>JACMZG010001911.1:52249252-52348269 GCA_018340805.1 Microvelia longipes | reverse complement strand
TGTAATCCCTGAATATAAATTATAGTAAATTTATGAGTAAGAACCTTTCTAATTTAGACAATTAATTAATCAAAAAAGGAAGGTAACTTTAGATGATACATCTGTTTGTTTTTGGTTTACAAACTGTTTTATTTTAATTTGTAATATCAATTTAAAATTTAATTCCAAAAAAAGGAAGGCTTAAGGAGTTTTGTACTGTTTTTATAATTAAAATTGTATATCAATAAATTTAATCAAAGGAAGGTACGTTTAGAGCTTTTTGTCTGTTTTAATTGTAATAACAATTTACAATTTAATCAAAAAGGAACGGTAACTTTGAGCTTTATTGTAGTTGTTATTAGAATTGTATATCATTAATTAATCAAAAAGGAAAGGTAACCTTTAGAGCTTCTTTGTTCTGTTTATAAATTGTGAATATCAATAATTAATCAAAGGAAGGTAACTGTAGAGCTTTTTGTACTTGTTTATAATGTAATATCAATTCATTAATCAAAGGAAGATAATTTGAGCTTTTTGTACTGTTTTAATTGTTATCAATTAAATTAAATCAAAAAGGAAGGAATTTAGAGCTTTTTGTATGTTTTAATTGTTAATATCATTAAATTAATCAAAAAGGAAGGTACTTTAGAAGCTTTTGTACTGTTTTTAAATTGTAATATCAAATATTATTATGAAGACTTCGTCCTTTTCTTTATTTTATTAAATTTATTAAAAATAATTCCACACAACGGAAGAGGCTTTCGCTAGGGATCCTGAGCTTCTTTTCAGTTCTTAAAATAACAAATGAGGTTATGAAAAAATTATTTTTTTTTTATTAACTTAAAAACTAAAAAAATTAAAAAAAAAAAAAAAAAAAAAAAAAACAAATGTGAATTAATGAATTTGTTTTTTTGATGTGAGTATTTAACTAAGTAAATAAATTTAAATGAATTACAAAAAAGGGGTAAGTTAATTAAGATTTACGATAATAATTAATAATAATATGCTAAGTGCTAATGTCTTGTTTTTTGTCTTCAATGTTTTGTCTGCTTTTGTTAGAGATTTATAAAATTTCTCGTATAGTTGTGGTTACTGATTGGTATACGACCAGTCTTTGTTCTGGTCGGTGGTTCAAGTTTTTGTCATATGTTTGTGATAAGGCTTAAGGTTAGTTGTCAAGTATTTAGTTGTTATGTGTGACAATTCTTTTTGAAAGTTGAGAGGTCTCTTCTGTGGGCAGAGAGAACACCTAAAATTTATGTTACATATCGGTCAAATTATGACGGATAATTTGATCAATTTATTATTCTCTGTTAGGTCTCATTACATTTGCTATGGGTGCCAATCTCAAATTGATCGCAAATTTTTCCGCGATTCGTGATTTTTCGAGTAGTCAATTGTAGGTTAATGCCTCGATTTTTTTAAAAATTAGTCTACGTTTGCATTTTTGTACAAGTTTACTCTTCAGCATATAATGAGAGTGCGTCATAACGACCACACACCACAGTGTTACAATGCTTTTGGAGAAACTTCAAGGGGGATGTATTAAGGCCAAATGTATCATATGAATCCGCTTTCGGATTTTTTTGCAAACAAATACTCTTTTTTTATACCATGGGGTAATGAGGAAAATAAAATGAAGTATATGAAGGAAAGAATAAACCAGAAGTATAAGGTATTTCTCTTTTATCTCCTTTTTATTGGGTTTTAAAACGTGAGTAGTGACGGTGTGTTTACACTGAATGGTTACATGTTGAGTGTGAGTTTACAATCAGCTGGTTTTTATGACTGCAGTTAATTGAGCAAGGAGAGTTGTTGGACAACATGAATTAACGTGAAAGTTCGGGAACTGCTTTTACATTTATTAAGAAGGTTTAGTATTAAGGAAGAGGACAGTGTTTAGACAGGCGCGCTCGCTCATTAAGAGTAGGGGGCAACACATCTACAGCGTTATAAATTAAAAAATAGAGTTAGGTTGGCAAATCTCTAATATGCGATTAAAATAAAGAGGGGCAGGCACATCTTCAGCGCGCAGCTTTAATTAGAGTGGGGAATCAAATAATAGCAGTATAAAATATAAAAGAAGAAGATAAAGAAGAACAAAAAAATCTATTAGATTTAAAATATACATATAAAGGATAGGAAAGACAATCTATTAGGGTTAAACATTAGAGTAAGCGGGCAATCATATAGCTTAAAATTAGAGTAGGGGCAACATCTTAGCGATTAATTGTCATAAGAAAAAAATGTAAATAAAAAATCGGGAACAAGGTAGCTCGGAACTTTTCCTGACCACATCGCATTCCTGTATGCTGATTATTTCTACTGCGGACTCGCTTCGACCGCCCTCACGAAGTAAAAACATATGTTTTATTCCAGCAGCATCCATCCATGACCTCCTCTAATGATACCTAACTTTCAGTGGCGAACTGGCCAATGCGGGTGAGGTTTAGCCAAAAATAAATTATAATAAAAAACAACGGAATAAAATTAACACATTAAATATATTTTAACTTATATACATATATTTATTTATTATTATTATGATGAAATATATTCGTAACACCAGAGTCTGAGGTAGGGTATAGAGAGCTCCTAGAAAATAATGCTTTTAAAGTAGTTCATAATATTTTCAAATCGTAACCTAAGTGTAGGTTCTTTAAGGTCTATTTATTTGGCCTGGACTTAAGGGCCCTACACGGAAGATCATACTTAATCAGAGCTAAAAAACAGCATAATAGGGCTCTAGATAAGTATGCTTTTTTAAGCTATTAAAAATATATTTTAAATTTTTCTAAAATTAACAGTAAGTACTACATTTTATAAGCACGTGAACCAAATACTTGAAAGCATGACAATAAAATCAGTATTGGGCTTACAAAAATACTTACCCAAATACATCGATTTCTCAGCAAAGTAATTAATAATGTTTGGTAATTATTAGATACCCCAAATATGAAATTATCATAACCACATTTTTATTGTTATAGTTAAAAAAACCACAATAATTCTCAGTTGCAACGAATAAACTTAATAAATATTTAACCACCAAATTTAGAAACTTTTTGGATGTCAGTTACAAAGCAATTTTAATAATGCCCATTTCAAAATTTGTATAATTGAAATAATATTCAATTTATAAATTAACTTTTTCACATAAAGCATGACTAGAGTTCTAAAGACTTTTTCTGTATTAAAGATACATTCTTGTCTGTATCTGCACTTCTCTAGTACACTTCTACTTAGAGTTCCAAAAAAATATTATAACCGGTTTTACTCGATCCAGCGCCACAAAAGAACAATTAAAGTCCTTGTTCCAAGCGAAAAATCATTTTTCCATCGTTTTTTTTTAATTTTTCTTAAAACAAACCAGGTCTATGACGTCACAACATTCTGGTTTGAAACCTTACCAAGGTTAAATTATATACCCAAGAGGAAAATATTTAACTGTTTGCTCGAAGATAGCATATTTACAAGATATGTCTAAAAATACATATATAGAGAAATAAATAAATATAAATAAATTATATATATATTATATATATATAATATATATATATATATATATATATATATATATATATTATATATTATATAAAATACACTCGCAAAGTCAGCTACTAATACTAGCAGTCAATGAGTACTATGAATACACTTAAGGTATAGTACCGGACTATCGACAGGGCTAAGGTGAATTACAAGGTTTTCCTTTCAGTATGTATACATTATATGTATACCTTCTATATACATAATTCACGTGGCGTCACATCATCAACCTCACTAGAGAGCTACAGCAACGGAGAATGAAGATTTGAGTCAGGTAACTTGTGAAGATCATAGACATGATACCACTATTATATGAAAAGACAGAACTGGAATGAAAACGTATGATTGAAGTATAACTTATCGGATGTAGTCGTAAGTCAGTTGGACGATAAGACACATAAAAGAGAAATCATAAGAACCTACAAAGATGAAAGACAAATGAAGGGCGAAGAGGAAATAACAGATGATGCCAAAAACAACATAAGCACAAGCATAAAACTCCCACAGTGAGGTCACGCAATATAATACAAAACTAAAGTCGCACAGCGATTATATACTCTATACATTAAGATGCAAGACAAAAACTATACATAAACACAACGAATAGAAAAATTGGACATAAAGGTTATATTATATATATATATATATATATATATATTTTATATATAATATATATTATATATATATATATATAATATATATATATATATATATATATATTATTGTATGTATGTATGTATGTAATGTATGTATGTATGTATGTATGTATGTATAAACTTGATCAATAAGTTCCCCCACAAAAAAATCTCGCATATATCATTTTTTCTTTGAGAATTCGCTGACAGAAATTTATGAACTTACAGTAGAGTGATATTGATTTAGTGACGTCACGAATACAATTTTGTCAGATGTATGAGTAAAGAACAAGGTGTACAAGTTAATATCGTTGTGGGGTAGAGACTAGTGACCCAGTATCCTAACTCACTGAGATGATACACTCACCTTGACCTCCATAGCAACTTCTAGCAACAACCTGTGGCGCTGCATCATCTTAATTAAAATCATAATATCCTCTATTTTGCCATAAATACAGGATTATTGTATAGTTGGTAGGTAACTTTGAAGTATAATGGGAACTAAGAACGGTTTGTTATGACTCGGATATCCAATATCCAGTTCTATGCTAGGTTACCATACAAATCTTGTTAATATAAATTTTATAAACCAATAAGAACTAGAAGCCATGACACGAACGGATAATCTGTCAATAATGCGACAAACTGTCCATCGATCCGACAAGCTAAGTCTTGCAAACCCTACTTTTAATCAGGGAAATTTAAGAGCCACTTCAATAGTAAATTGTAGAAAAATTGAGAAACTTACAAAACTAAACACATAGAGATATATTACAAGAGGGGCACTATTGGTTGAATTTTGAAACATCGAAAAAATAACTTGACCACCTTCGACTATGAATAATCCAATGAACAGAACAAAATTACTGTGAATTATATAGTAGAACGGTGAAAATATAAATTAAAACACAAACAATGTGCAGGAAGCCGAAAAAATGATTTCTTATAACCTTAACTTACTCTTAGAAGAGGTTTCATTAAGGTTACACAGAGCTCTTAATGTACTAATAGACTCTCAATGTATTGAGATAGGCTATGCCTCCTATTATTATATCTCTATGACTTAAAAACATTAAATGACGGAGGAAATTGGGGATTAAAAATGTACTCGCCGCACTATCGCTACTCTCTTTTCAATCCAATAACCTCTCCTTTTAAATATTAGCATAAAAAGTATGTTAATATTTTAAATTATGTAATTTCATTATTAATGGACCATCCAAAAAGTATGATTTCCTCACTATAGTATACAATTTTAAAGCAGTCATAGGATCAAGGTATTGTTTTCAATTAATTACAGGCAATATGCAAGTTTATTTTATTTTTAGTACTGAAAAATATTAATGGAAACTCCTCATTAATTATTATTAATTATCATTATCGATTTTAATTATTGTTAAAACTAAAGTATACAAAAAAAGAAAATATCTTCAAAAGTCTGTCAAGTAATGCGATACACAAAATATAATTTCCGGTTCATCTACCCTTGATTAAAATAATGATTTTATATAAAATAAATAACAATATAATGACTTGGGAGAAAACGATATAATGAGTTCGTACAACAAAAGATAAGATAAGGAAACAATAAGCCGTCTCACATTCCAGTGGTTTAAGGTCAAAAATCCATAATAGCAACGACACCTAACATCCTATTCCCTTCTATAGGTTTCTAGTAAACCAAATAAGCCTAGCGTTAAACTGTGTTTTTAAAACGAGCAAACTGAGAAACGCAATAAAAGGAAATAGATATAGCTTAGGTCATTTTAATAAAATAACTTACGACTAAACTTATTCCCCACAGTTTTCCGATGAGATAATATTTTTATTATGATACTTGATTTTAAGAATTGAGATGTTAATTGTGGCAAAAATAATAAATCCTAGCTTAAATTTGAATTGGATCTATTGGAAAGTTATTTAGAATTTTAAGCATAATTACTATCAGATTGAAGCTATGTAAATCCATAAAAATGAATAAGCCATCCAAATGTCGTAAAATCGTACGAATCTTATTATCTAAAATACTAAGTTCTACGATATAGATAATATTATATCCTCATCATATGGAATCAATATGTGGTTAATTTTTTAAATGGCATCTTTTTCAAATAAACTTCCATTTTAAAAGTCAATAATTATTAATGAGTGAAGTGTTTAATTGTTATAAAATCAATTTCAGAATAATAATAATAATAATCTTCAAGAGACATTATTTACAGAACATAAATCTCTTCAGGTATGTACAGGAGGTATTGGTTAGATAGGTGACAAAGTCTTTCAACAACTCTATCCCCACATTCAAAGTCCTTAATTGCTACTCTAAACCAATTCCCCTCAACTCAAGTTATTAACATCCTCACTAGCAAAGACCAGGCCAACCTAGACCAGGCCTGGGCAAACTTTTCTAGCAAAGGGCCACTAAGTCTATTTACAGCCAGCCGCGGGCCGCATTCCTTAAATTTTAAAGTACGCTAAACCCACAACAAATTGAAGTTACGCTTGTGTTTTACTTAAGTCAAATTTATTCTCAAATAATAGGAATTGGGGAACTTTAGCACTAAACGGAAAAAACAAAACGGAGTATCTTTATTAGATCTTGAAATATAACTGAAGACAAATCTTGCTAGAATACTAGGTGTAAAAATAATTTTAAAAAGTATTCCTATGAATTAAAAGATCAAAGGGAATGTATTTTATCAACTTCTTTTCGGCAATTCACAGAAGGCAAAATAGCTTTTTTATCTTATTATTGTGAAATAAAAATTCGCTAAAATAATTAGAATTCGCCAAATCCGACAATGAGAATTGATATGAGAGGCGGCCGCTCTTTATGTAATTGTTTCTTATCTTACTAGTTTTTGTATCTCCAAACTTTAAAGTTAATGTAACAATCCATTATTTCCATATCTTATCTGAATTATAACATAATTTTGAATTAAATCATTATTTGCTTATATACCTAATATTTTTTTATTTTTAATTTATTTTATCTTTTTTCAAAACATTTTAATTTTGCCCGCGGGCCACATAAAAATGCTCCACGGGCCGCATGTGGCCCGCGGGCCGTAGTTTGCCCAGGACTGACCTAGACGAATCACGAGGTTTAAATATATTTTTATAACCTTCAATAACAATAACCTTCGCTCCAAGAAAGATTCTTACAGCGCTAGCAAAATTCATAAGAAGCAAGAAATGTAGCATCACTTTGGAAAACTTTGATGGAATAAAACTAGTTCCATAAATCGCTCAGTGTCAATGTCCATCCATGTTAGTAGTCCTGTCTATCTCCATTGGCACTTGAATAAAGTGAGCCTTATAATTTTCTTATAGTATATCTATTAGTTCACGGCGCACATATTGCGGGAGATCTCTAGGCTCTGATTGGTTCCAGCTAATTTCATGGTAGGAAACCACTGTTACCAACTATGCCAAAATCTATTGCTCTACATGAGGTGACATCATAAAGTGTTTAATTTTACTGATGAAGTCAAGCATTATAAATTATTTAACAAAACTCTTGTAGATTTACAACACTTTTATAAGAAATGTTCGTTTTAAAGCCATTTATTTTTATTTTATACGAATAAAGTGACGATTCAGTGTTGCCGAGTTCAGTACTAGGAAACAAGGTGTTCTTCCAGCTATTCTTTCGAGTAAAATATCGCGCCGGGCGTCGAAAACTTTTTCGATATACCGTTGTCATTGCATTTAAAAATTTACATATTCTTTCAAAATTGATTTTATTTAAAATTTAAGTATAAATTATAGTTATATTTTACCTATAGGTAACAATAATGGTTATTTATAATCTATAATGCATTATTTCAGCAAATTCCACTGCCAATTTAATTATTTCAAGGAAGTAGTAACAGGTTAGTCCCGATTTGCCTCACAATAAAGTTAAAGTTAACCACAAAATAACCTACTTACACAAAATAAATAACACTTCTTCTTAATATTATTTGCTTTTTTTTTATAAATGATTGACATTGAGAGTAGTAATTATTCTTTTTACAGGAGAGAGTTATTTCATATTAACTGTATAGTGACCATTATTGGTGAAAAACAAGCCACATCCGCATTGTTATAAACTCTGGAAGAAAGTGTTTAAGGGACATTAGTGTCATGAAAAGGATATAATGACATTAGGTGTAATAACTAATACGCATATTATAACAGGTTGCGACAAGTTGTGTAAGTAGTTTGTGGTTTGTTTTTTTTTACGAAAGAGAGGTAACATGGTAAATATAAATATAAATTTAGTAATAATTGTAACAGTCGCTATGTATACCCTCGCCAACATACTCTTACTTCTATCGCTTTTCTAGGAAAATTCAGCTCATGAGATCATCTGCATAGAAGTTTGTTTATGCTAAATTTTCGTCTCCTCCTAAAATTTTCATTTGGAAACAATTACATATTATAATCAGTAAGAGAAAAGCGTTACATAATATATACTATTATTAATTTTTAATCACATTATTAATGGCAAAAATATACAAAGCTTTATTATATTTATTAGTTTCAGGGTAATTTCTACCTTTTTTCATTAGTGTTCACTGTCTTTATTTGTTTTAAATTTTAGATTAGATATTTGATCTAATATCCATCTTTATTTGAATAAAGATGGTATTTTGAAAAGTTGGATATAATAGAAGAGTTTGCAGGAAGGTTTCCTAGGCAGTCTGTGGGCTCACTTTTATCAATTTAACCTGCATTTTTAAAATTAAGCCTGTAAAATTAGGCAGTAAAATTAAGGAAAATCTCAATTACATTAAGTGGACACGCGGGTTCTTTATTTACAATATAACCTTCACACCCAGGTTATATTATTTATTTATTTTTTTACGCAAGGAGGTTAAAACACTAATTTAACTATTTAAACTAGACAGTAACATGAAAAGCGCAAGAAGAATAAGTGCTTTAACATCTAAACTTATGTGACAAGAAAATCGCTTCAAGTGAAAGTCCACACTTAACTTTTCATCTCTTCCTGACTTAAAGAAAAACTTTTTCTTACTTAACTAGTGCTCACTTTCATTCCATTATTTTAACTTTAATAATAACTTAACTAATATAAATAAAAACTTTAAACAACAAAATGAAGCAAAAAAGGCGAAAGTATAACTTAGCTATATATTTTCTCAAAAAAATATAGTTAAGTAGTTATGTAGATCCGAAAGTGAAATCATGTCTAAGATAATACCACCTTTTTTTAATGTAAATTTTTGGATATTTATAAGAAAAGGCTGATTTTTTTTGTTGAAAATTATTCTTGTTATTGAGATTCATTGTCCATATTCAACTAGAGGAAAATAATTTTGACCTTATTCGGATAACAAGTTTCTTAAGGCTTCTAAGTCTAATGTAGTTGGATCTGTGGACTTCTTAAGGTTAAGAAGAAACAAAATATGTCACATGAAATATTTTGCCGTAATATATACTGACAGTCAGTCATTCATAAAACATAACTCTGTTGTATGATTAATTTATTCGTAGTATTTACCAAATATTATAAAATATTCATTGAAATTGCGAATTTTGCAAACTTTTTATTAGGAGTTTTAATAATAGATATCACCACCGGTCTACAATTAGTAATACGTATTATAGATATAGTACAGAATACTCCAGCATAGTACTTCAAAATGTTAATCTATCTTTTCAAAGAAGTCAAAGAGTTTAAAACGATAAAGGACGTACAATTTTACGTCCTTTAAGAGCTACTCTTACTACCAGTATTACTTTCTGAATTGGACAGTTACACTGTCTTTCAAAGAAGGGTTGCACGTCTTATTTATGTGCAAACACTACCCTCTCCAACGTTATCCGAACTATCACATATTCCCAGATGGAATTTCGCTATAAGATCTACTCTCTTACATTTCAGGAAATTTTTCATAAAAAAGTAATTCTCATAAAGTTGTTTGGATGACATTAGTAATGGGAGAGAGTTGGTAGGATCGATTACGCTTAGCCTCCTGATTCCAAATATTTACATCTTAACAAAGATTATATATATTATTGCCAAAAGGAAATTAAAACCAAATTTAAACATACTCCTACTCAACATCTATTCGAAGAAGCTTTATACAATTACCTTTAACCAATCTCTGGAAGTAGCGACGCTTTGTATTATAAATAAATTTATTAGAAAATACTGCTAACAAGCTAGTTACAAGTTAGAAAGTTAAAATGTCCTTTCTATTTAAAACTAAACAAATGAAAAACTTATCAAGTTCGCACTTAATAGGGTCAAACAGGACAAGTTCGTGGACAAGACAGTGGATTTAACCGGCTTAACCCCAAAAACAAGTGGAAACGAATCCTCATCATTAAAATAAAAGATTTATGTACTTATTGAAGGAATTTTATCTACTGTATTTTAAATTTGCAAGATAATCCGCCGTTAAAATTTTAAAATAAAGGTTTAATTTTATAACTTGTTTTTTAAATTTATTCTGTAAAATTGATTACAGAAAACAATTAAAAAAAAGTTAAGTAAATATTTTTCTAATAAAAAAAACTTAAATTTAAGTGTAACTTAGGTTCAATAAATATATATCTCAAATCATGTTCGTTGATTGCCTTAGCTATCTCAATTTATTTTCTTTGCACAAGAGTGTTTCTTTATTATATTCCTATTTATCAATATTCCTATTGTTATTTAAATAATAAAGGCACTTGTATTAGCTAAGGAAGATCTTAAAGTTGTTCTATTTAGTGTACAATTTAATCATTTCCTCATACGAAATACACTAAAACCCTTATGACAGAGAAAAATCTTATTCAAAGAAAAAAATAGAGAATAAGTCGGGTACTGGGTTCTTCAGGACTTATCCTCACAACTATAGACTTGCTTGCTTCGCTCGTTCGTAGAAAGAGTTTACAAAGGTTAAAGTAGTGTTACACCGGTCTAAGACATCGGCTCCATAATTAAATGTAACCATAGGCCAAGTTTGTTATGATTTTGGCTTCTAATACCAATTCGTACGATTGGAGCTTTGCGAGGACTCGTTACGCTCCTTCTCGAGTATTAAGATCATCCAATGCTAAGGCTGTAATAGCAATCTAAATATCCAATCAAACGAGTAGTATACAGGATATACTCGTTTGTTTTGACAAATGCTTGAAATCACTAGTGGTCATCCTTAGCTGTCTGGTTTTTATTCGTTTAAGAAAACGCTGATATATTTTTTAATATTTACCGTAATAATTGTTTTAAGGTAAAATGTTATTATTAATGTACAAAAATAACCAATTTAAAATTATGTAAAGTGCCCAATTTTTTACAAGAACAAACTGTATTGCGTGCAAGTTTAAGAATTCATGAAGTTATCTTACAATTCATAAAAACAAATATCATAATTAATTACATTTGCAAATAAACAAAAACTTCAATTGTTATCGAGTTTTCTAAGTTTATTGTATTTGACGGGTTCTAATGAATTTTTCCCCTAATTAGCCTGCAAAATAGCGGAAATGGTACTGCCGCAAATAATTTAATATATATACGCACATAGACAGATAGATATAAAGAGAAATCCCACTCAAAACGACTTAAAACAGTCGAAAATGAATTATTGCAGTTTTCAGAGTTTTCTAATTTGCTTCTCAACTATCTTCTGTGCATGTCGTTCGGTGTTTGTCATGGTTTTTGTTACCTTGGGTGCTTGTAAAGTCAATTAAAATAAAACAGTTAAAAAAAATATATTACTTTTTACTATTTGTTCATAAACTTTTCAAAAAGCAAAACAACAGAGAACCATTGGGAAGTAAGTTTGTCTCTACATTTAGGACCTGTGCGATTTATATAATGATTGCAAGCACGCGCGATTCGTTTTGGACCATTGTTTGAGAGATTCTTCTCTATTTGTTTGCTCTTGATGGGGTTACTTTATTGTATGGCAAATCGACTTAGTGCGTGATCCCCTCTATTCAAGATCCTTGGATTCAGCCAATGCCTAAATAAAAGGTAAACTTATCTATACATATCAAACAGAGCTTTAATAATCTAAATATATAAAACAGAGCTCTGTAATTCCTTAAAACATTTCCTCTGTCATCACTTTAAACCATTAATTCTTCGTTAATAATAAACGTACTTTAATCGCCACATATTCTAAACAGAATTCAAATTCTATTCTTAGCAACAAGGAATGTTTTAAGCCTTATCGGCTGAGCCATTATTTACGAGGGAAAAATAATTAGATGTCCTCAGTATTATTTATACCTATAAATTATACATGTGAATTCTTTCAATGGCCATATTGGCGGCATATAGGGAACTTTTGATTTGTGTATATACAGCATCATTTTCTAGTCACGACTCCAACATCTCTTGGTATTATAAAGTTTATCTCAAGACCTAAAAGAATTGTATGCGAAGAATGCGCGTGTACCTTCACTTTCATATCCGCACTATGAATACAAAACAGAAGCTTATAGAGATTATCATCGCCAGTGAAAACTAGCAAGGGTTTATCATGATTTTATTTATTTCTATGCAAATATTGAATAATTAACCTAAATATCAATTTTTACCTTACACTTGAGAGAAAAATACACGTGGGTGAAAACTGCACGTGTCCTTTATTTAATCACTCTTATTAAACAAGAAGACATTTAGCTCAAAATAAAAGTTATGCAAAGAAAACAATTTCAAAATATGAAATATAAAATAAATAATAGAATAAAAAGTTATACCAATAAAATAAATATAAGTAACTATAAATTTATATTTTTTGAACCATAATCGGTTTAATCTTAAAATATTTTTACCAAAGTACTTTGTTTTACCTATAAAATAAAAATATCAATCAATCAGACACGAAATTTAATATAACATATTTATTTCTTTAAAAAAAGGAAATAATAATAATGTGTGGATTGTTAACAAGTTTATAGGGAGTAAAAGTTACTTTTTACTCCCTTGGGATAAAAAAGAAATTCCCATTTAGGGTTCGAGTTCAAAAGTCGTATAAGATAGGGCAATACTTTCTATTTTATTTGGGGACGGACCCTTAAAATGCACTAGGAAGCAACCCCAAAATTTATAAGAGTGACCCAACAAAAAGGAAGAAAACAAAATCTGCTTGATATCCGTTTTAGGTCAAAAGAACTCGTTTGAAGCATTACAATGTCGATTTTTTGGGGAGATTGGCTGCACCTCATAATTTATAAGAGGTGGCCTAATTAAAATTATTTAAAAGCAATGATACGAAAATGCTTTCGCCTCATAAACAAACTTATTGCTCAGGATAATAATGACTATTATATTTATGATGCATAAATAACTATTAAGTCACTAAAATTAAAAATTGGATAAAAACATTTTGTAATATTCAATTATTAAAGCCTTAGAGGTTTGCCATTAAACTCCACCTACTTAATATGCCCTACTTTATCGTTCGAAAACGATAAACGAATAAAATATTCTTATGGTATCAAAGTGTCATATATGAGTATGCGTGTTTGTGTGTGTGCGCGTGCATTTCGAGCGGATTCTTGTAACTTGTTGTTCACGATGTTCCGAACAGAATAATATTTATAAATTAAGTTTGATAGATAAATAACTATTGCAGAGTACAACAACTCTTATAAAAACAGGTTGTCGTAACGGCATTTACCTTGTTTCCTGAGTTAGCAAAATTTCTAAATCTTAGTCAAATCATGGGTTAATTTCTTGAGATTAAGCAGTATCATAATCCTTTATCATACAAGCAGTATGAATATAGTAAGATAAAATTATCATAAAAGTTTAAGTCATAAAAATAAGTGGCAAAAACTTCCTTTCAACTACTCATATAAACCTCAATAAAACTTACAAAACCATAAATGGTATCAAACAACATTTTTCTTAACCAACAAATATGACCTAATTCGATACAAGTTACTTATTAAGAAAAATCAAGTTTCATCTCAGACTCAAGTTTCATCTTAAATCAAGTCAGATACCAAGTCCCGGCGCCAACTTTACTTTCATATTCGGATCTTGCATCTCCCCGAGCTAATTATTTCACTAACGATCAATAACTGCAGTTAAGCGTTTTCAACTTTGGTCACTTTAAAGGGACAATAGTTCTAAAACCACGTTATTCTAAACGTGTTCATTTTCAAGTCATATTTGCGAATTTTTATGCAAAAAAACCTTAGATTTTTACATAAAATCTAATCGAAGATGAGATTTAAACATATACACTTTAAAAAGCCAAAATTATTAAATGAAATAATAAATCTTTAAAAGATTAGAGATCTGCTAACTGCATATAAACAATTAATTATACTCCGGCACTCTGCACGGCCTTCCATAGAGTGCCGTATTTCAGTAAAGTATTTTTCTTTAAAACTATTTTTTTGTATAAGTAACATTTATAATTTGTATTTAAATTTTCTGAAATAAATTCATTTAAAAAAAATATGACTTTAAATTCATTAGAGTAAAGAAAAGTCACAACAGCACAGTTAGAGGATGAAGTCAAAATTAGTTGTGTTCTACATAAAGAAATAATCAATTTTTGAAACTGATAAACAGCAAAATAAAAAATAAGAACTCATAGAGCCTAACTTTTAGCAATTCTATGGTACATTCAACTGATTATTATCTTGATCTGACGATTCTAAATAATCACAACAAATTAAGAAATTTACTTGGTTGGCTATGCATTTTAAATATAGATTTTTAAACAAGATCATTGGTTGACATTGCTTTGTTCATTAGAAGATTCCTTATGAGATAAAAAGGACACCTTAAAAACCACCATAAAGACATGCAGAGAATGATCAGGTGTAAGGTGTCCCCACCTTGGCACCCCACCCGTTGAGTACCGTTAGTGGCACCTCCCTCTACCCACCTTTCTCTAAAAAAACTTTTACCTAACCAGACCAACAGAGGATGCCACAGTGTCGTTCCGAACAAACAGTCTGTAAATCCGTCGGTCGACACCTCATGTGTATCCGGCATAATCCCGTAAACACACCCACTTTTTAAAGTTTTTATTTTGGTTATTTTCCCTTTTATTTTTTTTTTCGGGATTAAATTTGTATGATTAGTGCAAGGATTTTCATCAGTAACAAAAGGAATCATCAGCAAAGCCAAGGATATTTTTAATTACATTTTAAGGACACATTATAAGCGGTAAATATTTGCTTTATGTCTCTCTTTCCAGTTTTGTTAACTTTCTCCTTTACCTGTTTCTTTAAAAAAAAAAACAAAAGAATGCGAAAATTATTATTCAAAAAAGAAATTATTTATCTCACCCACACAACCAACTTGTCTATATATTTAAATATTTGGAATTTGAATTTTCTGGATTTTGCTGATTAGCACTTCTTGCTCTCTTAGCTTAACATGAAATTAGTAAGCTTATTTTATATATTTTTATTAATAATAATTATAATTAATATAATATATAATTAGTAATAATTAATATATAAATTATATATATATATATATATATATATTATATATATATAAATATATATATATATATATATATTATATATATAATTATAATATAATTAATAATTATGAGTAAGCCCTAAAAATCTCTTAGGGCTAATTGATTTGCCCCCAATCGTGCTGATTGGTACCACTTGCTCTCTTAGCTTAGCATACAATTAGTATGGCTCAACCCCTAAAATATCTCCTAAGACTAATATCTCCTATATTTGCCTCATGACTTTCGTGCTGATTGGTGCATCTTCTCTTATAGCTTAACGTGAAATTAATTTGGCTCTGCTTCTAAAATAATTGGACCTTGTTGCGTAAGAGTCAATATGTAAGTAGAAAAAAATGCATATGAATCAACAAAAATTACATGATTAATTATTTCGGTATGGCGCGGATGGCAAAATATAAAAAATAATTACGCAAAAATATAATATGAATATGATGAAATGGAATTATCCATTACTTTTTTCTTGTTGTCTTCTTTTTTAAAGCGGTGATATGTAGTTTTATACATGAAGGGAGTGCTTAGATTCTTACAGAACTTTCTTACTAAGTCGTATTTATTTTTTAAACAATCGTCCCAACTAACTTTTCTGCGAAGGTTCCGATTTGAATAAATCTTTCTGATTAGAACATTTTTGAATTTTGTGTACAGTTTTTTTTAATTTAAAAAAAAAATCTCCATATCCGGGATGAATATGACTCTTCTTCTGATTTGATGAACACATGGATAAAATCAACAAACGCCAAAAACTTTAAAGAATGTAAATTTTTAATGCAAACAAATGATAGACTTTCAAGGGAAAATATGAATAATGTATTGTTGTGTTCAGCCTTAAATTACAATTTATGTGAAACATGGTTCTCAAATTTTTCAAAATAGATTTGGACAGAATATTTTCATAATAATAAACTTCATAATAATTATGAAGTCTGAAACAGGAGATAAAATGTTTTGTCGTAAAAATGTTTTCCTATTTTATCGAAGTTAATTTGCTAAGTCGATAAAGCGAAGCAAGCCACTTTATTAATATACTATATAATCAAATTAAGCACTCTAAGGAGCGCAAAGAAACCCCCTCTAAATATAGTGATTAATTTAGGGAATCTATAGAGCATTTTGATTTTTTTAAACTAATTCAACAAATTAGTTTTTAAAAATGTGTCAATTAAAATCAAAATAAACAAAGAAATGATAGGTTCTTATTTTACTTAAATTTGACTCTAAAATTCATCCTTTACACTAAAACATTTAAGAAAAATCACAGAAATCCGGTTCCTGAGACGTTGTGTAGGCGCCAACTCTTAAGTTAATTTTGAACTAATTTTTAAACGTTATTTGATTACCTTGATTACAACTGTAAATAACATTTAAAAAACTCGGTCAGGTTGTGTTAGACTATTAAAAGCTAACTATTTCAAGATTTAATATTTATTAAGAGCGTTTGTAGCAATTTCAGAAACATTTTCGATCTTTCTACTATCATTAACAAAATCAATCTTTCTTTTTCTGTTTTGCTTCTTAGTGGTGCATAAAATATTAAATTAAATAAAAAGAATAAAATAAAATTTTTAGAAAAATTCAATACAAAATTTAATTCAAAAATATAGAAAACTTTTTTTATAAAAAATTTTAATAAAAAATTAAAAAAATATTAATTGATAATATGGGTAAATCAAAAAACACCAAAAACCAGGGGCTCAAAATCTAAAATCTTTATTACGCACAGCTTCGTAATACTTTATCTACAGTATCTAAGTAGTATCTAAGTTGTATGAAACTCAAACATCCTCTGTTGTAAGTAAACAGAAACAGAGATTAAGCAGTAAATATAATATGTAATAAGTAGTTAGAGCAGCGAGGAATAAATAAATAGTAAGCCGTTTAGTAGTGATAGTGATAAGATCACTTAGTTATTAGGCCACGTTGTTGGGCTCCCTTCGATGGATGATAGTTTTCTACTTATCAGTCTTAGTGCAGATATTTTCCGTCTCATTTACAGAGGAGCCGTGACTTAACTTTAAGTTTTAATAGCTTCAACTCGAATCTAGGCGTGCTTCTAAGCTTCCTGCTCTTAAAGCCAAAAAAACAGAAAAATTTATTTTTTTGAGGTAGTACGTAATTGAGCACTTTATTGAACTGTTTTTAGGATGAGAAGCCAATCATTATTGTTATAGGAGGTTATTTAGTACTTTTCACCTCCGTGGACAATAATGAATGTAAAAAAATCTCTAGGACGTAAAAGTAATTCATATGTTGCCGCCATTACTGTAATGTAGCGTGTTCAAAAAACAATCTGTGTTAAACATTCATGAGGTTTCTTTAAAAACGTTCATTTTGTTTCTGTGTTTGTTCGTAGACTAATTTTTTTTCGTTTTTAAAAGGTGTTCTAATTGACAATTTTTGTGTGTTTATTTGTAAAGCTTTTACATTTATGAGTAAAAGTGTGACGCTATGGATGAATTTAATGACGGCGATAATATGGAGTTAATAATAATTGGACGTTTTTGTTTTTTTTTTCAATTAAGTATATAGCGCAGTTTAATGAGGGCTATTTTTTGTTTTTTTTAATGAGTGCTTTATTTAATGAGTGCCACCTCAAAAAAAATAGTGTATGCCATCCGGCTGAGAATGTCTTTATGTCTTGGCAATTTTTCCCGACTCGCTTCGCTCGTCGGTAAATCTAATTGCCGTGACATAAAGACTCACACTTCTCAGCCTTATGGCATAAATAACTATTATATATCAAGTTTACTATTTAGAGTCCTAATTTTCCTTAACCTAGTTCATTTAGGCTTCGGGATCTTTTACAAGTACCTAAGATCGCACAGGTTTCGAACAACCGGCCTAAAGTACCTTTCAAAAGACGGCATAAAAGAATTTCTATCCCTCGCATGAAAATCTTAGAAGCCTCGACCGGGGTCGAACCCATACTTTCTGAGTGGCAGTTGTACGCGCTAAACATTACATTACAGGGACCCCTTACTTTCAATTGATATTTATTACTGATAATAAAAACTAGATGAAGTGAGATTACTAACACTCAAGCTCAGCGGCTCGGTAACAACTTTGTTTTGACTAAGTCAGACTTGTCTAATATGTATAACTAAATTAAAATATAATTTTATATTCTATAGTTTGACAGATTTTATATTCTTTAGTTTGACAGAAATATTTTATATTCTTTAGTTTGACAGAAATATTTTATATTCTATAGTTTGACAGAAATATTTTATATTCTATGGTTTCACAGAATTATTTTATATTCTTAGTTTGACAGAATATTTTATATTCTATATTTGGAAATATTTTATATCCTAGAGTTTGACAGAAATATGTTATATTCTATAGTTTGATAGAAATATTATAATAAAAGTGATATAAACTTTTTTATGTTTTCCATTTCATTAAAATCTGAGCCAGAGTAAAAGGGGACCAATAAATTGACGAACGCATTAGGAGTTTAGCTATAAGTTAATTACTTTCTAATAATTACAATAACTATAATTATTATCCTTAATTAGTAGAAAGTTATTTATTGTTTTTTATGGAAACGGTTAACTTTGAGACCATATATGCTTGCTTGAACCATAACCGGGAGACCATATATGCTTGCTTGAATCATAACCGGGAGACAAGGTCAGGCTGAAGGTCAGGCACAAAGACGTTTCCATATTTTACGACACTTTCACCAATCGTTTACTAATCTTTACTGAAATTGATACTTTTACATTTTATAAGCCTAGTTTTAAGTAAACGGAGATGAGAAAAGAAATGTTGATTGTTTTTGTTTAATTATACACTTCATAAAATAAAATAATGTTTGTAAAAATACAGATGAATGTTTTTGACTTAAATAAGAGCATATATTATTAAAATTTAGATTGATGTATTAAAATTAAAAAAGAGCATAGAGTATAAACTTATATATTTATGTATTAGACTTAATTAAGAGCACAGATTATAAAAATTTATACGCAAGGACCCAAATAAAAGCATACATTACTATAATTCAGATATTATTAGAAGGTATTAGAATTAAATAAGAGCATAGATAATTAATAATGATAATAGTAATATCAATAACTATATCAAGAACTGGTATCATGCCTAAACAATTAAAAACGACCTCATAAGCGTCATTTTCATGGTGAAATGTCGCTAAAATAATTAAGAAGCAACTGACAGAAAACGCTTCATCCATTCCAATGGAAACAATTACATACATTCCATGGCAAAAATTTATAATTTTACTTACCTGATCTATACTAAGAGAATTCCTGTAACATCTTTCATCTAACAGCGTTCCTGGGCAAATTATGATAACCCAAACAAAAACTGAATAAAACAATAATAATATACTTTATGGGTGACTTAGCCATAAGGATATAACACCCACAATGAGAAAGATGTATGTTTGGACAAATATATTTACTTAAAAGTATACTACATTTATTGAATAATAGCACTTGTAAATTTTTTTTTGAGTGTTCCAATTATTTTTAAAATTTACTGTTGTTGTTGGGGCGTGTTGTTCAAGGCGAGACCGTATGGCACCACAATAGATTTATTTAGAACTTTTTGTGCTTATCATTTGTTGCTTAACGTACCTTTTATTTTCAGACTCCTAGCTGCTTTAATCTATTGCAAAACCGCTTCAAAGTTTTTCTTTTGTAAACTCAAGTTCTGGCGGGAAATCACTTTTATCACATGTGGTAACAATAAATTATGTATTATCCATTAATTTCAACTTTTTAATAATAGTTTAACAATATTATAATTATATCATATTATATTAGTAGTAATTTTGTGTTTAATGTTTTCTGCACATAATAAAGTATCAATGATAAATTTTCAAGTGCTTGTTGTTCACCCTACTATTGGTTTAATTTATGAAATTATTACATTGAGTTTGAGGAAATGGTTATTCTTTAATTAATATGTATTATTTTTAATAAAAAAATAGCATCAATAGAGCTTTTGTTTTAGTAATCTCAACGCCGAATACTGTTCAAAATTGGGGATTCACTCGTCCCAAATGTAAGATGATTTGTACGTACTTGATTTGAACAAAAATAATTTAATACTAGCAATTATTCACGATATTTTTCACAAAAGATAGTGCAGACTAATAAAATATCTATTTACCTGGAACTAAATAATTTTACAATGGACTCAACAACTAATAAAACATAATATAAACTAAAATAAAAGTATAAAACTCAATATTAATAGTAAAATAAATGTAAAAGATTTGACTTAGATCATAGATTATTATAATTAAGATCAATATATAAAATTTGAATATTAGCATAGGGATGATTAAAAGTGAGATAAAATTATTAAACATAAATAAGAGTATAGATAACTTAAATTGAGAAAAATATAAAAGACATGAATATAAACAAAGAAATTATTGAAAGATATAAATTTATTAAACTTGAATAAGAGTAAAGATAATTTAAATAATATTTGAATAAAAGCATAGACTATTAAAATGAGATAAATTTATAAAATGAATAAGAGCATAGATTATTTTAAATGACAGATGAATGTATACAATTTAGTAGAAGATGCAAACCTCACACTAGAGAACATATAATGTATTTCATGAAATGTTATTTCAAAATATTTTGGAATTAATTAGTATAAATTATTTGTGTTTGATCAATAATTAAAACGTTTAATAAAAGTTTCAAAATTTGCAGACGCGTTATCATCTCAAATGGTTATGAATGTTCTACCAAAATTAATCATCGTCATTTAAACAATCTAAATGGCCTTCTATATTTTTATATATATATTTATATATATGTCTATGTATAGGTAATATCTTTTTTACTTTTCTTCATTTATACCGTAGGTATATAGGAAAAGTATTGTGTTTGGAAAAAATCCGAAACTGGGATGAACCCGGAATTATTCGTTTCAGGTGCTTTAAAAGCCTTATAAATGGTTTTCACAAAGTTGTCTGTGTATGTGTGTGTCTGTTATAATCGTAGCTCCTAGTGTATCAATGCTAGAGAGTTGAAACTTTGTACAAAAATCAGTCTACCGCTTTAGTTGAGCTATTCGAAAAATAATTTATTTATGACGTCATTAACCCGCATCAATGACTCGAAAAATCATAAATCGCGGAAATATTATGCGATCAGATGGAGATTTGGCACGCATGTAGCTATGTATAAGGCTAAGATATGTGTCAAGTGTTATCTCATTATCAGCATTACTTAAATTTTTATCGAAGAACGTACACATCTTTAAAAAATTGTAAAAATCAGAAAATGATTCAATTGATATGAAATTTAGTACGTATAGCACGTATATACGTAAAGTACGTATATTTAGTATGTATAGCTTTACTTAATAAAAAAATAAATTAAGTTTCCTTTTAATACGATAAGTATATCCATAACATTTTAGGATCATAAAACTTAAGTAGCATTGAACATGGTCAGTGCTGTATGGGTGACCACTGAGAATGAAACGGATGCATTTACTATCTAAGAACGAGCGAAGCGAGTCCGAAGACATGTTGCAGTATAAATTTGGTGAACTGTATATTCTAAGGACGAGCGACGTGATTCCGAAGCGTAGCGAATCCGATGTGATGAGGATAAGTTCCGAGGTACCGCGTACCTGATTTTTTTTTTATCTAAACCAAAGATTTAGCTAATCGTGTTTAAAAGATCAAACACGATGCAGATAATGAAGATGCTCTAGTTAGATGAGTTTGTGACACAATTAAGTTACCGGTAATAATTAGTGTAGAAACTAGTGTGTTAGTAGTGTGAGATTACACGCACTACTGATTACCGGTTCCAGTAAGGAAGAATATGTGCAAGTTATATTACCGTGAAAATGTTTCTTACAGACTTCATACACAAGGTGAAGTGATTTTAAAAGTGAGATCTCCTACACTGATCTAGTTTTCCCAATTTTCCCTCTTACTTTTCCAAAAAGATAGGAGTAATTTTAATATTCTCCTTATAAGTGAAAAACTAATTTTAGCGAAAATTCATAAGAAAATTACTCTTATGAGTTGTTTTGATGACAGAAGTGGAGGCAAGGATCGACCAGGGGTCAAAAGCTCCTGTTCTTTTTATTATTAAGGAATCAAAATTCATGTTTTCAGAATGGGGGTATAAAAATGAAAATCATACAATTTTCCGCTATTTATTCTATAATAAAGAAGATCATATTTAAGATAAGTAAAATTAAGCAGTGCGTTCAATTTTTCGCGAATTTTCTTTGAAAAAATTGCTAATGAGATGGCCCGTGAGGTAAGGGGGGGGGGGCAGGGAGTGTGTCCAACATTCGTTTCAGAGATCTACAAACGGATACGCTATCTTTCAAACGAATAAATATTTTTTTATTAATCTTGATAAAAAAAATCAACCTTAAGGAGGAAACAAACCCTATTTAAAACCAGGTTGTTGTGACGGCATTAACCCAATTTGCTGAGCAAAATTTTCAAACAAATTTTTAAAATTCAAGATTATAATTTTTCGCAACGAAAAAGGTCCTTTGGGGTTTTTGGCCCAGAATAAAATAAAACCGGTTCCCAATCACAGCTAGAGTTCCCAAGTCTGAATCTAATTTTTATTTTTTTTACAGTATCAAATTTCTATTTTTGAAGTACAACAAAAGTATTTCTATTTTTGAAGTACAACAAAAGTATTTCTATTTTTGAAGTATAACAAAAGTATTTCTATTTTTGAAGTACAACAAAAGTATTTCTACTTTTGAAGATGACCAGTATTAGACTGAAAGAGTTTGGTCATCAATATTGGTTAAATTTATTTGTGGATAAACAAATTTGTCTTTACAAGACCTGCTATTAACAATCCAGTCATCAACAGTGCCTTAACTATAGAAATATGAGTCAGAAACTAATTTATTAGTAGTTTATAAAAAGAAGTAAGTTAAATGATTAAAAAAGCTGTCAAATTTAAGATAAAACTATACTATTATTCGCATCTAATTATTCCAAGGACATTAATGGGTAGCTGATAAAAGCAACACAATAAAAACTGCTCAATAACACTCCAATGTTTAAATCCAAAATTAGATTTTCCAAAGACTCGGCATGGAAACAAATAGGCAATAACTCTAATCCATCGATTCCCTATTTAGCTTCAAAATTGCTCTATATGTTTTCTCTACAAAGAAACAATTATTTCTCCAATGTATTGGGTAGTTTATTTTCCTTCTATTATTAGAGTTTTTTATTGATCTGTAATATGTTTTCTGAAAATAATTGCTCTGTTAAATTTTAACACGATTGAAATATGTAGACGTAAAATAGCCATTTAAAAACTTTTTATTAGCATATCAGATTGCCTTCGTTCATCCTCACTACTCACTCTACTCGTCCTCAAAATATGAAGACACTAAATTGATATTGCAGTATCCTTTGATTCATTTTTTCGGTTGATTACGTCATAAAAAAAATTTCAAATATTCTCCATGCATGTTGTACTATCTCCAATAGCACCTACAATTAATTATTGTGACAAGTTTCAACTCTCTAGCATATATACACTGGAGCTCAGACAACATAAACACATACAGATAGAAAACTTTGTAAAAACCATTTAGAAGGTTTTTAAAAACCCCTAAAACGGATAATGCAAGCAAAATTCCGGTTTCGGAGTATTAATGCAAGTACAATACTTTTCCTATATACCTACAGTATATACATAAGAAAAAGTATAGAGTAACTTAGAGTTTTAAAAAAATATTATATAGAGTCGTATTTTACATAATACCGCTGATTATGCAAATCAGGTAATTTATAATTATTTAACAGTGACAAAGCACATTTAAGACCCCACAACTTTTGAACACATAAATAAGCAAATGGCATCTTTTTTTAAAAAAAGTCTCTAAAAATCAGAAGAACATTAGTTTAAAAATTACTTGCCTAAGAATACAAATACCAATAAATAATAAATTAAATAGAAACCCATTATCATAAAATTACTGAGAGATAATATTCTTAAAACATCCAATTTGACCATTAGCTACGCACTACGGAAGAGGAAACGAATTAAAGAATAGAAAGAAAATATGCGGAAAAGAATTATTTGAAGAATTTTCTGTGCTATTTTTCTTTATTTATTGTATTATTCTTACTGATTTGTCTGCTTAAAAATATATTGTAACATATTACGATATAAGAACGCAAGAACACATCAAAGGTTTTTATTATTGACGTTAATAATTAACTTTAATAACGAGGTCGTTATTAACCGTAAGTTCTTATTACCTAAAATACTTCTTGCCTTTGTCACTATGCAGGTTACCAATACAGGGTACGCTCCAAGCTGATTATAGATTATTATAAATTCGCCAAATTTAGTTTCTACTTTGAGCTTTATGATTGCCACTACCATCTGAGTTGATTCTAAGGTTGACCATCAGAGCCCTGATTAATTGTTATGTTCCAAACGGACATTATTACTTTAACACTATGCAAGTTTATGACGTAGATAAAAGCTAGATAGATAAAATAGCAAAGGATAAACACATTTTTTAAGAGAAGAATAAATCTTTGTTTACGATCATCAGGTGTGAATTACAGCTACATTGCGCAGATAGATCAGATTATTAGATAACATGCACCTTATTGCCTTATAATACTAGTTAATAAATTTTGATTAATCCTAAAACTAATTCAATACATCAGTAATTTCAATTTTTTTAGTAAAAAAGACAGAATATAAATTTAGATTAAAAATTCCCTCCACTAAAAACGTTTCTAATAATTGTTCTGTAAACATTTCATATCACTTATTGTGCATACGGCATATAGTAATTAATACACCAACAAGGCAACTAAAAACGTTTGTTATTGTAGACTATTTTTTATTGTAGATATGACAAATAGTAATAGACAAGGTCAACTAAAAACGTTTTGTTAGACTATTTCAGTACACTTATTGTAGATATGACAAATAGTATAGATACACCAACAAGGCCCTCAACTAAAAACGTTTTATTATTGTAGACTATTTCAGTACACTTATTGTAATATGACAAATAGTAATAGATACACCAACAAGGCCCCTCAACTAAAAACGTTTGTTATTGTAGACTATTTCAGTACACTTATTGTAATATGACAAATAGTAATAGTACACCAACAAGGCCACTACTAAAAACGTTATTATGTTATTTCAGTACACTATTGAGAATGACAAATAGTAATAGATACACCAACAAGGCCACTCAACTAAAAACGTTTGTTATTGTAGACTATTTCAGTACACTATTGTAGATATGACAAATAGTAATAGATACACCAACAAGGCCACTCAACTAAAAACGTTTGTTATTGTAGACTATTTCAGTACACTTATTGTAGATATGACAAATAGTAATAGATACACCAACAAGGCCACTCAACTAAAAACGTTTATTATTGTAGACTATTTCAGTACACTTATTGTAGATATGACAAATAGTAATAGATACACCAACAAGGCCACTCAACTAAAAACGTTTGTTATTGTAGACTATTTCAGTACACTTATTGTAGATATGACAAATAGTAATAGATACACCAACAAGACCCTCAACTAAAAACGTTTATTATTGTAGGACTATTTCAGTACACTTATTGTAGATATGACAAACAGTAATAGATACACCACAAGGCCACTCAACTAAAAACGTATTATTGTTAGACTATTTCAGTACACTTAATTGTAGATATGACAAAATAGTAATAGATACACCAACAAGGCCACCTCAACTAAAAACGTTTGTTACTGTTGACTATTTCAGTACATATTGTAGATATGACAAATAGTAATAGATACACCAACAAGGCCACTCAACTAAAACGTTTGTTATTGTAGATATCAGTACACTTATTTGTAGATATGAAAATAGTAATAGATACACTAAACAAGGCCACTCAACTAAAAACGTTGTTACTGTTGACTATTTCAGGTACACTTATTGTAGATATGACAAACAGTAATAGATACACCAACAAGGCCCTCAATTTAAACCGTTTGTTATTGTAGACTATTTCAGTACACTTATTGTAGATATGACAAATAGTAATAGATACACTAACAAGGCCACTCAACTAAAAACGTTTGTTACTGTTGACTATTTCAGTACACTTATTGTAGATATGACAAACAGTAATAGATACACCAACAAGGCCCTCAATTTAAACCGTTTGTTACTGTAGACTATTTCAGTACACTTATTGTAGATATGACAAATAGTAATAGATACACCAACAAGACCTCAACTAAAACTGTTTGTTATTGTTGACTATTTCAGTACACTTATTGTAGATATGACAAATAGTAATAAATACTCTAACTTTTTCACTCTTTGTTGGGGTGAATTAGCTGAACCAGGATTCACTTCACAAACTATGAGCTGGTTTAACATGAAATGAATAACCAGTAATTTGAAATGATCGGACTGTAATTTGTAGGATATGGTTTATAAGAACACCTTATATAAATCACTCCTGTTATTATTAATTAATATAAGCCCTGTACATAAATATATATTGAAATAATTAAGGCTTAGCGAGCAAGAAACCTATGAGAACCCTGATGATAATCATAATCCTGCAATGTTCTTTCGTCTTAACGCGAATCAATATCTTTAAATAAGAAAACCCGTGAGTTATGTGGTAATTGTTATAGTATCCTTTGTTTTTGGGTGGTATTATACCATAAGATTGATCTAATGTTGAGGACAATGCGTATTAGTTGTTGAGAAGTGCCATGTCCAAGAAATGGCGGTGTTAACACTCTCACACAACCCTAAAACTTCCAAGAAATGGTGACAGAACATAAATAGTGCCAGAAATGTCTTAAAATAGGTAATTAGAGAAATGCAAACAGATTTTTCACTCTGTATAACATTTTATCTGCCGAGAAAATGACCACAGGTTGCTTAAACAAATTTATCCGCTTGAAACAGCCACAGCTTACTCTAAACGTAGATCTATAAGTGGCTGAGTCAATGTGCTTTAATAAATTCTGAGTAGAATTTGCAAGAGAAGAATGTGTTGAGGGAATAACCTAACCATTAGTTCCAGGGAAACCTAAATATAGTGATAATAAAATTCTCTGATGGTATATATTAGGAAGATTTAATTAAATTAGACAAACATTAACCAAATACAAACAAATTTTAGGAGTTAGTGAGTCCTAACACTCTTCTCACTAAAAATGATTATTGTAGAAATTCACAGCTTTATTATTTTTTCATAGGTGTGACAAATAATATACAAATTTACTCTGATGGCAAACAAACAACAAACAATTCCGAGGTTAATTTGCGGATAATATAACTAAAATCAAATTAAAAATTAAAAAGTTTCTTTTTTGAGGACTTATAAAAAAATAAATAAAAACAGATTACAGGCTTGATCAAGGGGACTCCAGTTCTATAAATACGTTTTATAACTAAAGTTCCCTTGATCAAGCCTGAGATGGAGTTCTATAAACTTCCAGTGCTACAAAGAACAAACTATTAAAAAAACAGATTTAACAAAAAGCCCATATTTTTTATAATATATAATTAACTAAGCTTTCGACTAAAAATTAGTCATCATTAGAGTTTAACATATAAATTATAAAATAAAATAAAAAACAATTTTACAAACTACTTCATATTGATTTGACTTCATACATGATATTGATTGAGGCAATATGAAGTAGTTTGTATTTTTTTTTTATTTTATAATTTATATTATTAAACTCTAATGATGACTAATTTTTAGTCGAAAGCTTAGTTAATTATTATATATTAAAAAAATAGGACTTTTGTGTAATAAATCTGTTTTTATTTAAAATCAATTTCCAGATATTTATTGTACTTGTGGAATATTTACCTGTAATATTAACCAATAATAACTTAATATACTTCTAAACAAAAATTAAAAACGAAAATAGATACTAAGGAACTAATAAAACACTAATCCAATAATTTTTAAAATTTTAAGTGAGAAAGTGGGGCAAACCTTTTAATAATTATTATATTTATTTTTTATGTTCTTCACAAGAAACGAAGCCTAAAATGTGTGAAAGTAAACAGAGAAAAACAAGTTAATCAAAAAATAGTTTCAAAACTATCCAAGACCAATTATATAGTTTACTAAAATTGCGCATTAAACAGTTAATCTTATAATGCGCGATTGTGTAAGTTTATCTGCGACCTAAGGAAAATTAATTGTAAATAATTGGAGTCGTGAAAGTGACATGACAAGCTCAGTAAGACATCAAGAGGGAAAGTTCTTGACTCATCCAAAAACTCAGCTGCGAGCTCGTCTCAAGCGGACTTCCTTTTATTATGAGGTCTTTAAAAATATCTTTTCATATAAAAAAACATGAGAAGACCAGAATCCAAGGGTTTAATAGTCCCCCCGTGTTTTCTTAGTTGATCTAGGTCACTTTCAGATTTTTTTTTGTGATCCTGCACTAACTTTTTGGACACATAGATCATTTGCTATGAGATTCAAGGACGTGTTTTGACTAACAAAATTATAGAAACAGTTTCGCCTTAAAATTATGTTATTGTTGGCATATAGATAAAATTGCTAGAGCGGCTCCATTGGATACATTTTAAAAAATGAAAAAATAACCTGAGCACCATTAATGGAATTTTGTACTATTTTTTATTGATGAATAATATAATCAAATAAACAGTACAATTTTTTAAAAAAAAGAGCAAAAAACATTCAGTGTGAAAAAATCCGACAATCATAAAATTATTACAGCTTAATACCTCCTCACTGGCAGGAGTTTACAATAAGGTTGTACATAGCCTATGATTGTGGCGAAGTTTACCATAGCCATAAAAATACCCTTGATTCATCCACTGTCTCACTAACAAATTATTTTATTTGACATAAAAAAGTTAAATAAACAATAATACGAAGCTCGCGTCTCTGCAACCTCCCGCGAGGAACTTGCAAATAGGTCTCCGTTCCTTTTCTGTTAAGTCACAGCAAAGCTCCAAACTTAACTTCCTCGCAGAAGAGTCGCGGAGACACAAGTCTTTATTAAGTTAAAGACTTGCTACTAACTAAAAATTTACCTAAAAATTTGTATTATTATTAATTTGTTCTTTAAATAAAAAAAGGCGTGCTCGTATATCGCTGCTACGGGGGTCCTCGATACGGTTTGCCAAATTAACACAACAACATGCCATTGAAATCGCTTCGCTCGTCTTAGATGTCATGATCCGTATCACATTCAGCGTTACCCATCGACTGACTCGCTTTCATTATCCTCGATTTTTTATGATTCAACAAAATTTCATAGATATCTTCGTCGATATTGGAAATGAACTTAGCTGTAATCTTTAATTAGGTAATAATATAATTGTTACTAATTTCAATCAATAACCATTTCAATTTTTTTAACAAAACGTTTACACAAGTCATTCAATAAGAATTGAAGTATTTGTTATGAGATGACGGCACATTATGTTTAGTCTTATACAGGACATGGTTATAATTTTTCGAAATTTTTGCCGTTCATTATTGGGGTTAATGACGCCATAAAAAATTTCCGAAAAGCGCAATACAGCGGTAGATGATTAGTGTACAAGTCCAATACTCTAGCATAATACACTGGGCGTTACGATGGTAACCGACACACACAACACAACCACATACAATTTTGCAAAAACACTTAGGGAGGCCTTAAAAACGCCTGAAACGGTAATGAATTTTTTGCATACACAATACTTTTGAATTTATACCTACGGTATAAATAAGGAAAGTAATACAGAATTTTACAAACTAAAATAAAAAAAATAAATCATGCGAAATACAACCGAGATTTTTACGGTTTATTTTAAATTTATGATTTACTATTAATTACTAATGTATTCTTTAATGCTAGGAATTTATATAATTTATTTGGCTCGTATAATTATAGCTAGCTCTCCTAACAAATTGGCTAACTTATACCAAAACTTTACAAAAAATTATAATATTATTGGATATTTTAAAATAACATTTTCCAGATTATATCAAACACCACCTAACAGAAATGCGATTGATAGTAAAATGAAAATATTGCTTAGAATATAAAATGTTTTATCATAAATCTACTCTTTTAATTTATCGAAGACGTCATGATTGCATTACAATGATAAATATATTTTCTTTCACTATATCTCTACCATTTTAGCGCATTTTTATAAGAAATTTGTAATTATGAAGTATTTTTTTAAATAAAAATAATGATAATGCCCATTTAGAGTCATGCGACTTAACAGGGATAACTCTTGCGGGCACCACCTTAGGTGTGAGAAGCAATAATTAGTTGTAGATGATTTATATGAACAATAACCATATATAAACTGAGAGCCGAGAGCGTTACCTGGGATGCAAATCCCAAACCAATAAAGGTTTAGTCAAAGGTTATTATAAATACAGACGCTTTAACGACCTCGACCATTATATGTGTGCCATTTCTTATACATTTTTTATTCTATAATTATATATCTTTTCTTATCTATAATTATATATCTTATTTTATTTAAAAGAACAATACAAATAGGATAAGTCAAAGATGTATAATATTAAAAAAAACCTAATGTGTTTAAAGAGGCTGTGACAGGCACAAAAGTATTTTCAAATATTTTACTAATTCATAAAAAATTTATATCAACATAAATATTTATTATAATTTTTTCTTTTTTTAATTTCAAACAGAGTGAAATTAAAACATATAGTAACCAAAGATACAATTTAAAACAGATAGTTTAAAAAATTAGTACGTTATTACTACAGATACATTTAATAACTAAAGTTTGTAGTAATTATATGCAGCTAGTAAAATCATTTTTTGCCTAAATAAGGATTATTTTATTTATTACTTTGGGGGTGCCATAGTAACTACAAGCAACCCATTTTTTTTTTCATTTATTTGTTTCTAAATCAAATATACATTTATATATTTATTTAATTAACTTTACTTGATAATAATATCTTATTTTTTATATTTTGCATAGGTATTGTGTGTGTAATATTCATTATCTATTATCTTTATATATGGATTAATTTTCATCATTAATGTTTCTAACACCAATGATGTCGTATTTTAATTGTATAATTATTAAAAAGAGAGGTCTATGGCTCTAAAAAAAAATACAATAAATAAAAGATGGTTATAAAACAGTGAGTAATGTCTACTATTAAGTTAAAGACAAAACATAAGAAAGAAGAAGTATATATTTATCGTTAATTCTCCAACAGGTTAAAAACAGATGTCATAAAGTGTTGGTGATGAGAGAAAGTCGTACAAATCAAGTCATCAAGTTGTCTCATTAGTCAACTTGGCTTTGTTTCTACTTAATTCTTCTTTCTACAGCTTATATCACTCATCGCACTCTGCATTTTAAAAATTGTTGAACTGTGTCTGTGTTGTGTTCACTACACATGAGGGTAGGAGGCGTAATTATCGAAGCTGATTGAAATTCAAATGGTTTTGTCAACACAGTTTTTATTTTCCTGAATGATTTTTTCTTTATGCGGGCGGTGCTTGTACTAGAACAATATAAGTGATTATTATTGCAACCAGGGGCAACTATCAGGGGACAACTATCCTTAGATTGGAGTTGACTTAACTCTCACCGGCCCTGAGAAGTTGGCGCATTATATGCTCTGAAAATGGAGAAATTAATTAGCGAGTCAAAGAATTAGTTGTCAAGTACAAAATCATGAATTTAATTTTCTATAATGGTATTAATATTTAAAAAAATATATATTTTTAAGCCAAAATGTATAAATAAATAAATTCTCTAAAATAGTGTTCTTCAAAATTATATTATATATATATATATTATATATATATATATATTATATTTATATATATATATATTATATATATATAATATAGACTTATATATATATATATTATATATTATATATATATATATTATATATATATATATATTATATATACATTAACATTATTGCCCATAATCTAATAAAGTTTGTGTATCATGTAGTAATGCTTGATAGATGATTTGCATATTTGATGCTGGCACTTAGTGCTGTGAACCTAACCACGGTATTCATAAACCTAGACCCGCAAAAATTAATATTAGCTATGCTTTAACTAATTGAATATAACCAAAATTGTATTATAATTTTGCACATTTTCGAATTACGCTGTGAAGTTAGATGATGCATAGAAATTTTACACGGACATTCAGTCAGTATAATAGACAATATCATTTATTAATGTCGATCAACCTCGTGATTATGAACACTAACGATACACCTATCTTTCCACACTTTACTATGCAGTGCTACTTTACTTTTTTTTCACATGTGAACTCAAAACTTAAATGAATTCGCTTTCAAAAAAAGATTATACNTTCAAAATTTATATATATATATATATATAATATATTATATTAATATATATATATATTATATATATATATTATATTATATAGTTAATATATAGATATAATAGTATATATATTATATATATATATATATATATATATATAATTATATATATATAGATATTATTACACTTACATAATGACCCATAAATCTAAATAAAGTTTGTGTATCACTGTATGCATGAGTAGATGTATTCGTATGATGCTGGCATAGTGCTGTACCTAACCCACGGGTATTCATACCTAGCCGCAAAAATTAATATTAGCTAATTCTTTAACTAATTGAATTATAACCAAAAATTGTATTATATTTTGCACATTTTAAGATTAGTGTGTTAAATGATGCACTAGAAATTTTAACACGGACATTACAGTCAGTATAATAGACAATTCATTAATTAATGTCGTCAACCTGTGATTATTGACACATGTAACGATACACACTCATCTTTCCCACACTTTACTATGCAGTTCTTACTCTTACTTTTTTTTACACATGTGAACTCAAAAGACTTAATGAATTCGCTTCCAAAAAGTATACTTCGTTTTATTTTTACTTTTAAAACAGTAGCAGAACAATAGGGAATAAATGTAAGTTTTTACACATGAAGACCTATAACAATATTAAATATAATAAAACTTATATAAGAGATTACTATACATTTTAAAGTAATATGAAAGAGTGTATTCGTGGTCAATGCTTGAAATTAATCGTATTGTTATTGACAAGAATAGTAGTAGAAGTTAGATTGAGCAGGTTAATCATAGAGACTAAAACATACCTTTGGATTCTATACAGTAACCAAGTAGTACAATATCTAGTAGCAGCACTAAGATTGGGAAAGACAATCCTAGAGACATTACCACACCTTTGAGTCCTATTCCCCAACTAGGTAGTGCAACCTCTAATCATTGAACTATGATTGGGGAGGTCAATCCTAGGGACATTACCACACCTTTCACCAACCAAGTAGCACAACCTCTAATCATTGGACTATACGGGGAGGTCAATCATAGGACAGCATAAAAAAGCATTGAAAATCATAAATAATATCTAAATCTAATAACAAAGAAGTACAAAACAACACTTTTGGGTCTTATTCACCAACCAAGTAGTGTAGCCTCTTGTAGTATGTTTGTAGATCCCTTGTGTTTGGCTCCGGTTTAGCTGCACATATCGAACTTGGCTTTAGCCAACCCAGCCAGTTCTATCTTAAGATGCTCTTAATAAGTTACCAATAATTATCATAATTAATAATTTAAAAGTACCTTCAACTGTTCAATGGTTTTAAATAAAATATAATATTTTTAATATACATATCATACATTGATATCGGTTTCATTAAAAGGAAAAATAATTTTTCTTTAATTCCACCTTCATTTATTTATTGACATTCCTCTTCCTTTGAAAGAAGAAAACAAATAGAAACATTAAAGTAAACAAAAACATTCATCAAAACTAAAAGGAATTTTCTTGACTTAAACTTCAAAGAGATAAAAGTAAACACGAAGGAATAGTGAGAATTATTGTAAGGAATTGAACGACCTGGCAAGGATATGATGTCACTGACCCAGTAATATGATTCATTAAGTCAGTACTGACTACTTTCACGTCTAGAACTGTACGTTCCGAGCATCGCAACCTACCGCATAGACACCATTATACCTAGGTCAAAATTAGGCGCTTTAATAGGATTTTTACTTTAAAGCACAAAGTTGCATATGATAAATTATAAGGCGAAACACAAGAATTTTAAAGACACAACTATTAAGGCCCGTATTCAAAGACATTTTCCAAACATTTTCCTTAAGGAACACTTAAGGAGAATGTTAGGAAAATGTTTTTAAGCACGAAAACCATGTTTTCCCACTTTTAACACGCGGAACGATCATTTAAATTTCGTGGCTTAAAAACATTTCCTTACCGTAAAACCTAACATTCTCTTAAGGAGACCTAACATTTTCCTAACATTCTCCTTAAGAACCTTTGAAAGGAGAATGTTTTAGGAAATGTCTTTGACTACGGGGCCTAAATCTCCTGCATGGAACTAAAATTGCGATAGGCATCATTATAATAATTTCTTTTCCCTCATTTATATCGTAGGTATGAAACTAAAAGCAATGTACACTATAAGTCCGAAACCGAGATTCCAACAGCATTATGAGTTTTAGGTATTTCTTAGATCTCTTAAGTGGTTTTTACCAAATTTTCTGTCCAATTTGGTAAAACACATTTTACCAAATTTTTACACATTGTAAATGTGTGTGTGTGTGTGTCTGTACTCAAAATAAGAATGTTCATTTTATAGTTTAGGACATTTAAGTCCTTTTTGGTACTCATTTGGCGAGAACTCCAAAAAGGGTAGCTCTATTTAAACCGATTGAGTTATCCGCTAAGATAATATTAAATGTAAGTTGGGTACAACCTCTTAATACTTAATCATCTTGTTTAAACAGAGAGCATAGCACTAATTACAAACCACACACCTTTACGGGCTGAATCAACCTTATTACCTTCAACCGGTACTTTCAGTCCTTGTGGCGTTACCTATAATAAAATTTTAAAACTAATTTACTTTGATGTGTTTTGTGTTGCAGAATGCGGTTAGAATGTTCTCAGGAGGTTTCGATGTGGTTGACTTCGTTCTGTTTTGCATCGCAGCTGTCCTGTCACCTCCTGTAATAAGTACTGACAATCTAAAAACTAGTAAATATAATCAATTCCTACATACACAATACAAACCCAAGACAATCAAGCTAGACTAAAACAATAAATGTAGTTTTATTTTTTCTCGGCCTTTATTGGAATAATAAAATCACACCTTAGAAATTACTAAACAAGCGATTTGATCACTGATGAGTTCTAAAAAGTACTATATACGCATATTTTCGATGAATATCACTGTGTTTTATACGAAACCGTCAATATATCATAAAATTAGTATTAATAAATTTGATATTACCCAGTTCCGTAAAATATGATGTTGACAACTAGGCTTGAAAAGTAGCCATGCTCGCATTCTTACCCCTACTTGATTATAACATAACAAATAATCTAGATGAAATTTTATGGAGTCGGCAATCATAATAAATGTCCTACGACAGTACCAAAACAAAGTATACATAGCATTAGTGTCTCTTGCACAATTAGTTTGTTTAAGTCTTCAATACCTCTTAAATCTTAGTAAAATTAGTGAGTTAAATATACGCCGCAACTAAAAATCAATAACAAATATTTAACAGTGTGGCATCGATACTCCAACTTCTTCTATGCAACCTTATGCACGTAATTTTATATTAAACATACCAAAATAATATAAGTAGTATTAAATTTGCGTATGAAAGCGGTTTTAAGGTTGTCTAAAATGGGTGATTATGCAGGTATTTAGTACTTTTTAAAACTTGTTTCGTCAGTGAATAATTTAAAATAGTTTTTATAAAGAAAGGAACTAACTGTATAAAGCATTAAAGTTTGGTATGGAAATTACAATAGGTGTTGATTAGCCCTTGACTTAATGTGACAGCATTAATAAATCTTTATGAATTTGGAAATCATTGCAAGTCATTTAAGTTATAGCTAATGATGCTTATTCCCTTTATATTTTTTCTTTATATTTATTAGTAGATAATTTGTATTGCGATTTATTACTGTTCTCTGTCTATATGAAGTGTCCGATAGTTGGGACATACAGAAATGAGGGCCCTTGATAAATATAACTACACTTAGCGACCTCATACATACACGGGCTTCATTGTAAATCGAGTTTAAAATATTGCTAACTTATAATTTCACTAAAAATAAGATTACGCGAAATATATCCAGTAAAATGGAAACAAAATTTAAAATAAATCACTTCTTTTCTAATTTGAATGTAATCTCTGCTACTATATAGAATGTGACTGGAAGAAAAATCTTACTTGAGAACTACAAATCTAGTCGGCCATATATATATATAATAAATAAACGCTGTGGCTTACAGCTCAAATGCGGGCATTTATATGTTACAGGCAGACGATTCGGTGGATATAGAATTGTGCCGAAAGCATGCAATACGACGCCGATGACACACAAAGGAGTGTGCTGTTCAAATTAATGACTTGCGCCAAGGATTAACGGCACAGTCGCTGGTTCCTGCACAGATGGATTTCTGTTCGGAAGCTGCTGTAAGCTGACTGAGGGGTCATACTATATTTCGGTGCCTCTGAGTTTAAACCCTCTGACATCATCTCAAGGATTAGTTATACCAGAAACTATATCAACAACTAATAAAATTAACGTACCATCGAATATAGAAGACACTGTTCTGCTACACCATGACGGAACAGTAATTAAAACGCCTTACAAACCGATCGATTTCGTATTTAATTCCAGACCGGAATTGTACTTATCGAATGGACCAGCAACAACTGTCAGACCCGTATAGGTGATAAGTTTTTATCGATAATTTACGTCGGACAAGTTCAACCTCCAACAAACGGATTCCTGGTACACTAAAGATCCCAGTTAAAAAATAAGTATACAACACCACCAAATCTTTTTAATAAATCATCGACAAAATTTATCCTGTCAACTCAAGGGTTAAATTACGATTACGGGCCCTCAACGGAAAGTTCTCACTACGCTACGAACGATTTCAGCAATTACTATACAAATTACCAAGGAATCAAAGATGTAACGAATCAAGATTCAATCTATCATATATACTCAATGATATTAAATGATAACAGGATCCTGTAGCAGAAGAGTCAAGTACAACCCAACAAGTTCATTACCAAAGTCCATCGGTAACGCGTTACCCAAGTACTGTTACGCGTTATCCATCACCTGTTGCCACATAACTACTGGTTAAGTATTATTCAACAAAAAAGCAACCTCAAGGACTGCTGAAACCACTTCAAACCGTGCAAACCTCAATATCATCCCACCCTAATAAGCATAATTTTGTTAGTTCTAAATTAACAAAAGGGTGTCCTCCAGATGATCAAGATGTTACGATCGGAGCAAATACAAACAACAACGCTAATAAGCACCAAGTTATTATTAATTCAACACCACAAATAACTATAGATCCATATAAACCAACAAAACCTGTCAAAAACAAATACCCAACAATAAATTACAACAAATGACACAACGTCTAACCAAGTACAAATAAATTATTAATTATTTGACTCAATCAGTTAAACCAACTAAGAGTCCCCAGTTGCAGTATACAGGGCAGAATAAGAAGAACTCAACTCATTATGTTCATTTAACTGGAATACAAGTTACATCTGAGGTAAATGTAACACCCAAACCTGGATCTGGTGTAGTGTATGAACCAATTCCTACTGTAATTTTGTTGGAAACACCTAACACGACACCCAAACCAACTAAAACAGCCATAACAATCCATACATCGCCGGATTCAATTATTGTCTGGAATTGGTAATTATGAACATTTAGACCACCCTCAATCAGTTGCTGATCTCAAACACCAATTTATTCCTCCAGTATCAATCGTCATTACCTTCAGCAGTAATGTACGCCCAGTAACTGATAAATTAGGACCATTGTATACGGTAGTTAATTCAAATCCAAAACCAGAGCAATACAATCCACCAATATCAGGTATGCCGTTATTTGAACCAGTAGGATCTGTAATCACGACACCTACTCAAGTGCTTAAAATAACACCTCAAAACTCTTCCGAAATTTTAGTCGCATTTCCACCAGATCGTGACCCTAGTGCAAATATCAGTTATTTAAGACCAGACCCAGAAATAGTATCTTGGGTATCAACAAAACCAGATGATTCTATTAATCTGTTGGAAGACGACAGTTCAAGTTCAATAATTGAAGATCAGACATTCGATACAAAAGTTCATTCATTTGTTGAAAAAATCGTTCAAAACCTGCAAGGAAATTTCGTTGATTTAGAAAATGTTCTAATCGATGGACAAGCGAATATCACTAGCACACCGACAAAAAAGCCAAGTAAACCGTCAAAGAAACCAACTAAAAAACCATCAACCAATTCAACTAAACCACTCATCACCAAGCCACCACCAAGGCCAGTATCCACGTCACAGAGACCTGTAAAAATTACAGAAACTGTAGCGACTGTCAAACCTACAAAGCAGCCTGTAACAACAGAAGTACCAATTATCCAAGCTGCAGATGTTGAATTGTCTGCGGAAGACTACACGCCTGAGAGAATCAATAGAGGTAAGCTATAAAAAATTGTAAGTTTAAGATAAGATGTTTAAGAATCAGACCAGTTCTAATAAAAATTGATTATCCGATTTCGTTTTTAGGTTTTACAGTTTTAATTCTGCTTAAGTTTTTTTAATTCTCCACGATATATAGGATTTATGGGAATGAATTCCCATATTAACGCTGTCCAAAGTTGATAAAATTTAAAAGCTCTAAGGTTTAAGCAAAACATTTCTATATTTTAAATTGTCATTTCATTTCTATGGAATGCAAAACTACAAACACAGTTGACAAATTAATTTAGAAACTTAATTCCAAATTGCAATTATGAAACCAACACAATAAAAAGTTAGAGAATGATTTTAAACATGTCAATGAAATTACTAATTATTAGTTAGAGAAAGTTGTGTCGCACAATTGAAATATGAAAAAATTTAATAAGTTGGTTTCACTGCTATTATTAGTCATTGATTTACCTCTTAATCCTGGAGCTATTGAATTATGATATTCGTATAATAAGATTATTTCAGATCATTTGAAAGAGCAATTGGCACTTATTTTTTCATAATAATACATCTTGGATAACGAAAGTGAAAACAGTCTTTAATAAATTAACAATTAATTCATATGATATCTAATAACTTAAGATAATTTAAATGATTATAGGATTTTTTTCTGAAATTCCAATACCATTTTCAATAACCGTTTAAGTATAGTCAAATTATACTTATTAAATTACTATATCTAATATAATCAAATTAAAGTAATAATGACAGGATGAGTCGTCAACAAAATAAACAATCTGATAGTAATATGGAGGAAAAAATATATTAAGAACAAAATTTTATTCAAACTTCAATATGAAATAAACTACAACACAAATCAAATTTAAAAATTAACATTCTATTAAAAATGTATTTAATCTGTGACGTCATACCCTACATAAAATAAAAACCAGCGAAATCGAAAACCCCCCTTTCAATCTATCTACTTACGACAATAATACAAATCTATAAGTAAAATTTTCTGATAAAAATACGCTGAAACATGTCGTACTATTGGAGAAGTTAAGTTCTACCTAAAGCAATAAATAGAGGTATAAGGGGAGAAAACGAAAAAACAAATCCTTTTAAAAAGAATTTTAAAAAAATACTATCTAAATGTATTCGTGAGCGTAGTAACAATCTTAAAACATTATTACTTTTAGTATAATTGGAATTACCTGACGTATTTAAGAATCTGTTACGTAACTGGCATAATATTGCCTACTAAATAATAAAATATGACAGAAATATTATGGAGTGTTATAAATATTTTTACTTTTCTTCACCTACACCTATAGGCATAATGAAAAGGCATTGAGTTCACTATAATGATCTAAAATCACTATAATGATTTTATTATAATCATCAGTTTCAGACGCTCTTAATGCCATTTTAAATGTGATTTTCAACATGCTGCCTATTTGTGTGTGTGTGTTAGGTATAACTCCTACTATGCTCACTTTTGGGTGTTAACATGGCTCACAGTTATTTTGAGGTCTAGTTTTGCTGATAGATACTTAAACTAAGTTAATCTATATTGCTGAGTAATCAAACATTTATGCAGTTTGTGAAAAATCGAAACTTACAATAATCCTGATGTCTGCCATCTTAAAAAAATGACTTCTAACTTAATAAATTTTCACTAGATCAAACTCCCAAGGTTTTTACTGTTTTTTGACAAACGAAATATCGTCAGATAGCGTAAAAACATGTTTTAAAATGTTTTATTTTTATATATATATATATAATATATATTAATATATATATATATATATATATATATATATATATAATATATATATATATATATATATATATATATAAGAATCATAATTATTCTTGAACCAAATGCTACAACTAAAATAAAATGAAAATGCAAAAAAGAAAAAAGAAGATAAAAGATCACATGTTATGCGAAAGCGGTGCATGTTTAGAAAATAAAGAGCCATAGCAGGGATACTGTTATGGTAAATTAAAAAAAAAAAAAAAAAAAAAAAAAAAAAAATATATATTATATATATATATATATATATATATATATATGTATATATTAAATATATATACATATATATATATATATATATATATATATATATATATATATATATATATATATATATATATATATATATATATATACATATAGATAGATATTAGTGCAACACTTAAATGATAATTGTTAAAATTATAATTTGGTTTAAATCTGTCAAAAAATGAAGTTTTACCTCATTCAAAAATTATAACAATGATATTAAAATGCATCACTAATATGTTGATGAAGAATTAAAACATTGTGACTCCTAAACCTTGACTATATTGGGTTTTCAAATAATTACCGAAGTGACTAAGATAATGCCACTTTAAGCTTAGGATAAACCTAACATTTTGAAGACGAGGGAATTTACGACGAAAATTTACCGAGGTACCCGTAGTAGGTTTTAATTTGAAAAACTATACATTAATTAATGTTGAGGTGACACGTGAAACCCAATCTCATTCTTTAGAAGCAAATATTATCTGACCTCGCTGGAATAATTAAACCCTCGCAATTATCTGTAAAATGTTGATGTTTGTAGTGTTGTAACATCAATATTAAAAGCATTTTGATTTTTACAGAATGTGGTATAAGGCCATTAATGAAAAACGGCAGAATTGTAGGTGGAAAAGGAGCAACTTTTGGTGAATGGCCGTGGCAAGTTCTTGTAAGAGAAGCAACCTGGCTTGGATTATTTACTAAGAATAAATGCGGTGGAGTTTTGATCACAAACAGATACGTCATAACAGCCGCTCATTGTCAACCAGGGTAAGTTACAATTAAACACACATTTATTGCATTTTTTGTTCTCACTGCTTGTCTAATAAAGGTAGATGGCTTAGAGTTAGTTCCCAAGGTGTCGACATTTTTGGCCGCTAAGCTATAAGTATACTACACTTAATAGGACCAAACCTCCTATCCATTATATGCCTGATATCCATCATATCTAAAAATTTGAGTGTCTGTAACTGATATTTATTGCACTCCTGATTGCAGTACGTACAGTATCTTAAACTTTTATATCTGCAATGAGGGAGTTAGCAATTTAGTCAGGAGCTCCTGACCTCGAAGTTAAGGGCCCTAGTAGGTATGGTGCTTACTGGGTACAAGAAAGTGCAAAACTCCTCTTCTTAACTATTGCCTTGTTCTATACCTAGGTAAATGTCCATGTCCATAATATCGAGGCATAATAATTCTGACTTGTAATCGATTCTATATGTAATTTGCTCTAACTAGCATATACTATCATTCAATTGGTCCATTTTATGTAGTTTAAGTTAAGATCAAACGAATTATAGAATTTGATATTTTAAATCAGAAGGACATATTAAATATATAACGGCAATGAAAAAATATTAGTTTCATTAACTGAATTTAAAAGCTCGTTATATGCAAGTATGCTTTTTGTTCTTTACCACCCAATCAATATTGTGAAAGAACGATCATTGAGGCTCAGTCAATGGCTCTTAGCTGGTTAATCTTGAATTATTAAGATAAAAAGTATTTCTTGCGTAATTTACTTTTGTTAAGCATCTTAAGTTATGATAAAAGAACTTATAAAAAAACTTAAATAATTGTGTAACTAAAAAGTGAAAAAGACGTCAAAAATCGGTGATCCAGATCCATCCGGAAACCTCGTAATAACTTTATTCTTAGTGGTGTTAAAACGTTTCAAATTATTTGTTTTCCAGATTCCTAGCTTCCTTGATAGCTGTATTTGGCGAATACGACATTTCAGGAGAAATCGAAAGCAGGAGATCAGTGAGCCGAAACGTCAGACGGGTTATTGTACATCGATACTACAACGCCGCCACCTTCGAGAATGACATTTCACTTCTTGAGTTAGAAACTCCGGTCCAATTTGATAAGCATATAATCCCCATATGCATGCCGACGGATAACGACGATTTCACGGGGAAAGTTGCTACAGTCACCGGCTGGGGACGTCTTAAATACGGTAACGAAATTTTCTTTTTCTTTACCTTCAAAGAATCACAACAAAAAAACTTCATTCACTAAACAATAAAATGACACAGGATTCTGAAACTTTTTCTAAATTCTCTATGCATTTATTCACACGTGACTTATTTTAACATATTTCATGAAAAAAAATATTCACATTTTCAAAATACAATACGAATATTTTTCAAGTGAAATACTATAGAATATTCACAGTCGATTTATTTTGTAGGTTTAGGACAAAATTGAGCATGAATTATTCGCAAAATCGATATAGATAGATTTATAAAAGTAGATAATATATGATAGATAAAAATAATTGTTTAGCTAATATAGTTATGCATAAATTTTTTTATGTCGTCAAATATCCTTAAATGGCTTAAAATATCTGTACTAATTTCATTTTGCAGGATTAAGAGTATTATTGATTGCCATGTCGTTGATTTAAAAATAATATATAAATTATTTTTATAATTACTTTTAATAATACAAGTTGCTTTTTATTTTAAATAAAAAGTACAATCATTTGTATTTAGTGAGCGGATGTGTACAATGCTCAGTTGGTTAGAGCGTCGGGTCTTTAGGTTCACTGATAGCTTAGTTGATTTGAGCGTCGGACCTTAGGGTTTAATAAAAGCTCAGTTGAATAGAGCGTCGGCCTTTATGTTCATTAGAAGCTCAGTTAGTTAGAGCGTCGGCCTTTATGTTCACTAGAAGCTCAATTAGTTAGAGCGTCGGCCTTTAGGTTCACTAAAAGCTTAGTTGGTTAGAGCGTCAGGCCTTTAGGTTCACTAAAAGCTTAGTTGGTTAGAGCGTTGGGCTTTTAGGTTCACTGATAGCTCAGTTGGTTAGAGCGAATAGCTTTTAGGTTCACTGATAGCTCAGTTGATTCGAGCGTCAGACCGGGGGGCTACCTTGACCTGGGCTCAAAGTAGCCCAGGTTCAAATCTCTGTATTTCCACTTGGTTTTCGCGCTAAATACTTGGCTTGCTGATGATGTCCCTTGCTCCTTAAAATGAGTGTACAGTGATTCTCAAGTAGTTGAATAAATGTTGTCTTCAACATGAAGGCCTTGGTAATTTCAAGACTTCCTAATTAGCAAGGTTATGGATGTTTGCTTAAGAAGACACCAGCACTTAGGAAACATAGTGTGATGTAGATTTTTAGTGTATAGTGTGATACCTGTTATCTGGGACTCTAAAAGTAAGAACGCAGAGAAGTGTTAATGGTCAATAGAATTGCAAGGGCCAGATTAACTGCATATACTCACTAGAGAGGTAGAATAAGGAAGATGGTGACGTACATAGGTCGCTAAACACTGCTTTCTAATAACAAAATAAAATATGAGGATAATTTTCTTCTAAAATATTTTCCTTTTAGCGAATTTTTGTGGAAAAATTCGAAAATAAAGGAGCTTGAACGTTAGGAGGTGAATTAAGAAGTGTGACATAATTTCTCTTAGAGGATCTTATTCACGAAAAAAATAAATGTTGCCTGAGTTGGGTTGAGTTCTCGGGTGCAATATTTAATCTTTATTGGGAATTTTATTAATTAATTAATTACTAATTCGCTTTGATTAAAAATATTACCTTTATACATCAATAACAGTCAACTTCTAGTGAATAAATAATTAAGAAGGAGATATGAATTCAATTCTATAAATAACACGGGTTTACGGGTTTATTCCTGTTGGAATGCTTGAGGTCTTGACCAGCAAAATATGTTTTACTTGATTTATATGTTTATACATTATAGTCCAATCAGCGTCACAGATATTTGAAAAAAAAATGTCTAAGCGTTTCAAAGGAAATAAACTGAAACAATCTATTGTGAATCATAAACTAAGCTTTAAATGAGTCCAAGTAGAGTGATTTAGAAGGATGGACATACTTTTTTATTAAGTCTTTAATTGGAATGCTAACCTTTTTACCAAAAATCCAGAAAACAAAATTACAAATTGACGTCCTGCAGATAAGAATTTCATGCATCATAAATCAATCAAGAAGTATTTATTGTTGAGCAAAAAATGAAGCAATCAAAATAATAATCACATAGTTTGCAGAAATCCGCGCTAAAAAGTTTTATTAAAAGGGAAAACATAATGTGGTAGATATTTTTAGCAAATTTCTAAACCAAATCATACTTGTTTTTTTATTTTTTAAATCTTTTTAGCAGATTTTCAAAGCAAATTATAGTTATTTAAATCAATTTTTGACTGTTAAAACCTAATATTTGTTTGGCATTATTAGGTGGAGGTGTACCCAGCGTGTTACAAGAGGTCCACGTACCGGTTATTGATAACAATGTCTGTCAAGAAATGTTCCATACTGCCGGTCACTCGAAGACAATATTAAGCAGCTTTATATGCGCTGGATATGCTAATGGACAGCGAGACTCATGCGAGGTAATGTTTTGAACAGTTATTAAGTATATATATATATATATATATATATATATATATATAATTATATATATATATATATATATATAAATATATATATATATATATATATATATATATATATTATATATATATATATATATATATATATATATATATATATATCACTTATATGCAAAATAAATAGATTTATAGAAAAGGGAGAGATGTATTTATTACAACTCAATTACAAACTAACCTATTACTGTGCTTTGTGGTTGATATTAAAGAGGTAAATCTGGCCGGATTGTCAAATTACAACATAAATTAAATTATGCGTTAGTGCCCTCTTAATAATTTATGAAAACAAAAAGAGTTAAGAAGAAAACAGCGACCCAAGTAGGCTTAGTAAGATAGTGTAGTTCTAATCCTAAAAAGAATCCTAAATTCTAAAAAGTAAAAAAATATTGCGAATATGGCATATCTTAGTTTAAGTTAAGCATTAAAACTATGATATATATGTCATCCACATCCTTAACCCAGACAAACCCCTTCACACACCCCAAAAATAATCAAAATGCATACCACAAATATAATAAATAAATAAATAAAATAACAATAAAGAGGCACAAATAACCCTAAATCAATAAATAAAATATGGCTCCGGTTTGCAAAGAAAACATATTTTATACTTTTGCCAATAAAGAGCTTGTTTTAAAAAAATAGTATTGTAAGAAGTTTTATTTATCAGTAATGTGTATAACTTATTTTATTTATCGTTCTAAGTAAAAAAAAAAACTCAGTCAAAGATGAAAAGTTTCTTATGAAAAGTTATTTGTGTTTATCGATTTACTTTGTTTCTCTCTATTGAGATCACGAAACTTCATTCAAAAATACCTCTAATATATTGACGACCTCATTTTCCATTTCACTTCGGTTAACACACTTCTACATACAGACCTACACCCCTACAACCAATATGTATATCTGAGTGTGTTTCTAAAAAAACTCTAAATAAATTGACTTTCAAAATTTCAAAGAAACGTATTGAAATATGGAATTTCATTTTGCAAAATGAATCGAACATATTGGATTTCTCTCGGAAACCACAGATACCACAACTAATTTTCAGCATCACTAGACTTGAGATGAAATATTAAAATGAAGACTAGACAAAAGAAAAATATATTTGAGAATTTTCACGGTTTTAATATTTCTAATTTCTTTGAACCACTGACCAATATTTAAATGTAGGTTTTAATGGCAAAAGTTTGGTAGCTATATTATGCATTTTAGCGATTTTTTTTTTCATTAGTAGAAAAAAAGAAAGTTGTTTTTAAAAAAATGGATCCAAATACTAGAACCTGGAGTAACTCAATTACTTACCCTTTAAAGCAAAAAAGAAAATTACATATTAAAAAGTTAACACAATTATAGTCGAACCAAGAAGTTAAACATTAGGAAACGGGGTACCTCGAAACTTTTCCTCATCACATCGAATTCGCTAAGCTAATCATCCCAACTTCAGACTTGCTTTGCTCCTCAGAATATAAAAATCATCAAATTTATACGCAACAAAAGTTCGAACTCGCTTCGCTCGTCCTCTGATGATAAATGAATTCATTTTATTCCCAGCGGTCATCTATCCAGGCACTGGCCTAGCTCGAGGCTGCTTAATTTTTATTATCCAACCAGATCAGTGTATACGTTCGTAATATACTTGTCGTATGAAAACAAAACTTAAAATAATACGTAATTAAAATATTATTTTCCAGATAGCACAACGTGGTCTAATGATTGATATTAGCGATATATATGATATATATATGATATATGATATATATATATATATATATATTATATATATATATATATATATATATATATATATATATATATATATATATATATATATATATATGAACAACTTGTCCCATATAGAGTTTATAAGAATTGGAGAAGCGTATAAAGTTTGTGTTTTTCTTTTTTATGATTTAATACGCTTAATGTTAACTGACTTTAATTTTAGTAATTCTTTATTTTCTTAGTATTCATAATTTTATAATCTTAAACAAGGTAAGAATAACATTAAATATGTACAATTAACTACTGCACAACAATAAAGAACAAACAATTTAACTCGACATGTTTATGAAGTGTTGATAGGAAGGATGTAGTAGTGCTACGAGTGCTGAAGGAGTAACGGTGGGGGTTGGCGACACCGTTTTACATTGTGAAGGCCTGCTATGTTCCTTCCCCTTTATATAAGTTCCTTGGCCGGCCAAGAGTATTATCAATGTGTCTCATTCTATTTGTATAAACACTTTTGTTCATAGAGGTATATTACTGGAGTGGTCATAACCTATCTTAGCAATAGACACCTGAACCAAGGTAACCTGTAGGCTCCTTATAAGTATATTTTCGAGTTCCCGCCACAAATCGTTTTTCTAAACATTCTATCCTTTACTATGGAATTTTTCAATAGAAAATGATATTAATGAGTTTATATTTTTTGAAATAAATATAAGAACATAAAATCTAACAAAACGCATACAATTTCGTACTTAAGTGGAAAGTTAAAACAAAAGAAAATCTCCGTAATGAAAATCTAGTGATTATTTATTTCCACGACTGTTTCATGTGTGGAAATCCTGTTTTCTCATTCTGATCCAAAGCAATTTTGTTGCAGGGTGACAGCGGTGGTCCACTAATGGTAGAGAGGGACGACGGTCACTGGGTTCTGGCCGGTACTGTTTCGCACGGTATCAAATGCGCTGCTCCGTACCTACCAGGTGTATACATGAGAACTACCTACTACAAGCCCTGGATACAAACCATCACAGGAGTCAAAGATAAATCCTAATGGAAACCTCAAGCAAAAAGAACTGAACATGTATAATGTCTTTCATGATATCTGTTAAGTAATTTTGATTTTTATCAGGTCTCTTAAAACTTCAGGTTGTGCAGTAAAATAGCATCGAAATTACGAGAATATTTCCTCAAATTTCTTTATACCTTTTATTTTATTATTGTATTATTTTATTGATACAAAACTTAAATATCTAAGCAAATCCTATAATAAATAATAATTTTATTCCAGTTAAAACTAATGTAAGCTCTAAGCCCTCATTATACATAATTAATGGGAATACCAATCAAAGCCCAAATATCTGCGGCAATGCTCCAGTCAAACTTTACTAGGAACACCATAATGTCCTACGTAGTAAATTACTATGGCTAGGTTAGTTACTATAATTGTATTAAAAGTTACGATAAAGGAGATTAGAAACAGTTTCTTAGTATCCGTCTTACTGTAATCTATATAGTTGATCAAATATATTATGTATATTGAGGACCATTATACATAATATATTTTATCAACTTTAATAATTATAGTAAGACGGTTGATAAGAGACTGTTTAATCTAATCTACTTTATCATAACGTTTTATCACAATTATAGTAAATAATCTAGCCATAGTAATTAACTACGTAGGACATTATGATGTTCCTAGTAAGTTTTGACTGGCGCATTGCCGCAGATATTTGGGCTCTGATGGGTTCTCTCATTAATTCGTCACGCAAATGCACTGTTGAAATTAATTGTCCTACTTAAAATTTCCTATTGGATAGTTAGTTTGCTTTATAAATCTGCCTTAAAAGTCAGATTAGGGTTTTCCTACTTCAACTCGACGGCACTAATAGTTATCGGAGGATCGAAAGCCGGCTCTGGTTTAAATAAAGGTTTTGTGGAGATATTTTAGTGTTGTCATTGGTTGTCCATTTAGTGTTGCTGAGTTCAAAACTAGGAAAATTTTTGTCTTTAATGACGTGTTGGCATTATTAGCATTTCTTAGATTACTGGATATCCTACAATATTGTATATACTCTGCCAGCACCAAGTGAAAGGTTATTATACTTATTAAAATGGTATGATTGAATTATTAGATATTAACATGGATTACTGAGTGTTTTTAGATATTTAGTGGATTTGTTAATAAAGGAAAAAAAAATTACTATTTTACATTTCAAATTTATAAATTTGAACCTGTAAACATTAATTATTGACAAAAGTACAACCTGATTTTTTTTACGATAAAATTCATTATTAAAGTGTTGAACCACAGAGTGCAGATTTTTACTGCAATGTATTTATTTATATTAATAATTACTTAGTCAGTAATGAAAAAATAACAAAAAGTTTTTGCTACATTCGTTAACTTTTCCAGTGTTCACTCATTCTAGAAAGCCTAAAAATTAGTAATGAAGATTACACAAGACTGTTTTATAAACAGTCTTGTGTAATCTTCATTATTATAACTTCATTAACTTATAACGCAAACACTATGAAATCGAAATCACTTTCCGACATTTCCACTCCATTTCGTAGTAGCTTATAGTTTCTGCGAATTTTCACTAAAATGTAAAATAACAAAATTCCTGACGATCATCTACTTCTACTATACATAGTAAGTGAAACATAAATGTATAAAACTATATTCATTTAAGATATTTTTTTAAAGAACATCGTTTTTCAGATGTAGGGAGTAAGTATTTGATAACTTCTATTCCTTTCTATAAAATCTGCAAATTAAATATTTTTGTCGACTGTAAAGACTGTTTGGCATGAAACAATAAGCTTTAATAATCTGCCTACGCAATCAGCTTTGGTTAGTCACATAATAATCCTTGAAAACTACGACAACTACCTAAACTACTTTTCCTCTACATATATTTTATTTAGTTAAAATAAATAATTTTATGAGAGTCTTATTGTTAAAATTAGACAATAAAATTCATCAAACATAAATACTCAAAAGTTAATAAAGTAGCAAAAGCTTAATAATTTAAATTGTATATAGTAATAACTTAAAACATTTTGACAGACAATTGTTCATTGTTTGCTAAAATTTATTTAATTTTTCCCCTTTGTACATTATTTATTTATTTGTCCTGAAAACGAAGTATTTGAGTGCTACCTGTTGCTATTAAGCAAATACACTCTGAGTCAACCAAGTTTTAAATAATAAGCTGTATCCACAATGGTATTTAGTCCAAAATTAAACTAAGCTGTACTTACATCTTGAGAACGAGCGTGAATGAAGTTCATCATAAATAATTATTAAATGAAAAGTCACTCCACAAAATAAAAGCTTTATTGGCAAAGCGCTTTCAACCTAGCTAGAGGCCATCATCAGTGCAAAACCGTTGAAGAAATATTCAGACTCTGAATCTAATATCTAAAGCTAAATCATAGACTCACTCGTCTTCCTTTTATTTCTTCAACGGTTTTGCACTGATGATGGCCTCTAGCTAGGTTAAAAGCGCTTTGCCAATAAAGTATTTATTTTGTAGAGAGACTTTTCATTTAATTATTTAAGCTGTACTTGTACCTTAAAAGGTATACTAAGTTTAAAGTAGTAGCCCTAAAGTACCATGGTGAATACTGTATTAGAAACCGAAATTCCATGAACAAATGACTGACTGACTCAAGTAATCACTTAATACAGAAGCATACGTGCTGCGGACTATAATATTTGAATGTTAAAAATATTTATCATATCAATTAAAACTCACATTTCCGTATGTTGCTTCGACTGACTACAATAAGATAACGGACAACCCACTAGGTTAAAAGACTAAATTCAAAAAATATAGGCGATTCTAGATTGGCACTGTAGGTGAGACGTTAAGACACTTAGCGATCCAGTGAAACTAAAGTCAATAAAAACTTGGCCTTTATTGTACGTTCTGTAAATTTGATGAGGTAAATATGGCTACTAAGTTCAAGCTAAATATGTCTCAAGCCACGTATAATATCCTAGAATCGCCTATGTCAGTAAAATTATCTCAGACTTATTTTTAAGTCCTCAAATAAGTTAGGTATATAAGCTTTAATTTAAATTTGTAACTTATTATTAATATAAATTATTATTTATTAAAACAAATTGTTTTTTATTATCCCTGTTTATTTATTACGCAGATATACTTATGCAGAGGTTGTTTTAATTCGACTTTCTTCAAAACTATCTTATTCTCATAATTTAAATGATTAAAAATACTTTACTGCTACATTCAACGAAGTTAATATTATAATTTCGATCGCTATGTTAATATTAATTACATTATAAGAAGTATAAATATGTCATAATATTTCACTAAAAATTAAGTACTAAGCTAGACTTGTGTCTGTTTCTTAGTGATTAATGTGTTATAAATATCCACTAACAAAAAGTAAATTTATAGGCGACAGATCCCAATAGCTTCCAGATCTGCAAGAGTTCTTCATGTCATAAACTTGACATAACCTTAATCCAACAGTTAATTTACTTTCAGATCTTTTATTAGATCATAAATTCAGTCCTCCTATAAGAACCACCTCATAATGTTAACCTGACAAAACAAACGTTAATCAATGTAACAGTTTACTGGAACTATTTCCGAACTCACTAGAGAAGATATTGACGTTGTAGTTCAAACCAAACTGTAACTGAAACGTTACAGATTTCTGTAAGAAATTCTACAGCGCCTTATAGAAACAGGTCGAACCAAAATACGTATAAAACACTCACTACTACGTATGTATACTTAGTAGTGCTTCTTCTATAAGTTCTATTTACTACTATTTCAATAAATTTTCTAAGAAACGCTAGGCCTAATTGCAAAAATCAGTCTACTAACTTATCGACTTGACAGCATTCACAGAATATTATCAGAAAGCCGTTTCTAACTTCTCTGAAAACCAGACAACAGCTACTTTGCTTACAATTCAATATGAGACGCTACTAGATGTATACTAAAACAAAAAACTATTCCTTTATCTATCCAAAACGTCAAATTAGTATAACGCTTAATTTTTCTCTGATGTTGCCCAACTCACAATGACTTCCAACTAAAAATCAAAACAAATCAAAATTGATTTCACTAAATACGCATCTTGTAGTATCCATAAAAGATCTAAATAAATAAGTAAATTCATTACTACTAATGTAAAAGAAATATTCCGCTTCTAATTTCCTAATCTTTACACTCCTGTCTTAATTCTAACAATGCCTTTAATTTTAAAGAAGAATATAACATTCAACAATTTCAGCTATTAAAGCTAACAGATAAAATCATTTAATTATAGTTACCAATGGATTATTTGTATAAGACTTCATTGCAATCCAGAACTAAATTTAAAACATTCATCAAACACCATAAGAAGATACGAATCTACATGCAGCATAAATCTGGTAAAACTATCATGACTTTTCAAAACGTTATCACTGGATGTTGATATACGAGAGGGTACTTGAAATGATAACACTCAAGGGGTGAACTACTGTATTTAGAAGCATAATTATTGGACTACCATATTACCTCCTTAACATTATTAGCTTCCTTATTAACCAGTTCGGCCTATATCCGCTTCAGGTCTCCAACCAGAAACAACATTATTTCGCAGAAAAAAAAGTTGATCTCATAACTATTTTGGACCAAAGACTGGGCGGGAAGTTTTTACCTAGAGTAGCAAGTGGCAAGTAAGTAAGCAAGTGGAGCAAGTAAGTAAGCAAGTAAGTAAATAAGTAGCAAGTAAGCAAGTGGTTTTTGGTTAAATTTAAAATATTCTTCCACGCCTGATGATAAACTATATCGTACTCTCCTTCATCACTTTTATCATTCGAACTAACTCACAAGCGCCAATTTGTGTCGACTCCAGCTAGGGTTTCGTTTCAAAAAATTTGCTCATTAGTCAAAGTATTACTAACTGCACTGAAAACTAGAAAACGTAAAATCAAGCATTGTAAAGGGAATTTTTACAGACTTATGATAGTCTGCACTGGAATTTATAGAACAGCAAAAACCATGGAGAAACCGTCCGAGAAACAACGGATGGAGAAACCGTCTAAAATTTAGACGTTTTAGCTTTTATGTTTTTAAATTAATTTTTTTACACTGAAATAATTTGATGTCTCTAGCAAGTAAATATTTTTCTTAGATAAGAATACGTGTATTTTATTTTATCTATTTACAGATAGGCATTTTAGTAGTAAATACACATAATGGGATAAGTTATTGTATGGCTTCTAGTCTCTTATAAATGTATTATCCTACAAAAATGTTAAAAGATTCTTACAAGCACTTATTTCATAACATATAATCAATTTTTTGATTTAATTTTCCTTATGGATAAGTTGTTTTGATCTTTAAAAACCAGCACTAACTGTACTGCTAATAATAATCCTCAATAACTAGTTTATTATCAGTAGCGAGATGTGAATAACACGATTTAAAAAGTAGCATCTTTGTTAAAAAAAAAATGAGACGCAGAACACGCGATCATGTCGTCTAATGGTAGATTTATAGTAGGGCGGTTGATCCGGGGGGTTCAAGAAATTGATTTAATAAATTAATTGTTGTATTATGTTATTACTGTAATACACATATAGTGGAAGCAATCATAATCAGACTTAAATACTTTTATTAACCAGTATACAACTCAACATGGAAAATATTAACTTATTATTAGATAGATATAAAATTTTATTAAAAACTGTCATTGTCACGTGTCATAACACGTGTCAATCACTACATACGCCCCCATTTTAGTGGAATTTTATATTATGAATGTAATGGGTAACATATTTCTCCTTCTCTATTTAGAGAGGATTTTAAATTTTATAATTTTGATATATTTATTTTTTGGATAAACCTAAAATTTTAGAAAATTTGTCTAATTTAATTCTTTCAACTTGTTTAGTGAAAATATCGGCCGGCATTTCGCCTGTCCCAATATACGTCAATTCAATTAGATTCCTTTTTACCAAGTCCCTTATATGATGATATTTGATATCAATATGTTTACTCCGTTTGTGGTAAACAGGATTCTTGGCTAAGGCTAAACAACTTTGGTTGTCGCAAAACATTTTAATAGGATTTTTTACCAGTTCTCCGAAACCTAACTCATCTAGCAGGAATTTTAGGTTCAATACTTCTCGACCAGCTTCACTAAGAGCAATGTACTCCGCTTCCATACTGGATAGGGAGACCAAGTTTTGTTTCTTGGATTCCCATGATATAGCGCCCCCAGCCAGTATGAAAGCGTAGCCTGATCGAGATTTTCTTGAATCTAAATCTCCCGCCCAGTCGGCATCAGAGTAACCCTCCAACTTTTTGTTAGTTTTTTGAAGTATGAGTTCATATTTTTCTGTCCCTTTTATGTATCTTAACAGTCTTTTAGCAGCGTCCCAGTGTTGTTTTCTTGGATCCTTGTTAAATTGGCTGAGTTTGTTGACAGCGTATGTTAAATCAGGTCTTGTAGCTGTTGATAAGTATAGTAATGATCCAATTAAGCTTTGGTATTTATTTTGGTCTATTTTCTCTGCCTGGGCTGCATCTTTTGGTTCCTTTTCTAATATACTGTTAGGATCTAATGGTAATGAAATCGGATGACAGTTTTCCATACCATATTTTTTTAAAATGTCATTTGCATATTTTTCTTGATTTATTTTGATTTTACCTTCTTCTTTAGATATTGAAATTCCTAGAAAACTATTGAGATTTCCTAAGTCTTTTATTTCAAATAATTTTGATATTTTTCCTTTGATTTTTTCTAATAAATGTTTACTGTTAGATGCTAATATTATGTCATCTACATACACTGCTAGCAATATGTAGTTTTTTCCTTCAGTTAATTTATATATGCATGGATCTTGTTTGCTTTGTATGAAATTTATTCTTTTTAATTCGTCATCCAATTTTAAATTCCATTCTCTACCTGCCTGTTTTAAGCCATATAGAGATTTTTTAAGTAAACATACTTTATTTCCTTGTTTATAATTATCGGGTTGGTCCATATAGATTTCTTCGCTAAGATCGCCGTTAAGATATGCTGTCTTTACATCAATTTGGTCGATGAAAAGGTCATATTCTACTGCCAAAGCTAGAATGAGTCTAATGGAATTAAACCTGACTACTGGAGAGTATGTTTCTTTAAAATCTATACCATATTGTTGTATGTAACCTTTTGCAACAAGTCTGGCTTTGAATTTATCAAATGTACCATCTGCTTTAAATTTTTTTGTTAGAATCCACTTGCATCCTATTGTTTTTTTTCCTGGTGGCAGATCAACCAATTTCCAGGTATTTTTGTTAAGGAGTGAATTATATTCCTCATCCATAGCATTTTTCCAGTTTTCTTTTTCGTCTCCAGAAAGAGCATCTTTTACTTTTATTGTTTCTGGATCTTTTTTTAAGATTTTTAAATTTTTTATTTTCTTGGGTCTTCCTTTTTTTCCAGTTTTATTTTTCTTAGGTCGTCCTGGAGTAACTTTTAGAGTGAGTTCTTCTTCATCAGAAGAATCAGAGTTAAGTTCGATGTAATTAGGTTTAATATTTTCTTTTTTATTATTTTCTTTTATTTTTATATTTTCATTTTCTTCAAAATAAGAATTTAGATTTTCTTTTAAATTATCAGTTTTTTCTTCATAATCTAAGTTTTGGTTTTCTTCTAAATTTATATTTTCTTCTAAATTTTCTATACTTGGATCATCAGAATTTTTGTTGTTATTATTATTATTATTTTTAGTTAATACATTATTATGTTCAAATAGATCACTGAAATCGTAATATGTTGTTGTTTCTGTATTATTTTCACATTTATTCTTATATCTGTCTTTATACATAATATGTTCTAATATTTTTACATCCCTACTTTTTATAATATTATCAGTTTTAGGATCCCAAAGTCTATAAGCTTTTGCTTCATCTGAGTATCCTAGGAGAACGTATTGTTGACTTTTTGGGTCAAATTTTTTTCGGTTTGGTTCTTTATTTAGGGAGTAAACTATGCTACCTATTACTCTTAGATGAGATGCGGTAGGTTTTCTTCCGGACCATTCTTCTTCAGGAGTTTTGTTTATTGATCTTGTCAAGCATCTATTTCTAAGGTATGTGGCTGTATTTATCATTTCAGCCCACATATGTTCAGGTAGTCCTGATTGTATCAATAAGCATCTAGTCATTTCAACTAGGGTTCTATTTGTTCTTTCAGCAACACCATTTTGTTCAGGAGTGTATTCAGCTGATAGTTCATGTTTGATTCCATGTTTTTTCAAATATGTTTTAAATGTTCGACTGCAGTATTCAAGTGCATTGTCTGAACGGATTGTTTTTATCTTCTACCGGTTTTGATTTTCTACAAGATTTTTAAATTCTTGAAATTTTTCAAAAACTTCATTTTTATTTTTTATAAAATATGTAAATATTTTTCTTGATTTGTCATCAATAAAGGTTAAGAAGTATCTGAAGCCTTGTCCAGATTCTGTGGGCATTGGTCCACAAATATCTGTATGAATTAGTTCTAAGATTTCTTCTTTCTTCTTTATTTCATGTTTTTGAAATGGGATTTTGTGCATTTTACCTTCGATGCATGTTTCACAGTTATCGAAGTTTTTTAATTTTAAATTTGGTAACCGTGAATTAAATTTTTAGTAGCCATCTCAGTAATTTGGGTTTATTTAAGTGTCCAAATCTTGAGTGCCAAATGTTACTATTAGTATTTGATTTATTATTATCTGTGGTTTTGATTTTCACTTTCGTTTATTTGTAATCCTTGATTTGAGGATTTTATTTTTTTATTTGAATTCTTATTATTTATTAATCTCTCAACATAGTAAAGATTTTTCTCTTCTTTCGCTTTTATTAGAGTTGAATTATTTTGTATAATATATGAGTAGTTGTTATAAAATTTTGCATAGGTATTGGGGTTTTTAGTTGCTTTACTGATGATATTAAATTTGTTTTTATTTCCGGAATGTAAAGGGTTTCTTTAATAAAAATTGATTCTTCTATTATTTACAATAGACAGAATTCTTACAGTACCTTTACCTTTAATGTTCACTTGACTTCCATCAGCCATACGAACTTTTTCATTAGTTTTTAGATCTGTATATTCTATGAATAGATTTTTATTATTGCAAATGTGTGAGCTTGCTCCAGAGTCCAAAATGAAGTCTGTTATTGTTTTTTCATTGTTTGTTTCCGTACTTGTTAATATCGATTCGTCTTTAGTTTCTGTATGTTGGATTAACATTGTTTTATTATCCTTTTTCTTGAAGTAACAATTTTCAGTGGGATGGTTAACCTTTTTGCAAATTTTACATGGTGGAAATTTTTGTTTTGAATTTGTTTTTCATGTTATATTTTGATGTCAAAGAAAAAATTTTCATTTCTTGATGTAGATGGTGGAACATTTTTCTTTTCTGTTTCTTCCAGAATTTTTATTTTTAGTGTTTCTAAAGATGGTAACTCATCTCTGCATTCAATAGAACATCTGAATATTTCATAATTTTCTGGAAGTGTAGATAATAGTAGGATTGTAGAAAAATCATCAGATGGAGCACAATTGAGATCTTTTAATTGATCTAAAATATCAAAGAATTCTCTTATGTGTTCATCCATGGGTTGATTATTCTTTTTATGTAAATTTATAAGTTGTCTAGTTAGTTGTACTTTTTACTAGGACCTTTAGGTTTATAAGTTTTTTCTAATGTGTCCCATGCTTCTTTTGAAGTGGTACAGTTCTTGACATGATGAATGCATGAAGGTGAGATGGTTAGAATTATTGTTGCAAGAGCTTTTTCATCTTTATTAGTCCATTCTTCATCACCAGCAGCATTGCCATCTTTTTTAATTTGACCATTAACATATTTCCAAAGTTCGCTGTGAATGAGAATCATTTTCACTTGAACTCTCCATGTTTCGTAATTGGTCTTATTTAATTTTTCAATTTGATATATATTTGACATTTTCAATTTTTGGAATTTTTTAAAATTATCTGATTATGAATTTTAAAATGACTTACCCATAACCTCTGTTGTATTATGTTATTACTGTAATACACATATAGTGGAAGCAATCATAATCAGACTTAAATACTTTTATTAACCAGTATACAACTCAACATGGAAAATATTAACTTATTATTAGATAGATATAAAATTTTATTAAAAACTGTCATTGTCACGTGTCATAACACGTGTCAATCACTACATTAATCAATTGAATCGAGCATGCGAAATATGCATCTAGCTGTTGGGTGATTTTTAGCGTTAACACTATTTCTTTAATGATAATGATTATTATTAAAAATTTAGTGTTTTTACTACATTTGTTCTTACTAAATTGTAATTTTGACGAAGATACTTCTCCATCTGTCGACAATGCCGTTGCATGGTTCAATGATGGGTCCGAAATGGACTCCGGGTCAGGTGGAAGTGTGTATGAACTTCACATTGAAAACAAACTGTTCTTCCAACTGTTCAAACTGTCTTCTAAGCCAAAGTATTCTTAACCAACACTTGTAATCTCGAAAAACTTAAAAAAACTTTATTGAGCATCTGTATACACCTATACCGATAGTCAAGCTGTCATCAAAGCTTTAGAATATTATAAAGTAAGCTCTAAACTGGTACGGGAATGTTTACAGAACCTTACCACATTAGTTATTACCAACACTGATGTGATATGGGTTCCTGGGTATAAAAAAAATAGACGGAAATGAGATAACAGGTTCAAGGTTGCCAGACAAGGTTCAAATCAACAGGACCAGAACCAGTTATTGAAATTTCGAAAACTCAAGCCAATAGTGCAAACAAAGAATGGCTAGCAATTAATCATCGGCTACACTGGAGCAGTAAACTTATGATGAGAGGTCCACAAGCAAAGCTCACATGGAAGTCTCCTAAAAGTAAACAATACAAGACTAAATTAAGTGGCCAGCTTGGTAACTGAATTAACATACAAAAACTACCTATTAGTAATAGCAGTAATAGTAATATGCGGGGAGTGGTAGTAACTACCAGCCAAGTAGGCCACGTGGTTGGGCCCTTTTTGTCAGCTCCCTAAGATAGTGTTCTACTCCTTTTAATTTCAAGTGTAGGTATATTTCATCTAATCTAAACAGAAGAGGCGTGAATTACTATGGCTCCTCTCATGCTTTTACAAGCAATCATACATATTTTCACTGACTCTTATAGTCTAGTGAAAACTGGGAACAACACGTGCTCTCACTGTTAAACCAAATTTTTACACACTTTAAACTACAAGGCAGAAACAGTATAGTATTATAATGAATCTACAATGAGGGTCCAAAATTTTGCCTATACCCAGTTTCATTTAGTGTAAGGGATCTTTAACGAGTACCTGACAACACACAGGCTCAAGACCACCGGCTTTACGTCCCTTAAGGACGTGGTACGCAGAATTTTTATCCCTCTCTTAAAAATCCTAGAGGCTAGAACTCATGACTAAAGTCCATTCATTCAGTGTATTGGCCGCGTACTATAACCTACCATAGCGTACCATAACCTCTACACCACGGGTGACTCTTAAAACTACCTATTATGCATACCCGAAGATTTGGTACACCAGAATACATTACCCCAATTAACTCTCGGCCAGGATGTAGCTATAAAAGAATAGATGTTTTATATGATAAGTACTTTATATATAAAACATTGATAAAATTGACGGAATTTTGTAATATTGGCATACAATTGTTCTAGAGGTAGTGTAGTTCCCAAAAGTTCCATGTCATGGTAGGCTCCAATTTGAAATCCAAGAGTTACCGTAGAAATGCACAGTTTGGCAATCTGATTGCTAAGCTAAGAAGACGATTGCCAAAACAAAGATTGGTTATTCAAGCTCCAAGTAGTTGACTTGGTAAGGGTAGATACATTTTTTTGGCGATAGCACTAATAAAAGCAGGGCTTGTCGGAGTGATGAAATGTACCACCCTTTATAAGTATGCCATTTTCGCTACTTAAGAAGATGGTCCAATTGATCTAAAACCGGTCTCAATCGATTAAGCTTGCCATCTACCTTGCTTATACTGTCATATATTTTCTCAATTATTAGGAGGTTCCACCATTATTTTTATGGACCTTAAAATTTCAGATTAAGTCTATTTAAAACTATTTCAAATATTATAGAATTTTATTTACGCCAAATCGTCAGTAATAAAATTATAGGATAGGAGGTACGCGGAAAAACCGAATAACTAAAAAAAATAATAAAAAAAACCGTAAGAATTAAATGGTAAAGTCTTATAGGGCCTAGCCTCCTTTTGTTCATAATTAACTATTTTGAAATAAAAAAATGACTTTTTATTGGTGGTATGGACAGTATATTACTAGCTTATTATTTTTATTATACAATTATATATATATATATATATATATATATATATATATATATATATATATATATATATATATATATATATATATATATGTATGTATGTATATATTCAGTATGACAGATATAACTATACTTTTTGATGTAAAATAAATTTTAAAAAGAAAAGGTCTAAACAGAAATAATAGAACAGGGCAGAGAATGCGTCACTAGACATAATAAAGCAGGGAATGTTGTATTTCTTATCAACTTCTTTGTCAGAGTAAATGTCAGGTTGAAAAATATCTATTATACCCATCATTTTACTATAATGAAATAGAAACTCAATTCTATAGAAAATTACAATATTTCTTATATTTGTTGTGTTGTTATTGTAAATATTTTATTTATTGTAAAAATTTATGCTGCCACAAGATCCGGATTGAAGGACTCTAATCTTGATAGGCAGACTATGTTTTTCTTTATAATTTAAAGTATATTTTCAGAAAAAATGGTTTAAAGTAGTACAAAATGAGTCATATTTTGTAGGCCTGGCTCTTAGACTAGTAAACTCCGAAACCGGAATGTCCAAGGAATGATTCGTTTCAGGTGCTTTAAAAGCATCCTGAGTAGTTTTCACAAAGTTGTCTGTATGTGTTTGTTATTATCGTAGCTCCTATTGTATTTATGCTAGAGAGTTGAAACTTTGTACAAAATCAGTCTACCGCTGTAGTTGTGCTATTCGGAAAATATATATTTTTTTAAAATATTCATTATTGCAGGTTGAGTCATTAACCCGCAATAATGACTCAGCAAAAATGTTGAAAATCATCAGATAGATATTTCGCCCTCATGTAGCCATGTATAAGACTAATATTTGCTAGGTTTCATCTCAATATCAGTATTAGTTCAATTTTTATGAAATGAATTAGGTACGTTTTTTTAAAAAATTGTATACATCGGAAAATAATGTAGCCGAATTAAAATTCGGTACAAGTGTATACCACTGCGTCATAAATAATGTACTTTAAGTTTTGTTTTAATACGACAAGTATATCTATGATTTTTATTGGATTATAAAGTTAAGCAGCATAGAGCATGGTCAGATTCTGGTTGGGTGACTCCTGGGAATGAAACGAGAAGCATTTACCATCTGAAGCAAGAGAAGCAAGTCCGAAGAGGTGTTGCATTATTAATTTAATGACTTGTATATTCTGAGTCCAATTAGGGAGGCTGAACGTAGCGAATCCGATGTGGTGAGGAAAAGTTTCGAGGTACCCCGTACCCGATTTTGTTTAATTATTAAATTGGTTAAGAGTCTTTTCGTATGGCAAATGATAGCTCGGGAATAAATGAACGGAAATTAATTAAACTGTTTCTATTGTTTCTATTATTATCAATTATTTGAATAATTATTATCAATAATTAAAAATCAATTGTTTCTAGGTATGACACTGTTTCTAAAATAAACTCTGTCATATCTGTGTAAATATAAAGGCGTGCTCCAATTTAACTTTTTAAAATTTCCGTAAAAACGCATAATTGTATTCACATTACTGTACATGCCAGACGGGTACCAAAAAATAATTAGGTATTTGAACTTCCAGTGGTAAACATGGGGGGGGGTAGATTCCAATTTTATCGCGATACCTCTACACGAAACAGACCTGTGTGTTTGTTTGTGTGTATACATAGACAATTAAAACAACAGAATACATTTTTTATTTATTTTTCCCATAAACGAATAGACTTCTAAAAATGGAGCAAAAATTATTCAATCTTTTGTCATTTGAATTTCTTAGAGAACAGAAACCTAAAGAATTGTGTTACACTAATTATTGGAAATTCCCAAAGGAATGATGTTACGATATGATTCATACCGGAATTATCGAGTTTTAGTTATATCTTTTGAGACGTAACAAGCTAATAATAAGCTAAAAAACACGTGTTTAACATCAACTTGGAAAATAAATAATAAAAACTATTCCAAAATAATACATTTTTGGGAAAAGCTTTTAGCAGTTAGTTTCATTAGTATAAGTAACTGAGGGTAATTTAGAATCGCAGCACTAAATTTACCAGAGCTAAGATATGATTTATTACATTTATACTTAAGTAGAGAGCCGTGTTAGACATAAAAGCTAACATGTACGTACAAGAAAAAAGACCTAAGAAAATATAAACTTTAACTTCGTGTGTATTCTTAAATCTAAGAATTTCCGAAGCCCTTACAGTTTTTTTTAATATACATTAAACTCAGACGACAAGTATAACAAAATATCTGGAATTTTTGGATCCAATTAACTTTAATTAGTAAAAAAAATGAGGAAAAGTATTCATGATTTTCATTTATCTGTTCCTCACTTTTACTACTGTAAGCATAGAGATATTATTACTAGAGGGGCCCTATAGGTTAAATTTTGAAACATCGGAAAAGTAATCTGACCACCTTCCATTATATATGCAATCAAATAATCAGTACAAAATTAAAATAACTTATAAAGGAGAATGTTAAAAATAAAAACACAAACAATGTGCAGGAAGCCCAAATAATTTAATTCATTTTAACCTTAACTCACTTAACACCTTAAGAAGGATTTTAACCTTAACACAACAAGAAGGTTTTAATGAGGTTACACAGAGCCCCTGAGAGCCCCAAAAATATGTTCCAGGCTTCTCAATGTATGGAGATAGGTTATGCTCCCTCTAGTATATATATATATCTATGACTGCAAGTATATAGAAAAAGCATTGTGTTCACACTAAAAAATCCGAAACCGCAGATTCATATTAATTATCTGTTTCTCACACTATGAAGTTCAGAGAGGTTTTAATTCATCCTGGTGTCTGTCTTTAAGTGTGTTTGTGTCACGCATAACTCCCGCTGTGCTTACAGGGGGAGTTGAACTTGGGACAAAAATCATAGAGAAGGTGTTTCATTGTGCCGGAAGATAATATTGCTCAAGACAAAGATAATTTTCTCATCAAAAATTTTAGAAATTTGTTAAACATAAAAGCATTTAACGCTGGAGTCGACCTTTGACACAAATATACATCTATAGTAGTAAATCTTCTACTATATCATTTTGATATTGGTCGCGTCGCCATTTTTAAAATATAAACGTTTAAGTTTTCAAAGTTTGATGGCCTATAACTTTTAATATTTAAATTTTTTACGAACCTTGTATCGTCAAATAACAAAAACATAAAAACATAGACATCTAAAATTGCAAACTCTTTAATTTAAGTTGTTAGTTATCGGCGAAAATGCATATTTATTGGGGCAGTATTAAAAGTAATATGAAAATGATAGTTTCAACCAAGACGTTTTACCGCAAGAAATTCAAATCAACAAAACATATTAATACAACATAATAATAAGCTATTACAAAATTAAACAATTGAAAGCAATAAAAAACTATGCTGCTAAGTTTTTTAATGTTATTGTTTTATAAATGCGTAATTTATTTAATAAAATTAATTTGTATTTAATAATATACTAACAATTATATAATTATTGTAAATAATTTATTTAGACACAATGCGATTGTGCTTACAAGCAAATAAAGGATATCAATAAAAAATTCATTTTACCAGCCTTCGTTTAATAAGTCAAGATTACGTCACTTCAATGACGTCATGTAGAATAAAATTATCCAATATTCCAACCCTAATTCTATTTTTGAAAACCTGGAACAGAAATAGAAAAAGGAAATTAGAGTTTGATTCACTTTTCATATTTTAAAGGTATATTTTAGGGACCGAACCTTCAGGATAAAGTTCGTTATCTAACTTAATTTTGCTTGAAATTAAAATGACGCAGACGTAATTTACGTAAAAAGCATACTCTGGCTATAATATTATTTGAAAATTTCTAAAGAAACAAAATTTTGTTTTGCCTAATTTTCTAGTAATTATTATGGGAGAAAAAAAGTTATGAACGAGTATGTGTAATAAATTTTGTCAATGAAACCAATATATTTATTTAATTCCTTTAAACCTTTAGTCAATTTTATATTCTATAGTTTATATAGAATATATATAATCTATAAAGTTTTAATAGAATATAAATAATCAGTATAGTTCATAAAGAATATAAATATTCTATAATCTATTGTCTATACTAAAACGCTTTGTGGCGAAATATTTGTTTTAGTACAGCAAGTATTAAGTACGAAACAATGATTGCTAAGAAAAGCCTGCTTAAACCATGCAAAAAGGATTTAGAATTAAAATAAAAATTGACTAATCCATATAAATTGTGAGTAGACTAAATCCGCAATTAATCACTGAGATGCATGTTAAACCTACAGATCAAAACTACGGCGCATATTATTATCCAGTTTAACAAGCTTGAAATAAGATTTTTTTATTATAATAATCGTAATACTAACAATAATTTAAATAGATACTAACATCAATAGTAACAAAAAATATTTTATACCGTTACAGTTTTTTTGACACAATTATTGTGAAACAAAATCCGTAAAAGAAGCATAAAGCATATATATATATATATATATAATATATATATAATATATATATATATATATATAATATATATATATATATATTATTTATATATATATTTCAGGTGATAAAATGAAGGCTTTCTAACGTCACAAAGTCAATAGATGAATGTTATGAAGTTAAATTATGATATGATAACGAAGTTGATGATTCAATTTAAAAGAAAAACCCATTATTATAACAAATACAATTAGCAAATAATTTTGAACACATCGGTGACGTGTTTTTTTTCTTAGTAGCAGTATGCCTTAATGTTATCAAGTTCAAAAAATAATTTTTGGATTTTAGGCTCTTTAAAATTTTAAAATGGGTAAATTTTTCAGAATAATATGGGTCATGTATAAATTAAACACAACAGCTTTTCAATAATAGATCCAGACAGAGTAAAATACTCCACGCCTATAAATAAGCACGATAACTAAAAATGCTTACAATGCTTTTCAATAAAATTGAATGAAAAGGTGGGGAAATTTAACAAGGTTACGCCTCAACTGAAGAATATCGATAATACAGACTGGGGATATTTTTGTTGTTATGTTGGCATCACTTGGTAGGAGGGAGACAGGCGTAGTGGTTAACTTCTAGACCAGTTTACTGTGTACCGTTCACAAGCACTTCTGTAATATCGTGTTATCTTCATTTCAAAATAATATCATTCAAAACAAAAAGTAAACAACAACTATTATCAACTGTTACAATGAAATTAAACGGTAAATAAATTATTTTCATAATTAATAGATTGAAGTACTACTTTCATTCACTTATTATTATTAATAAATAAGCGTTACGCCCATTTTTATGTATAATTTTAAATAAATTAATTGTAAATAATTTATCATGTATTCTTAAAACTATTTTAAATAGCAGAACAAAAAGTTTAATAAAAACTTATATGAAAAATTGCCACGAGGTAAAATTGTTCATTTCGACATAATGCGTTATTGCATTTCATTTGTTTGTATATTATAATTTATTTATTTCATCTAATCCTCGTTAAACAATAAGATTATAAATTCCTTAAATCAAACAAAGATCATGATATATATAAAATTCATTAAATTAAAATAATAGTTAAAAATAATTTTATCTGGCTTAAAATAAAGTCATAAAATTAAATAAATATAATATATTTATTAATTATTAAAAAATACCTGAACATTCATATTAATAGGATGTGACTTTAATGACAAAATCTGTTAATCGTTTTTTGAACAAGATTAATTTATATAAAAAAAATAATGGAAAAATGCAAAGTTGTTTTGAAGATTTTCCCTTTCCCAATTGGAAGGGAAATGGAGGAGAAGGGTGTCATAGGGGGGAAAAGGAGTTGAACATTTTAAAGGTCAAAGTTCAAAACAGAATAATACACAATTTTATAGAACGTTGTGAAATAGTTTAACAAAAAGAACCTATTGTTTTTACTTATTTTAATCCTAATAAATAATAATAATTATATTTAATTATTCTATTATTTGTTAAAAATAATATAGTATTATTTAATACATAAAAATATAAATTATGCATAAATAAATAATATAATAAATACATAAATAAAAAATGTAAACAGTGCTGATAGAAGTATAAGTCTAAAGCATGTAATGCCAAGAAAACATAATTAAACCAATTGCACATCATCAGTGCCAATACGAACAAAATATTTTTACTTTTCTTTAACTGCTACAGCAGGTGGTGGAAGTACTGTGGCTTCAAATACTAAAATCGGAAATATAAATTATTCTTATTGAGTGTTTTACGACTGTTTTTATTTAAATTCATGCTTAGTCATAACATTTTAGACATAAGTATTTCTAAACACATACATATTGTATTGTGACGTAGTTAACGTAAAATTTTTACAGAAAAGTATTATGATCATCCTAAAATTCCGAAACCGAGGTTTCATCATTTGTGTTATATTAGCGTGAAGGTTAAAATAAAACATTCTTCGTCCATATGAGCATGTAGGTTTCCATCCTGGAATCAGAACCAATGCCAGCATTGCAAGCAACAGTCGACATTCGCAGGTCGGCTATTGTCTAAAAAAGAACAGGCAAATCAGAACAACAGAAAATGAAAACTGCTAGCTATGGTTCCAGATTTGAGAGCTGGGTGCACTCATGAAGACGGAGAATGTTATCCCTTAGGCTTCACAATGCCGCGTGTAGGTTGATTGTTATTGTGCCCTAATATTTCATTTGTGAATATAGTTTTACTATTTTATTTTTTAATTAATTCACTTCACACTTGGTCTACTTCTGCCAATAATCATGTTGTATGATACTTCTATTCTCGAAATAATTTAAAAGATAGGTCTATTCATATCCTCATTACCGGTATTAGCCTATCCACAGAATGCGCATGAAACCAAAAAAGTGTCGCCACTAAAATAGATGGGTATGGGACAGCTTGTCCCGTATAGAGTTTAACAGTACTGGAGAAGCGTTTAAAGTTTGTGTTTTTTCACTTTTAAGATGTAACACGCTTAATGTCAACAAATTTAATTCTAGTGATATTTATTTTTCCAGAATTCATAACTTTATACTCTTAAAAAAAGGTAAGAATAACTATGTAATTAACTGCAACACAATAATTAAGAACTAAAACTTTGCTGGACATGTTTATATGACCTGACGATAAGGGGATTTAGCAGTGCTACGAGTGCCCGAGTTAGTAACTCGAGGTAGTGGGTGGCGACACTATTTTACATTGGGAAGGCCTGATATGTTCCTTCCCCATTATATAAGTTCCTTGAGCCTATCATTTTGTTAAAATTGTGTTTCTACTATTCGCAAACCAAACTACTCTATAGTGCAGCACTGTTTTTTGATTGGTTAGCAACAAAAAATTAATGCTTCTTCTTAATGAATCTTATCTTATCTTATACTTATCTTACAGGTAGAAGTCACTTTTATTTGATTTTTAATGATTTCATGACTTTTATATAAATTCTTTTATTTATTTATTATTTAATATATACTTATTTATAATATAATAATATTATATAAAAAAATATTAAGGCAGCAACAGTCGACCTATACAGCCCTAACCTAAAATAGATCAGCGGAAAATAAAGAGAGCTGGCTATGGTATTCTGGCTTCACGAAGATATGTCAAGCCATATTATTATAAAATTGATAATATTTTTTCCATACTCGATTTAAATCTTCTTATAAATAGTTGTGTTAAAGTGTCAGGACAAGAGGGACCTACATATAGTTACTATTTCTAGCCAACCTTTTCATCATTTCATTCATCGCCAAGTAGAGAACAAAAAATGTTAAAACTACTAAATTAAAAAAGATAATTATGGCTAGTCTTCTCTCTTCTTGGATGGGAGGTGATGAAGAAGATTGAAGTAGGATGGTATGATAGTCCTAGAAGTATTGTTTTCTGTAATGAGACGTGGTGAATTGAGGTTTATGCAGAGAAGGGAGGACAAAAGGCTTGGAGTGATGAGAATGTAGATTGCAATGGATTGGTCTAATACCGGTATTTTCGTTATCATTTGAAAAATAGGTCCACTTTTATCATCTACTCTATCGGTATTAGCCTGCCAATATTATGATTTTCTATTATCGTGTACCATAGGGGACGTTATGAGTGTTTCATGGTATCCTATGGGTAATTCTGATATATGTTACACTGTATTCAAAAGAAGGTTTTTGCTCACAAGGGCTACTTTTAGCCAAGCTGATAAAATTTATAAGGTGGTTCAATTGGAGGGTTTGTATGAATGAAATCAATTTTTTTTTACATGTCAGGCTATAGTCCTGAATTGACGACATTGCAGGAATAAATAGTAACTTTTTAATGTTGACCGCCTATACAGATTCCTGCAATGTTCTTAGATTCTGCAATTCATAAAAAAGTCGGGTTATAACCTCCGAATGCGTTTGGTTTGTTTACATGGAATTGAATAACCTTATAAATTTCCAACATCTTGACTTTTAGCGACTATTTTAATCGTAGAAGAGGTAATGCCTAAAGATATGATGCCTGTCGTTGATAAAGGTTACATTGAGTGACAGAAATTCGAAACAAAACACTAAAAAAACATAAAATCTTTACTTTTCGGGTGCAAATAATAACAACACAGAGGGATTATTTACAAAATATGTCATTTGGCATTCTTCTGTCAATTACAGAGTGGATTTTTTTTTTAAATATTGTGAAAACTCAATTTTTTAAAAAAAATATCGAAAAATCTCGATCCTTTTTGAAACTCGCGCTTGTTTTTAAAGGGGTTCGGTTTACTTGTTATTCTATTCCTTTATATTGTACATATATAACACAAAGAATATAATAGGTATAGAATGTCGGATGGTATACGAGAGCGTCAGACAGAAGATGGAGTTAAATCGGTGCTGTCTCTAGCGGCAGCTTTGGAAATAAGCTTCCTTATTTTAACTTTCTTCCCATTTTTCGTGGTGGTTTCATGTAAAGAAATATAAGTCGAAAATGAAAGCGACAGGTCAAAGAAAAGTCTAATATACCATGTACAAAATGTTTCGCGGCTTAATAGTAGCTTTCAAAATGTATAATACATGGATAGAGTCGTCGATGACATTTTTCTAACCCTTCCATTTCTGTACTCCAAAGTCCCTCTCACAAGTACTAACACTACTTATACTCACTATAAGTACTACTAATACTCACAATTGTTAACACTTTTGACAAAAAAAGAAATAATTAATGCCACTTAATTTAATAGAAGTTGTTTCATTCATCTATCACCTTACGAAAGCGTGTCTGTCAGTCTACACAACTTTTTGTTACCAGGTTATTTTAAAGGCTGTTTGTAGGATTTTAATGATATTTCGTGTATGTTAGTGGTATTGAGAGAGGTCCCATAGATTTTTCAACGTAATATATCTAAGTACCGCGTTAAGGCGGATCGAAATGGCGGACATTTTAGTGAGCCTCATTTTGAGTGTATATTATATATTTTCTGAAAGAGATTTCATCATTCATATAATTTATAAATTATATAAGCTCAGAAACTTAGTGCCATATCTATCAGAGCATTTTATAGTTTGTTTAGTGAGAAAATTAACAATAATAAGTTATAATAAAATTAAAAAGATATGTTACATTAAAAGTATGTTCCTAATCCCTGTTATCGTAAAACAGTAAAATCGTATGGTGAATTTATGAACTATTACGACATAATGTTTCTTTACTAATCAAGTAATTTGAGTATTTTACTCAAATAGGACTCTGTTCCGATTTGATTATCTTAAATATATTTTAGATAATATCTAAATTGGATTTCTTCAAGGTAATTGGCTCAAACTTTGAAGGCTTAGTAAAATTGATAATAATTCATAATTATCTCTAAGTAATAAAACTGACAATTATAACCTCTAACAAAACTGCACTGACACTTAATGTTTTGTTTAATTATTTATTATCTGAGGTATTTTTATTTATTTTCTAGACGACTAATTGGTCAAATTACTACTTATCGCTGTTTTTGATGTTTCGATTGATAAATTTCCTTGACAATAATGCACACAAGTAATTTAACACATACACTATTGTGTATTTAAATGCAATTTCTATATTGTATATAAATATATATATGTAATATATTATTGATCATATCATGAATACATGAATGCATGTTCCAAACATGCAATTGACAGAAGTTGTGTACTAAGTGCAGTATGTTTCTATCTTTGAAGAAATCCGTTTAAAAGGATTAATAGCGCCATATAATAAAGTCATGCCGTTTAAGGTAAAAAATTGAGAAACTTGTTAGCCTCAACGGTGTGACTTTGTTGTGTGGCTAATCGACTTACAAGCCAGGGGCCGTAGGCCTCTATTCTCTTAGTAGCATGACGCTCATAATCCTTTTAATATACAATTTAATATATAAAAATAACTAAGCTTTCGACTAAAATTTAGTCAGAGTTTAACAAATATAAAATAAAAAAACAATTTTAAAAACTGCTTTATATTTCATTTTAGTTACCAAACCATACTAAGGTACAATATGAAGTAGTTTGTAAAATTGTTTTTTTTATTTTATATTTCATATTTGTTTAACTCTGATAATGATAAATAAAACTGAAAATTAGTCATTACTAATTTTTAGTCGAAAGCTTAGTTATTTTTATATATTATATTTTTGTGTAATAAATCTGTTTTTATTTATATATTTTTTTATAAGTCCACAAAAAGAAACTTTCTAATTTTAATTCTTTTAGCAGGTCTTAAATTTAGAGGCAAAGTTACCTTCCGACGAAAGGTTTCCTATGTATGTTATAAACAAATAGTGAAAAGTAAGAAACTATTTTACTCATTACGATCTCGTTTTGCAATAATGTTACTAAAAATAATAAAAAATTGGTAACTTAAATGTTTTATTTGCCCTGAAGTGTCCATACATGTTAAGCTCGTTGTTACATTACCTACGTTTCGCGCCCTTTGCTATAACATTGACAGGGTTTAAGGTTGCTCTATTTCTGTATGTTATATAAACTGTTAATAAAATGTTATCGCGACTTCATCTTTATTAATGATATTTGCAATGTTTTTACATGGATTGTTATGCAATTAACGAATTTTTAACGTGTGGGATGCAATGAACCACATTTATTTTTATTTATTTTAGTACACCCATGACGCAATAAATTTATAAATTTAATAATGCAATAAACTATTGCATTACAAAAGAAACACAAAAAAATAGCAAATAACACGAAAAACAAATCTGCGATGTGTTTAAATCCCCTTATGCCGACTGACTAAGTTATGCTATACAAAGAAAAATTGACTGTATTACCTTAGCATATATTGGTAAGATCTCAAGTAATGCAAAACTTCTTTTTAGCAACAGCTATACCGTTGCCATAGAGCAAGGTACTGTCTCTATTCCTTGTAAATAAGGCTTATTTTTTTAAGACGTAGAAATAACCTAAAGACTTAAAAAGGTAGGTTGTAACACCCTAACAGTAGTAGAAGACTATTAGCTGAGACTTGAGCATTGAGGAACCACAGAACTTACTCCCTCCTCCTCCCTCATATCCATGCATTGCATATATTATACTTTTAATATAATATTATTACCTATTATTAGTAGCAGTATAATGAAGAGGTCAAGAAGACCATATTGTTGGGCTAATTTTTAAGGAACTAATATCTCGAGAACTCTTTGACCAAATTTAATCAAATTTATGACTGAAATTGATAAAATACTTTCGATATCTTAAAAAATCCGTTTAAAATGTTTTCGAGGGCCATACTAATTACATGAGATAGACGTGCTCTATTCCTTGAGATTCCAAGAAGAACAGGGTTATTTTACTAAGACAAAACAACAGCTATGACTGAGTGGTGAAAACTACTAAAGAGGTTGTAAAAAATTCTGAAACCGATAGTTCAAGTGAAATGCTAATTCCGGATTTTTAATGCAAACAATACTTTCCCTATATACCTACATCATAAATGATAAAAAGTAAAAACTATGAAAGAAAATAAAACGAAGCGCCTTAGACCACTCGATTATTTTACCGCTCTGTGTTTTAAATGTGATTGGAAGAATTTAATTAAATGAATAAAGAAAGACAGTGTTAACTAGAAATGTCCCACTTGACGAGCTGGTTACAATCAATTTTTTGGCTGAACCTGTTGCTTCTACCCTTCAAGTGGCTCCCTGGGGAGCGACTTAATTTTAAAATAATTTGACAAAAAATGAAACGTAATATTTTATGTTATTTTGTCTTTCCTGAAAAAACGCAAACGAATGTTTCTTTTATTTTTTATTTTTTAAGAATGCAATTACCAAAGTATAATCACTGGATTGGTTCCTTTACAGACTTATATAAATCCTCTTTAACAATAGTAGCAAATGATTTTTGTTGTATTAATCAATAAAAAACGGGTACAGGTACACGGTACCTCGGAACTTTTCCTCATCACCTCGGATTCCCTAAGCTTATTCTCCCTACTTCGGACTCGCTTCGCTCGTCCTCAGAATATACAATTCCCCAAATTTATACTACAACACGTCTTTAAATTCACTTCGCTCGTCCTTAGATAGTAAAAGCATATACAGCACTGAATACGCTAATTGCTCTTTAACTTTTATAATCCAAAACACAAATTGTGGATTTGTTGTATTGAAACTTATTATTATAGTCATTTTTTAAGCAAAGGTATATATGTACCAAATTTTAATTCAATAGATTTATTTACAATTTTTTAAAAAACGTACACAAGTCATTTGATAAAAATTGAACTAATGCTGATAATAAGATAAAATGCGAGCCAAATCTGAATCCAATCACATCATTTTTCCGCATTTTATGGTTTCTCGGAATTTTTATTGTCATTATTGCGGGTTGATGACGTCATAAAAAATATTTTCTTAACAGCACAATTACACCTATAGACAAAGTTTCAACTATCTAGCATAAATACACTAGGACCTGCGATGATAACAGACATACTCTCACACTTATAGACTGCCAACTTTGTGAAAACCACTTTGGAGGCCTTAAAACACCTGAAACGGATAACTCAGAATGACGTCCCGGATTTTGATTTATTTGCAAACTTAATTATTTTTCTTTATACCTAATGGGGAAAAGTAAAAAGGCAAAAATAAGGAATGAAAATCATTCTTACAAATTAAGAATACCATTTTATTCATAAGAAAGCAAAGAATACAATTTCACGTATGAAATATAATAAAGAATGTAATTTAAAACTTTACACTTACACTTGAATCAGGTCAATCTTCTGTTTTAATTGTAGTTATTGACTCCGTTAATTAGTCTCGGTTTGGGTGTTAATGAAGAAGGAAGTATATCTAAAGGCAGATGGATTTACATAAGAGTGATTAGAAGATAAGCCATTGAGGAATGTGGCCGTAGACTAGAGAAGGGTAATAAAGAAATCAAGGAGATTAGGAAGCCTATTTTGGTCAGATGTATAGTAGACAAAGTTAGCACTGGAGTGCATTTGGAGAATAATGATGGAGAGCCAATCAAGCAGTGAGATACCTATAGGATTGCTAACCCGACATCCAAATTAGAATTGCTTGGTGTTGAAATCCCTCTCATCCGTTATAAATTTAGGATCAAGAGCCTGAAATGAAGGCCTTGCCTGGTGATACGTTGACTAGAAGAGCAGTACACAGAGGATATGGTGTAGTTGAAATAGAAACGAACGTTTCTAAAGAAAAAACGAAACGTTTTTAAAGAAGTAGACGATTTACAGGATTGCATTAAAACGTGTTGAAACATTAACAATAAACAGAGGAAGGAATCATATAGGTTATAAGTAACATAATCAGTCAAAAACTATTATATATCTTATAGACCAACTAGATATTTTATATTTCTTAAAAAAAAGAAGATTTTACTGCTTCTATTTGTTCGACTTCTTTGTTGAACCTGTGAATGTCCTCTTCTGTACATTGATCGACCATTCGACTTTGCTTACTTTTTCCTTTTTGGTCTATTTTTCTATAATGGTTTTCACTAAAAGTTGCTTTATTCTCGAACTTCATTTTTTCTTTCCCGAGTTGGATTCAATTAGGTTCTTTATACTCTCTAAACCTAGTAATTATTTGTTTAAAAATAAAGTCGTTTTAACTTTTTGCAATGCATTTAAATTAACTCTTATCAAACCTAACTCTAGATAAAAAAAAATATATCTTAAAGTCTCTAAGAAAATTTGTAGCTTGTGAATAAAGAAAACATAGGGTTTCTGGGGCGGGGTTTGGGTTGCAAAGTAATGAAATGAAATTAGGGCTGGTCACGTACCGCCCCCGCTCCGTCCCTCGCTATCTCTATCTAGTCTTAAAATTTAATAATGTTAAGTAATGAAGTATGAGGAGGCAAAAAATGAGTTTTATCAACATTTATCTGGAGTTATAAAGTTTTTACAGAAAAAAATGACTTGTTATATTTAGCAACTGTATTATAACTATAAACATTTTACTTAATTTATTACTTATAAAACCCCTAAGCGGCTTGTACAAAGCTAAGTAATAATTAATAGTAGTAAGAACCTAGTAATCATAACAGTAGCAATCCTAATAGTAGGCCTTAGAAATCATAACAGTAGCAATCTTAATAGTAGACCTTAGTAATCATAACAGTAGTAATCTTCATAGTAGGCCTTAGTAATCATAACAGTAGCAATCTTATTAGTAGGCCTTAGTAATCATAACAGTAGCAATCTTCATAGTAGGCCTTAGTAATCATAACAGTAGCAATCTTTTATAGCATAACAGTAGCAATCTTAATAGTAGGCCTTAGTAATCATAACAGTAGCAATCTTCATAGTAGGCCTTAGTTATCATAACTTTCTTACGGTTGCATAGTAGTAAAGATAATTAAGAAATTATATTAGGGTATACACCAAAAACCCTAGGTTTATAGAATTTAATGTTTTAAGCACTTCTTTGGGTGTTAATAACCAATATTTCAAATATGCCACCAAAACTTTTTTGCTCTTTTAAAGGTGGGGGGCATATATATTTTGAAGTTTAAACACTTCACTTATAATGTAGCATTATTCCACTTACAAAATTGCTAACACAACAAACTGCTAAAGGAAAACCATGTGGCCTTAGCAGTAGGGAGGTCCAGTTCCAAGCCCACGATGCAGAAACCTCTCTTATTCTTTTAACCGTTTCTCATTTATACCATAGGTAGAATCCAGGAGAAGTATCCTGTTTGTAAAAAAAATCAAGACCAGGATTACACCTGAATTATTCAAGGGGTCCCGGCGGTGTTATACTGGTTAGCATGTGCCCCTGCCACCCAAAGAGTCCGGGTTCGATTCCGGTCGGGGCCTCTTGGATTTTCATGTCCTTTGAAAAGGACGTTAAGCCAGTGCGATGTCAAACTCGTAAAAGATCCCTAACCCTAAATGAATATATATCTAAAGGAGTCAAGAATAAGGGCCCAACAACGTGGCCTACTTACTAGGTAATCTATCGCCTCTCCCTAATTACTATATCACTATCACCTCAATTATTCGTTTCAGTTGTTTTTAAGATCTTCTGAGTACATAGTTTTCATAAAGAAGTCAGTCTGTCTGTGTGTGTCTTTTATCATCATACTTCTCGACTTTCTTATGCTAAAGAGCCATAAACTTAGTACAAAAATATATCTTTAGGTACATTCAGGTACCTGAATGTACATTTAGGTACTGTCAGAAAAAATATTTTATACGACGTTTTTATATAGTAAAAGATTTGGATTTTTTTTTTACTATTCATAAAACGCGGAGTAATGCTTCGATCAATTTGAGATTTGGCACCCATTTAGTCATAAATAGGACTAATGTATGTGCCAAGTTTCATCTCATTATGCAGCATTAATGGAATGACTTGTATACGATTTTTTTTTTAAATTGTAAAAAATCAAAACACTATCAGTTAAGTTGAAATTTGTTTCATGTGTATCCCTTTTTTAATAAAAAAAGTATAATGTTTCGTTTTAATGCGGCAAGTTTAATTACAGTTTTTGTTGGATCATAAATGTAAGGCAGCATTGAGCGAGGTCAGTGCCTGGATCCTGGATGGGTTACTAATTGGGATATAACTAACGTATTTACTATCTTAAGACAATTTAAGCGAGTCCGAAGCAATGAGGATGAGCGTAGCGAATCCGATGGGGTGAAAAAAAGTTCCAAGGCACCCGGTACCCAAATTTTTATAGGGAGCTGATGATATACTGTATTCAACTTTTGTAAGTAATTTTTGAACTAATATAAAAAGAACTCTTCAAGATTCTATTTTAAGCCGGTAAATGTATAAGTAAGTTCATTGACATGCTATCCTATATCATGCGCATTATCATTGACATGCCATCCTATACCATGCCATCCTATACCATGCGCATTATTATTGACATGCTATCCTATATAATGCGCATTATCATTGACATGCCATCCTATATCATGCACATTATCATTGACATGCCATCCTATATCATGCGCATTATCATTGACATGCCATCCTATATAATGAGCATGATAATAATAATAAACCAACTTACATCAAGATGAAAAAACCAAGGTTGCCTCCAGATTTTAGTATGACCTACTACAGTTACTGTATGTCCTCACAACCAAGGTCAACAGGTATTATAAATAATTAATTTACAAAAATTTAAAAATAAATACGTTCCTCGGATATTTTTATCAGTGACAATAACAATAAAAAGACAAAGATTTATATAAAACTAGTTCCCTCCACAAATTATATATTATTTTATAGTTATAGCTTATAGCTCATTATCAGTTTTATATCAAGAAACAATAACAATTTGTTATTGTTTAGAAACAATTACGTTTGTTGATTAGACACTAATAATAAGCTGTGAGCTTGTAATTCGGCTTTGTTAAAATAAATAAACATTTGAGGAGAACTAGTTTTATATATATCGAATTTGGAGACTCCATTGCTCAAATTTTAGATTTATAATAAATCCAATACGCATGAAACATTAAAATTATTATCATGACTCATGACTATTGCCCATATAACATATATATATATATATATATATAATAATATAATATATATATTATATAATATATATATATATATATATATATATATATCTCATTTACCATCATATCATTTAATTGGAAGTGGACTTCTATGTCTAAAACCTTTCTGGAGCTACTTATGACCAATTCTTGGTTAAAAATATACTATTTTTAACGACGAGTTTTCCATCTGCCTACTTACTCTTGGTATAAAAAAATTAGACCGTCTTTTTATTACCAAAAGAAAATGAAGACAAATGTTCTTCAAGTAACGACGCTTATTAAATGTTATCAGGAAATATTCGTTTTTATACCATCAGTGATCAACGATACTGACTACGCTTGATACTGCTGAACGCAAGTAAAATCATATACTAGTCGTACTTAAATGAAATGTGTGTCTCATTTAAACCTATGTAGATGTTTTTACGATTTTTTAAAGATTTAAAAAAATTGGATTTACTTGGACTAAAGACCGGACTAAGACCGGATTTACTTGGCTCATCCTCACGACTTCGGATTCGCTTCGATCGTCCTCAGAATATAAAAATCCCCAAACTTATACTGAAACACTAAAGACTTAAGCTTGGCACCTTAAGATCATAGAAATCAGGCGTACATCTATTCGATAGCAAGAATATTCTTAATGACAAAACTGATGGAGGAAGACCAGTTAGCTTATAAGATTAGAAGATAGTTTATTGTAAGTTACATTGTGCTATGAATTAATTGAATTGTTTGAGTGCTGGCGGAATGGAAGAGGAGACTTTTGTCTCAATTTCGCCAGTTTAAATAAATCATTACATAAATAAATAAATAAAATCAGTTATAATACAAGCTTTCATTAATTCCATCTTTTAACATTCCAAAGCAGTCAGCTATTTGTCAGTAATTGACTATTTTATTTTACTAAAATAATAATAACTAAGTGATTATTTTATATTTTAAAAGTTTGTTTTAACTATTTAAACTATTCATCTTCTATCTCATTTACATTTTGCTTACGATTTTTGAATTTACTAGCTGTTCAGACACTCTTGACGGCATTTCATCGAAAGCCGGCTCTGTCAAAAGTATTTTGAGTGGAGAGACGTGGTTGTTCTTGTTTATAAAGAGCTCGTTATGGTTATTTACCATTGATTTAAAAGTGTATTCCGAGAGTGATACCGAAGTATTAATATTTTAAGCTTTATGTTAATATTTAACCATATGCAAGCATATTCTAAGAATAAGACCAATGTTACTTCCTAGACATTGGTTTAATATATTATTCTAAGGTCGAGCGAAGCGTAATCGAAGGTATTCCTCATTCAGTCTTGGGAAACTCTCTAAGGAAGAGCAAGTCACAAGTTAATACCGAGATACCCTGTACCCGATTTTTTAACTTGTAATGCTACTGCGGTACGATTATTTCGATTACTCTGTTACTTAGTTTAACACGCTTCGCTCACTTACTATTTATAATGTCACCTTTTAACCAAAATTATTTTTTTTTAAATCATTCAAAATTTAGAAAGACTCATTAAGACTAAGCTGCAAGGGACAGGTTTGTTTTTAATTTGGGTAAGCCTATCTTTTATTTTTTGTATTATTATATTCTTTATACAAGGGAAATATATATATTTAGACATTTTTTTAAAATATTTTTTCGCTGAAAGAAAATAAAATAATACACTTAAAATGGTTTTTGTTACAAAAGACGTTCTCATAATTTTGAATAATAAAGACAGCGGTCTGTCAACAGTGTTGGACTCCGGGTCTGCCTCATACCAACTTTTTGTTCTACAAAAATGATGGTTTTTGTAGAAACAAAACCTAATGCTTTATTCAGAGTAAAACTAAAGTCGATTTTGTATAAATTATTAATAAAATAAAACTATAAATAAATATCGAAAACAATAGATTTATTATTAGTAATATCGATTGAATAGGAAATCATTAAAATGCTGAGACAATAGTTATAATACTGAACCGATAAAATAAAATCTGTAATTATAACTTAAAATAATATTGTTGTAAAAAAATTAGTACGAGGAACCTCGAAACTTTGTCTATCTATATTAGATTCGCGACGCTTATCGTCTCTTCTTCATACTTTTTTCTGCTTGTCCTCAGAATATTGAAATTACCAAATCGTACGTCTTTGGACTCCTTCCGTTCGTTCTCAGACAGTAAGAATCGACGTTTTATTCCTAGTAGCCACCAATCCAGGCACTGACCTCGCTCAACGTGGCTTGAAAAGTACATATACTGATCTTATTAAAATGAAACTTTAAAGACTTATTTATTACATAATGCATTACACTCACAGAGATACTTTTACTATAGTACGACACACGGTTAAAATCAGTGGACTGCACGGTAAAATAATATTGAGGAACCAATAAGGTTGGCCTGATGTGGAATTGAGGACGTGGTTTAACATCTGGGAATAAGCTCATTGGCTCCCTCGCATTATTTTCCCACGCTGTCAACTGTTTTTAGCCATGTGTCGTTTTATAGTGGTGCCCAATAGGTTACATTTTGAACTGACTACCTTCTCTAATATATATAATCAAATAATCAGTACAAAATTACAATAACTTATACAGCAAAACGTTAAAAATGAAAATCAACACACAAACAATGTGCGGGAAACCGAAATAAATTTATTAATTATATCTTTAACTCACTCTTGAAGGATTTTTAATAAGGTTACACAGAGCCCCTGATAGCCCCAAAAAGATTTTCATAGCCTATCTAATGTATTTAAGCTATGCCCCCTTTAGTATATATCTTCTAGTATGATTACATTTGTACCCAATTACAGCTGAATTGGATTATTTTTCGGTTTTTGACAATTTAATTTAAAAAATAACGTATGCATGTTATTTTCAAAAAATTGTATTAATGCTGATAAATATATGAAACTGGACACTGATAAGGTATCTGCTGAAAGTTGATTTTATCTAATTTCTAGCAACGTAATGATTTTTATTTATAACTTTATTATCGATTTATAAATAAAACATTACCGGCCAGACATGCCGGAGACAATAAAATCTTTTATTTACTCTTTTCTACGTCTATGAACTATTCTCATTACTCCTTGTTTACAAAACAGCTTAAAACTATTCTCTTATCTATTTTCAGCTGATTTAAGTAACTTGTAGCCAAAATTCTTTCACAAACAGGTAAAACATTATAAACAAAGAATCTAATGTGATTTGGATCCGCTCCAAACATGTGTTAATAGCTTACAGCGAAGAATTTAATAATGGTTTAATTTTCGAGAATTTGGACATTCTGTTTATATAAGGGTTTGGTACTGGCTTTAACGATACCTTCCATAGAAAGAGATGTATTTTAATGGCAAAATATGACATAAAGTTACCATCAAGTGTTTACGTTTTAGCTCTAACATAACCCGCATATCTAAAAACCTTAGTTGTTTTAATGCCAAAGTATATGCGCTTGGTGTGAGTCAGAACTATGTATGTACATCTATATATGATCTTTACTTGTAGAATGGGTTATACCAAATATGTGCACTTTACTAGTAAAAACGGTAAAAAAATGTATGCACAGATGTATGCGCACTTCACTTGTAAAAACAGTAGAGAAAATTGTATTAACAGATTTATGTGCACTTTACTAAATAGCAGAGACTACTGTATGTATAGATAGAGACCTGTATCTTTAGAGAGATAGAGACTATATGTATAGATAGAGACCAATGAATCTAGAAGAGATGTATATGCATTTCACCAATAAAAACGGTACAGACCAATTAATGTATCTCCGGATATGTATTTATTTTATATGTGAAAACGGTAGAGACAAATTTATTAAAAGATTTATGTGCACTTTTCTTGTAAAACGGTAAAGACCAATGCATGCATAGATGTTTGTGACAAATGCATGTACAGATGTGTGTGCGATTTACCTGTGAAAACAGTGGTGCATTTGTATTTACAATCATAGGAGAGATAAAATTATGAAAACTGTACAGACCAATGTGTGTACAGATGTATGAGGACTTTATTAATTAAATATTAAACGCTTTATAAAGTAAACTGTCTACAAATTTAGGTTTTAAACAATCTGAAAAGCCTAAATAAAGAATTTCATTAAATGTATAAAAAATTGAGGAAACAAATTCAAAACGGTTAAGTTTTCTGGAAGTTGGATTAAGAGATAAGCTAGCTGAAGGAAAATAAATGTGGGATGAGGAATTGGAAAAATGAGTTGGGTTAAATATTAAGATAAAACTGGGAAATGATTCGAATGAAAATAAGAATTCAGAAAAAATTAATGGGTGTAAATTAATGTACAAAATTAAAGCATTTCAACTTTTTCTGAAATAATAACTTTAATCAAACAAAATATATATAAATAAATAAATATATATATAATTATATATATATATATTATATTATATATATATAATATATTATATATATATATTATATATATATATTTATATATTTATATATATATATATATATATATAATTATATATAATATATATATATATATATATATATATAATATATTTATTATATATATTAAAGATTTTTTAGAATCAATAGGCCGTATGTTGGAACAATCCTCCTACTTTTTCTATTAAATTTGCTTAAATAAGAGCAATATTTAGCTAATACGTAGGAGTAAATAATTATAATTTTGGTTTCGATCTGTTCACATCCTGCCAAACACTCTCCTGAGAGGCAGAATAAGAGCATACAGTATTCCTTATTTCCCTATTCTTGGCAGGCTGTCAATTGATCAAACTCCGTAATAAGCCTTAGAGACACATGGAAATTATTCAACTTCTCACACACGGCAACTTCAAGTAGTAGAAAGTTTCCCTAGACATAGCTAGCTTTCTACTAGTAGATGCTATTTTATATTCTCAGAAATGAAAGCAAATTTATTTAGAAGAAACTCATATTTTTAGAGAAATCGACGAAGAAAAAATAATTGGAAGAAGAAAATGGAAACAAGGCGATGTAATTCGATTTAGATAGCAAGCGCAAGCCTAAAGCTTCTCTAGCCTTATAGCTCCAGGGTTATAGCTTAGTCTTAACCCAAGAGATAACTCCCATCATGATAATAATTATCCCACTTCTGAACCTTATTCGAGTATCATAAACTTGATCAAAACTCCTTTGCTTGCTACTTAAACGTGTAATACTTTGAATAGTTTCATTAGACATAATTTTCAAATACCGTGAAGTTACCCTATCACCTTAAGAGGGTAATTGAGTTACGGGGTTGATGAAAAAGACCATAAAGTTGGTCTACTCACCAGACTTGACCTCCCCACCCCCCTACTACTACTACTACTACCCTATCAACTTATAACCTTACTACTGACTTATACACACAAAATGGAGGTTATAATAGAGGGTAAAATTACCAAAATTATCAGATTCTACTGTTTGATCATTGCATTAGGTTATTGTATAAAATGCGAAATCCTGGCGCAGAGGTCCACAAACCGAGTGAATTTTTTTTCTTTCGTGCTCGACAATCCATTCCTTATGTAAGGTTCCGGTAAGATGACCTAGGGGTTGTATTATTATTACTTGTTGCGCAACTTTTTAAGTTTTTTATCAAAGAAAATGCATATGTGCTTTATATATATAAAATAATATATATATATATATATATATTATATATATATATATATATATAATAACGTTGGCTAAGTAAAAATATATTTTACTACCGAGACCGATTACCCGAGTTGAGTGAGTGCGATGAACTGTATATATATATATATATATATATATATTATATATATATATATATATATATATGTGTGTGTGTGGTGTATATATAAAGTAACTATTTTGTGATCAGAGGCCTTTGAAACCTTTTTTAAGTTCTTATGTTACACTTTCAGCCTATGCGACACATTTTATAGCGATTTTTTCGCTATAGAAAATACGCTAGTACAAAGTGTCAAGTTTTGATTCTTATGAATCTTGTTTAAGGGCTGCTTTTTTTCTTTGCCCTGCACTAATTTAAAATGCATAAAGACGATTTTCCTTTTATAAAATAAAATTTACGAGGTAGGTCGTACTATTGTTGAAGATTACAAAAAGACGTAAAAGAAGTCTAAAAATAAATATATACTTTTGCTTTGTTTATTTAAATCTTCTCTAGGAAAAGGAGATTTAGTTAAAGACATGATAGATATTGATAAGAAAACCCTAAAAATAGTCAGTTGCTTTTATGTTAAAAGAGTTTTTCCGTTGAAAAAGGAAATTTTTGTTGTTATTTAAGTTTTAATGATCAAAAAAAATGTTTTTATTTCAACATCACTACAAACTTGTTAGTTTCACCGAATTTTCTTTGACATTTTCGCATATGAGGTGGCTTGTTTGGCGGGATTTGGACCCAGGTCCACGTCCCCGTTTCGAATGATACCAGCCCGAAGTCGATACGTCCATTATAAATTATTAAAAAGTCAAAAAACTGGTAAATAACTACAAATAAATAATAATAATATGGTCAATGAATAATAAATTTCGAGTAGTTTTTTGGTGCACTGAATTGAATAAAGCTGGTTTTAAGTCCATACGAAATATGACTATTTTAAGTGACCAAAATGTCGAATAAACCCCGGTAAATTACCAAAAAACTTGAAATACGGCCGTTATTAAAAAAAATGAGTAGTGGTGTTTTCCATGTTTTTGGGGCGATGAATCGAATAAGGCAGGTCTCAAAGCCAGGGTTCAAGGTTCAAATCTTGATAATAATTTTAATCTCGGAGATATACTATTCTATCGTTAAATTTACAGCATATAAGTTTATGACTTTAAAATAATTCTGAAGCAGTGGTTCGCAAGCCGGGCTAATTTTTTTTAAATGGGTGATTTCTCTTCTCATCAATCTATTTTTGTTTAAATTACCGCTATATACTTAAATAACCTGAGCTGTAGTTTTAGCTATTTTTTTTTTTTAAATTTAAAAAATAAAATGCGATAAAAATTAGCAATAACCAGGCTTTAAATGAGTTGGAATAATCCTATTCTGTCCATTGTATATTCCAAGGGATAAATATGCGCAATTTCTTTTAAATATTCGAAAAGAATAAATGACAAGTTCTAAAGCTATTACTCAGGTTTTAATGCATACATCAGAAACTTAATGAAGAAATGAATTTTTAAGCTAAAAAGCACGCATGCCAGAATTATTTTAACATTTGGCCTGAAGTAATAATATAGGTCTTAAGTGTGTATGTTTATTGTTTGTTGCGTCCTCTGTTCATGTTTTCAATTAGACAAAAGAAGAACAAACTGTCGACTTCAACAAGTTAAATATACAAACATAAACAAACAGACAAGATGAATAAACAAACATGTCACAGTAAAAATTATATAATGGTGCAGAACAATTATTTTCATTAAACTTTCGAATGAAAATGACTTTAATATGACTAGAATAGAATAATTGATATTAATCTTCAACTCTTTAACAGTATCTGTCATCACCAGATTGCTGAGGAAGTCCTATAATATTTATTAGGGTCATATTAAATACTATTTAATATAACCAGTAATAGAGATAACTTATCTTTTTTGGAGCTGGTTCAAGAAAGAAGTGAAAAGGCCCCAAAAATAAGGGACCAAGGAAATCAATAAATTCCACAACCTTTCCATCCCGGGTCCTTCCGAAACAGTTTCCTCTATTTAATTTTCTTGTTCGTGAAATCGCGTCGAAAAGTTTTGGCTAGGATTTAATAGAACATTTTCTCCTAGTTTTATTCTGAGGATAAAATTTAATGATTTGTAAATGTTTTAAAATATATTTATTTTAAATTTTAGCTTAAGGGAATTTTTGAGAATATTTTTTTTCATGTTAGAGAATAATTACTTAAATATGAGGAGGCTCATGATAAAAAAATCAAAACATAAGTGTCGCCTGTATAAGAAAGAATCATTATTATGCCAATACTAATGATTTAAAAAATAAAAACATAACTGTGTTGGTGTTTTTTCGAATAATTTTTTTCATTCTATGTAGACTAAACTTATTCAAATTATTTTTAACCGCAAATATCATAAGGTGTACACACAACTATGGATATTCGCAACTGAAAACAACCATAGTTCAGAGGTTTCGTTTATTGCCTTACTAATTAATCTATTTCGTCCCTTGTTGTATATAATTTTATAAAAGTATTTTTGTTCAATTATCATTCGAATTTATACATGTATGTTAGTGAAATTATTATTTAGAGATCGATAATTATAAGATGGAACAAATGATCTTAGTTATACAAGGTGTCCACGGATGGAGTTGCCATACGTGTAAATGACAAAAAATTTCAATTTTTCGACAAAAAGTCACTCTTTAAAAATTTTTGCTTGTTTTGAAACGAAGATTGAGCAGACTAAAAGTTTCGTACCATGTACCCAGTACCCAAAATGTACAATTTTTTAAAATTCGCCAAAAGAGAAGTAGGTCTAATTTTGATTTTACGACAAAAAGTTATTCTTCAAAAAGTCACTTATTTTTTTAAAAAAATCAATTTATGCAATAAAAACATGACAATCATTTTTTCACCATTAATTTAAAATTATCTTTTTTTTCATTTGGTTTATTTTTTTTTTGTTTTGATTTAATGAAAACACAAAATCAGCTGATTAATAATTAATTAATAAATGTAAAAAACTACATATTAAAAATCTGTTCTACTATGTATTTAATAAATACAATGTTCTAAATCTAAATAAATAAATAAAAAATCTAAAGTAAGAGAAATAAAGGAAAAGTAAAATAACGCAGTAATATTATTCAATATGTAAACCACCACGTTCGACGCACAGTTCTAATCTTTCCTTGAATTCATTATAGACTCTGCCTAACATTTCTTCGGTCACTGTTTCCACTGCTTCTCGTATCTTGTTTTTTAAATATTTACATCATGAGGAACAGTTTCGTGAAATACTTCTGTTTCAAGAACCCCCACAGAAAGAATCCATTGTTGTTAGGTCAGAGGAACGCGCAGGCCAAGCAATAGGTCCAAACCGTCCTATCCATTTTCCTGGAAATTTATGGTCTAACCAATCTCTGACGTTATAGGTTGAATGTGCCGGACATCCATCTTGTTGGAAATGCATTTTTTTTATCTAAAGTCTAAATTTTCTTCGTCTAACTGTGGCCAAAAAAAAAATTGTCTAATAAATGTAAGTAGCTGTCTTGGTTCAAGTGCCCCGTCTAAAAAAAATATGGCCCAATATTTTTGTTGTGTTCATGGCGCACCAACATTTACTTTTAGCGAATTTCCTTTGAAAATTCGCCTAATGGGATAGGCGTCATGGCGGAATTCGAACCTCGGACCACGACACCAATCCGTTTCAGAGTCCCTTATGACGAAAAAAATACTTTTTTTGAAACTTTATATATATATATATATATAATATATATATATATATATATATATATATATATATATATATATATATATATATATGATATATAGTATATATATTATATATATATATATATATATATATATATATAATATATATATATATATATATATATATATATATATATATGTATTTCTAGACACTTTCTTGTAAACACTCTATCTTTCGAACGGATTAATATTTTTTAACCAAACTTGGTACAAAAATCAAACCTTCGGAGGACAACAAACCCTATTGAAAACCAGGTTTTTATGACGTCATTAACCCGGTTTGCTGAGTCAGCGGAAATTTTCAAAAATTCGGCAAAATGCAGGGTTAATATTTTTTGCCGCAAAAAAAAGTCAATATTTATTTTTTTGAGACGCTGAATCGGAATGAAACCGGTCCGAAGTCGATACGACCACTATAAGTGACCCTAAAAAATCGAAAAAACCATTCTAAATTCTCGAAAAACCAAAAATTTAGGTCGATAAAAAATAAATTTCGAGTAGGGTTGTCGTTTCAATGTTAATTTTGGGCGCGGAATCGAATGAAACACAGTCCGAAGTCTATACGACCACTTTAAATTACCAAAAAGTCGAAAAAACACAAAAATTATAGAAAACCAAAATTACGGTCGTTGAAAATTAAATTCGAGTAGGGTGTCGTTTTCAATGTTTTTTGGGCCTCTGAGTTGAATGGCAGTGGTCCGGAGTCAATACAACCACTCAAACTCAGGTACCTGGGTTCACATTCCTGGAAGGTCGATCATTTTTATCGTTTTTTTACCTAATATAAGTTTACAACTAGAAATAATTCTGCGCGGTGTCCGCAATGTTCGGGCGAATTTCCTTTGGATGCGTGTTTCCGTGCTTTTACATTAAAAATAAGTTTACAACTATAAAATAAATAATTCCGGCGCGGTGCGTCCGCTTGCGGGCGAATTTCATTTAGAATACGTGTTTCCGTGCTAAACAACCATTTTCTTGCTTATGCAAGAGAACCATGCCCATTGCGTGGTTCTAGAACCTAAAGCAGTTACTCAATTGTCAAGCACTGCTGCGTAACTCATTTGTCTGTATTTACAAAGAAATGCGCTAAAACCTTTAAAGATAACTGACTAAGCTTAAAGATAAGTTAACTAAGCTTTAAGCTAGTGCAATAATAGTGCGTACTTCTAATTTAGAGGCATAGTTTTGTGCAACCAACTGGATAGTTATGCGCATTTTCCTTTGGAAATACAGAACAAAATGAGTTACGAGCAGTGTTGACAATGGAGTAACTGCTTAGGTTCTAGAACCACGCAATGGGCATGGTCTTGTATAAGCAAAGAAAANAAAAATCAACCTTCGGAGGACACAAACCCTATTGAAAACCGGTTTTATGACGTCATAACCCGGTTTGCTGAGTCAGCGAAAATTTTCAAAAATTCGGCAAAATTCATGTAATATTTTTTGCCGCAAAAAAGGTCAATATTTATGTTTTTTTGAGACGCTGAATCGAATGAAACCGGGTCCGAAGTTCGATACGACCACTAATAAGTGACCTAAAAATCGAACATTCTAACTTTCGAAAACCAAATTTAGTCGATAAAAATAAATTCGAGTAGGTTGTCGTTTCAATGTAATTTTGGGCGCGGAATCGAATGAAACCATCCGAATCATACGACCACTTTAAATACCAAAAAGTCGAAAAACCACAAAAAGTTATAGAAAACCAAAATACGGTGTTCGTAAATTAAATTTCGAGTAGGGTGTCGTTTTCAATGTTTTTTGGGCCTCTGAGTTGAATGCAGTGGTCCGGAGTCAATACAACCACTCAAACTCAGGTACCTGGGTTCACATCCTTGGAAGGTCGATCATTTTTTATCGTTTTTTTACCTAATATAAGTTTACAACTAGAAAATAATTCTGCGCGGTGGTCCGCATGTCGGGCGAATTTCCTTTGGATGCGTGTTTCCGTGCTTTTTACATTAAATAAGTTTACAACTAATAAATAAATAATTCCGGCGCGGTGGTCCGCTGTCGGGCGAATTTCATTTAGAATACGTGTTTCCGTGCTAAACAACCATTTTCTTGCTTATGCAAGAACCATGCCCATTGCGTGGTTCTAGAACCTAAGCAGTTACTCAATTGTCAAGCACTGCCGTAATCATTTTGTCTGTATTTTACCAAAGAAATGCGCTAAAACCTTTAAAGATAACTGACTAAGCTTAAGATAAGTAACTAAGCTTTAAGCTAGTGCAAATAATAGTGCGTACTTCTAATTAGATGGCATAGTTTGTGTGCAACCAACTGGATAGTTATGCGCATTTCCTTTGAAATACAGACAAAATGATTACGAGCATGCTTGACAATTGAGTAACTGCTTAGGTTCTAGAACCACGCAATGGGCATGGTCTTGTATAAGCAAGAAAATGGTTGTTTAGCACGGAAAACACGTATTCTAAATGAAATTCGCCCGACAGCGGACCACGCGCCGGAATTATTTATTTAGTAGTTGTAAACTATATAAAAAGCACGAAACACGCTCAAAGGAAATTCGCCCGACATGCGGACCACCGCGCCAGAATTTTTTAAATTTTTGACTTTTTGTAATAATAGAATAATTTGTTTGGATTGTCCTGTTTCCAGTATCGTGCATTTTGTAGGATACATGTCCGTTGTACTAAAAGCGATTCGTCGCTAAATATTATTCGTTTGTGGAAATTTCGGTTTCGGTCTATTTTTTCACCTAATGTCAAACAAAGTCAATATAGATGTCAATATAAAGTTTATTGGATGTATTGGTACTTTCAAAATTTTCTGTATGTGAGATTTACTGATCATTAGTTCCTGCTGTCTGATTCTGAGCGACTTGGAGGGATTATCCCTTACGGAATAGTACCAACAATGTTGCTACGTCGTCTTCATTGTATTCTTTTCTCTGCTTTTTACGTCAGCGACACTGCCGGTTCGCACAAATTTTTTCAATTATTTTTTTTTAAATTTTGCCTGGTTGCTTAACATTAGGAAATCTAATATGAAGTTCTATAGCTCGAGCGTATGTTACTCCCAATACCGTACACTGACCAAGTATATTCTCTGTTCTTGCGTTAACATCTTGAATTAATAAAAGAATTTAAAAAATTAAAAGTTATTTAAATTAGCTTTAGCAAACAATATATAATATCGTCTAACTTACCATTTAGAAAAAAATGTCTTAGTTAGTACAAGTTCAATAACTATTTAAGTACGAATAATACTTTCAATAATTGCAAATAAAAAAAAGTAATAATCTACTTAATCAAGTCATCAAAATCATAAGTATTTATTAAAGTACAAAACAAAATACACGTGGAGTTTATTTACATTTATTATTAATTAATTAATCAGCTCGTAACGTTGGTAACGTACCAACCAGCTGATTTTGTGTTTTCATTAAATCAAAACAAAATAAAAAGAAACAAATGAATAAAAAAAATAATTTTAATTAATGGTGAAAAATTATTGCTATGTTTTTATTGCATAAATTGATTTTTTTTTTTAAATAAGTGACTTTTTGAAGAATAACTTTTTGTCGTAAAATCAAAATTAGACCTACTTCTCTCTTGGCGAATTTAAAAAAATTGTACATTTTGGGTACTGGGTACATGGTACGAAACTTTTAGTCTGCTCAATCTTCGTTTGAAAACAAACAAAAATTTTTATAAAGAGTGACTTTTTGTCGAAAAATGAAATTTTTTGTCATTTACACGTATAGGCAACTCTATCCGTGGACACCCTGTATGTTAACAGACTAATCCATTACTTCCGCCTCTCCATCGCTTTTTTAGCTAACGTAAAGTAAAAATAAAAAGTCTGCGGTTATAACAACGTTCTGACTCTCATGTGTTCCCAAGATGGTGAGTCAAATTCGCTATTAGATTAAGTCTCAGGGAGAAAAAATGTCGCCCCCGTTTCACGAGAATGGGTAAATTTGTCCCTTATAGTTTAAAAGTATCGTAGAAGCGAATAAAGAATGCGTTTTCTCTTTTAAGATCTAACACGCTTAATGTTAACAGACTTTTTCTAGTATTTTTTTCTTTTGATTCATAACTTTATAATCTTAAAAAGCTAAAAATAACATTAAATATGTAGTATTAACTACTACACAATACTAAAGTATTATGTTTAATTAAAGAATATTACTCGACATATTTGTAACCTGACGATAGGAAGGATCAGGGATCTTGAATAAAGGGGGATGGACGCATTAAGGAACTTTTCTGCCCCATGGAAGTTGTATGAATATATAGCAATAGAAATAAACTTACCTTTCTACGTTATTATAAAAAAGGCGCAAACGCAGGTTATGAAGCAAGGTTGGTCGAGTTGGCTACTCAACTTTCTTCTGTGCTTCTCGTGATTGCTACATTTGTGGTGCTTGTTAAGTCCTTTGTGCTTATTTAATTTTAAATTTTGGACTATATTTAGCCACTACAGTGAGTAATAATTTAAGCTTGTTTATAACCTTCTCAAGCAATAAACAATGAGAAACCATTGAGAGATTTGAAGTTTGCCTCTAAAATTTAAGACCTGCGCTATTATAAGAATTGTAAGCATGCGCAGTTTGTACCAAGCATGTGCAATTGGTTTTTGAATTGTGTTTCGTGTTGAATTCTCTCTATTTTTTTGTTTTCGATTGGGTCACTTTTTTGTATGGCAAATCGACTTAGTGCGTCATCCCTTCTATTCAAGATCCTTGGGAAGGATATAGCAGTGCTATGAGTCCCAGAGGGAGTAGCGGTGGAATTTGGCGACACTATTTAACATCGGAAAGGCCTGATATGATGCTTCCCTTTATATAAGTTCCTTAGTGTAAGTTTTACTTTTGTTCACCTGGACTGTAGACAGTCAGCGCTACAGAGTTATAGCAAACGTTGTCCATACAGGTCGGTCCATATAGTTGTCAGTCTAGTAGTTAAAAACGTCAAATAATTAACACGAAGAGCGTTATTTTCACTTTAGGTTTGTGATGCATTCTAGTGGAGAATGCACCACTAACCTGAATAAAAAATAAATGAATTACTCTTCTGAATGAACTCCATTCCATGAAAAAAGCGCACTCCGGACATTGTCGCAGGAGCCAATTCCAGTGACCCTTATTTTTACCGCTTTCCTGATCCTAACGTTTTTATTTTTCCTCATTTATACCGTAGATATATAGGATAGTATTGTGTTCGCAAAAATATCCGAAACCAGGATATGTCACCTGAATAATTACTTTTTAGGTGTTTTTAATCCCTCTTAAGTGGTTTTTACAAAGTTAATTGTCTGTATGTGTGTGGCTTTGTATGTTTGTCTGTCTGTTATCATCGTAGCTCCCAGTGTATTTATGTTAGAGATTTGAAACTTTGTACATCGTAGTTCATAAATCAAGTCTATAGGAGTAGTTGTGCTGTCTAAAAAATAATTTTGTTTGACTTCTTTGCTCTCAGTATTGATTTTTTGATTATTCATAAAACGTGGGAAAATGTGTCGATTTGTTGAGAGTTAGCATGAATGTAGGAATATATAACGCTAACTTATGTGTCAAGATTTATCTCATTATCAGTAATAGTTAAATTTTTATCAAATGACTTGTAAATGTTTTTTAAGACATTGCTAAAAATCGTATGAGCGAAGCGAGTCCGATGTGATGAGGAAAAGATTCGAGGAACCCCTTACACGATTTTTTAATATACAAATAAAAATTGTCTTCTCGAAATTGATCTGCTGATACAAGCTTAAGCATACTTAAAATTAGTAATTTACTGCAGACCCAAAACTTATATAGCATAATGAAAACTTTTAAGTCTAAGTTGTCTTCTTTGTCCCGTCCCCTTTATTCTGAACCGTATTCTAAGTTATTTAGCCTCAAGAAAAATGTAAAAAAAGTTCAACGTATAAAAGGTGTATTGAAAAATGAGGCACTGTGCTAGTAAGATACTTGGAAAAAATATTCCCTGAGGCTACAGAAAGCCTCTTCCAAAAATCCCTTTTAACAAAAAAGGGGCATTATTGTACTAAATATTTTTTTGTATAAACTTGACCGGGCTTTATATACTTTTAGCTAGACAAAAGTTAAGGAATAAAAAAGTACTGTCGTTATTAATAATTCATGACGTATAAAGCCCTTGGAAACAAAGTTTTAAAGAAATATGACTAGAGTACACCTCGTGAGATATTGTTTGAACTATTCATGTTTTGCAAAACTCGGTAGTATCAAATGATATACACCTTGTGAGACTTCGTCCGGAGATGCTTAGCATTATTGGGGGTTTTTCTTACTTTTAAAGGGCGGGCTGAAGGTCTTATGGCTCATTCTCGTAAAATTGTTGCTCACATATTATAAACACAGTTATCTTAAGTACAGAAAATACAGGCTTATTAAATTTATCAAAACTTCAGACCTCTCTCCATTAAAAGGTATTATAATTTTATCAAAATAAAGTATTCCTGATCAATGTAAGTTCGTTTTCGGTATTACTCTTGTCAAAATTATGTCATTCGAACACCCTCATAAGCGTAATTTCGTAATAGACATTTGTACTAAAAACGGGTGAATTTTAAGAAGTATGTTTGACATCGTAATACTCTGGGTCATTTAAAGCCAGGTTTAAACTTTTTAAAACTACGCACAATGGTGTGGTTTAGTAAATCCTAATATATTTAGAATCCTATTAATCTGCTTAATTTAAGTCCGGTTTCATTTTAATAGCTGTTTAATTAGAGGAATATTTGTAAACAGTGTTTAAAATCGTAATATTCGGATTAATTAAAGCCCAATTTTGGCCTTTGATACGTTAAAGCATAGAGATCTATACTAGAGGGTGCATATCCTATCTCAATACATTGAAAGACCTGAAACATCGTTTTGAGGCTCTATGGAACCTCATTAAAACCTCCTTCAAAAGTAGTTAAGGTAAGGTTAGTAAGTTAAGGTTATTATAAATCAACTGTTTTCGGCTTTCCGCATATTTTTGTGTTTTGATTTGTATTTTTAACGTTCTTCTATATATACGTTACTGTTATTTTGTACTTATATAGCGAAGGAAGTCAGGTTACTTCTTTGATGTTTTAAAATTCAACCAATAGGGCCCCTCTAGTTAAAATATCTCTGTGCGTTTAAATGTGAAAAACGTTAAAAACTAGACAGAAAAGAATAAAAGAGAAAATAATAAAAGATTTTTCGTTTAATAATATTATTTATAACTTTATTCGTGTTTAATAAGAGAATAAATAAGTCTTGATGCACATTTTACCCACAGATAATACAGAGGAGCATTGAAAAAAACCCCAAATACTTCTTTGTCACTCTCTTAAATCCTACTACTTTATTTTTATTTGTTTGCTTGCATTTAAGGCTAATTAAAATTGAACAAACGAAAAAAAAATTCTATCAGCAATCTGGTATAATTATATGAGAATAGATAAAACTAAATTAAACAATCCTAACAAATTACGCACACTTAGCAAAACTAAATTTCCTCAGTTTTAATTTAATTCTAAGACTTAAATATCTAAACCAAGTGGGGTATATTATCAATATTCCTTTCATAAACTAAATTAACAACTCTAAAACTTTATGTATACTTCGATATTAGTCATATTATAGCCTAACTTATAATAATATAATAAGTTATGCTTTCAGTTATAAATGAGAGAAATTCAAATCAAGCTCAGAACAACTATTAACAAATACATATAACTTTATTGGTGTTATTCAATGACGTAATAATGCTTCGTGTTTGAACTGAATTTTTTTCGACTATGGAAAAAATAAATTTTCATTTACATTTTTTCTGTACTTTTTAAAGTAAATACGCATAATGATCCAGTTGTTTATACAAATATATGCCTCTAAATTTGGCAGTGCGCACCATTATTTGCGCTCAGATTTAAGTTTCGTGCTCAGTTGGTTTCTTGAAAGGTTTCAGCGCATTTCCTTAAAAAAATACTAACAAATTGCAAGTTAATCTTAATAATGACTTACTACTCAAGTTATAAAGCTGAAACCGGAACCTTAAACAAGAAGTAGATTGTTAAACACGAAAACGCGTATTTCAACGGAAAATCGCCCGACATGCGGACCACCGCACCAGAACTATTTTGTATAATGTAAAAAAAGGTAAAAAGTTATCGTCCTTACCAGGATTTGAACCCAGGTAACCTCGCTTAAACTGCTCGTATCGATTCTGGACCACTCATATTCAACTCACAGGCCCAAAACATCGAAAACGACTCCCCACTCGAAATCTGTGGTTTACCATAATTGCTCGACTTTTTGTCACTTAAAGTAGTCGTATCGACTTCGGAGCGGGTTTTATTTGATTGAACGCCCACAAATAACTAGAAATCGACACCGTACTCGAAATTTAATTTTTCAACGATCGTAATTTTGACTATTTGGTCACTAAGAGCGGTTGTATCAACATTGGACCGGTTTCACTTTACCTTTTTCGCGGCAAAAAATAATAACCTTGAACTTAATAAAAGAGGAAGAAGTCTCTCCACAAAAATATATTTCTTTATAGCAAAGCGCTTTCAACCTAACAAGAGGTCATCATCAGTGCTAGCCGTTGAATAAAGAAGAGGGTGATATATGAGTCAGATATCAAAGATAAACTCATCTTAAAGGACTCATCAGATATCAAAGGAGTCCATCTTTGATATCTGATCTGTAAGACTCATCTTTCACCCTCTTCTTTATTCAACGGCTAGCACAGATGATGACCTCTTGTTAGGTTGAAAGCGCTTTGCTATAAAGAAATATATTTTTGTGGAGAGACTTCTTCCTCTTTTATTAAGATGAACTCCATTAACACTCACCTTAGTTCTCCAACCTTGAACTTTGTTATAGGGACTATCAGAAATGTATCGTACAATGGTAATATCATAGTTAATATACTCCTATAAGAAATTGAATAGTTCCCACATATAAAATTAAAATTCCCAATTTAAAAAAAAGTTAGCAATCTAATAAAATTAAAAAGGTTATATTTACCGCAAGTTGAAGAGGCAATCGAAGAATCAGCTACCGTCGATACTTGCTGTTGGATATAAATATCCCTGGACCGGTTTCGGCATAACGCCATCATCAGCAGGCGGGGCAACACTCGAGCTCTCAACTAATAAATTTGAGACAATTGACAACAACTTTTAATCTTTATACCAAAGATTACAGAGATGTTTAAGGTGATCTGTTACAAACGTTATGTCGACGATATATTTATTATCGTTGATTCTGAAGTAGATAACACCAATAACCTTTTAACCTTCATGAACACAGTACATCCAAAAATACAATTTACATTAGAAAAAGAAACAGACGGACAACTTAACTACATGGACTTGACAATAACGCGAAAGCATCACAAACTAGACTTTAGCATATACAGAAAACCAACAGCAACCGACCACACAATACACGCAACTTCAAACCACCCAATGCAACACAAACTAGCAGCTTACAGATCCATGATACATAGACTTCACAACATACCTATGACACCTGACAACTACAAAAAAGAACTTAATACGATATACGACATAGCAGACAGGAACGGATACACTAGGACCGACATCGACAAACTCATCTCACAATACAAACGGAAAAACGGCTCTGCCAACACCACAACAGACGAGACAGATACTAACAGACAATGGACAGCTTTAACCTACGTAGGGAAAGAAACTTACAGACTTGCAAACTTCTTAAATAAACACAACTTAACAACAGCCTTCAAAACAAACAATAATATAGGTAACAAACTAACACATAACTCCAATAACCCAAATAACTCAAATTTATATAACCAAAGTGGAGTTTACAAGATAACTTGCAAAGATTGCCAACAAAATTATATAGGTAGAACATATCGTACACTAAACACTAGGTATAAAGAGCACTTACGCTCATTCATAAAAGATAAATCAGATTTAACTTGCCAACCACCTTCGCACACACGGACACGAACCAGACACAATGTCAAACTCTATGAAACTGCTACACAAACAATCAAAAGGACCTAAACTTGACGTACTTGAAAGACTAGAAATATATTAACGAACAACTTACTTTCAATTCGGACATTACTTTTTCGGTACTCAAACCAGCACTTGACAAAAAACGAAAACGGGAAAACCATGACACCGGTACACATTATAATAAAAGACACAAAGCATCATAACGCCAGATGGCTCACCCGCACACCTGACTCACACACCTGACTACTCAGGGTCACGACCTTGACTCAGTACACATTCCCTTATAAACCCTTTCCTACTTCCTCCCTTATCTTCAGAGGGCTCGTCGTGCTCATTGAGACTAGAAGTTAATCACTGATTTAACTTTATTAGTGAGAGCTCGAGTGTTGCCCCGCCTGCTGATGATGGCGTTATGCCGAAACCGGTCCAGGGATATTTATATCCAACAGCAAGTATCGACGGTAGCTGATTCTTCGATTGCAATCTAATAAACTCTGACTGGCGCCTTCTAATTAGCTATTGCTAGTACATAATATTAAGATCAAACGATTTTTCTTCGTTTGGAAAGCGTTTCCTATGCTTTAGTTTGGTTTATAATGTTATATGCATCTCTGAATGTTGCAGGTATAACATAGATGTAGGGGTGCCAGAACCACATCAAGATGTTGATTAAGGAATATCGTATACCTCTTCCTCTCACAGTGGAGGAGTACAGGATAGCTCAGTTATATATGATAGCAGTAAGTTGGAAATTCTCTTATTCCTTTTCCTCATTTATACCGTAGGTATATAGAAAAAATAATTGTGTATTCAAAAAAATCTGAAATCCGGACCCAATCTAATCATCCTGTTATCATCGTAGTTCCCAGTGTTTTTATGCTAGAGAGTTGCTACTTGGTACAAACATCGATTTTTAGGTCTAGTTGTGTTCTTTGGAAAATAATTTTTATGACTTCATTAAACAGCAATAATGACTCAGCAAATATTCCAAAGTAGAAAAGATGAGCGTAAAGAATCTGCTATGGTAAGGAGCCACTCCGTACCCGAATTTTTAATATCAAAATAAAATCTGAACAGCTTAAATAATTATTTTTTTCTTATACTGAGGAAAAATTAAAACCTCGGCTTTAATTTGTATGAGCTGTGATGTCCCATGCTATTTACTGAAACAGTATTGGTGTTTATATAAACATTCTGGGTTAGCACTAGTCAATCAACCTCAAAAATTAAATAGTTTTGTACAGTTCCAAACATTTTATTTTCCAGCAATATACCTCAAACAATGAACAAACATTTTCTGAACGTACCTAAAGTGATAACAATATCACTATGAAACAGTAGCAACCAGCAATAAAAATTAAAATCAATTAAATAAACAAATAGTAATATATTGTGTAATAACAGTACAAATAAGAATTGGGACTGATTTGAAAACAATTTGTAAATCTCATACACCGTTTAGAGACTAAAGTTACTTATTGAATCTACTATGATAAAATACTAATGACTTGTTTATAAGAGAAACGATTCATAAAAACTAGTTAACTTGTACTTTGAAAGAAAGTTTGTTGTATGTTACAGAAAAAGAGTAGGGAAGAGAGCCGAGGAGCTGGAAGTGGTATAGAGATATTGGTCAACGAGCCGTATGAGAATGGGCCTGGGGGTAATGGCCAGTACACCCATAAAATATATCACGTTGGATCTCATTTACCTAGTATGTATTTGTTAATCTAAGCAGAAATGTTCTGTTCATCGTAATTTTGAAAATCAAG
>JACMZG010001911.1:52165656-52240432 GCA_018340805.1 Microvelia longipes | reverse complement strand
AAATTTGAAAATCAAAAATTTGAAGCATAAACTGTTTTAAATTTTGACCTAATTTAAATTTAATCTAAAGCAAATACCATCGTTATTGCATTACTAACCTTAAGCTTCCTAATGACATTGTCTTGATAGTCTTAACCAAATCACCCTTCCCCTTCAAAGTTTTGTTCTTAATAAAATAATTGTTTAGATATAATATTTTTAATAACATAAATAAAGTTATATATATTTAGTCTAGTATACAACGCCGGTTTATTCCTTCATTAACTCCGAAGAAGCTTTGCATTAAGCTTTACATTAATTTTTTTTCATTAAGCGAAAGAAGCTTTGCATTAGAACAAAAATCGGATACAGGGTACCTCGGAATAATTACCTTGTGCAATTAATCTTTACAAATAAGTAAAACCAAAAAAACCCCATAAGGACTTTAACAATGATCTCCCTTTTGTTCAGCGACTGTGGCGCTGTTTCGGACTTTGAATAGCTTTAACGGTAATATTATATGCTCCTATAATTCTTAATCCTATTCTTAGTGAAGCCTCGTTCCTTGATTGGCCTCTTTCCTTGTTTTTCATTCTATTAAACGCTGTTTATTTAGTAATCGAAATTTTAACTTTTTTTAACTAAAATTTATCCGATTCCCGACTTATATGCATTTCAATACCTTTTAGAGGAATTAAGGCACATACTTTATTCGTGCATATCTGTATATTACTCTTTAACTAAAATACAAAGTCATTTTACTTCCAGACGGTGCATAATGTTAATGTTAATGTAAGTTTATTGACTACTTTTTAGCGAGTTTTCAAAGAGAAGCACTTTTCATGCCCAAGGGAGAAAAAGTTATACTCTTTTACTCCCTTGGGAGTAAAAAGTTACTATTACATACTAAAAAGTGTTTCCTACTATTGGAGTTAGACTCTCGATTATCCTCAATTATCCTCTCAATTCATAAAGAAGAGCGATACATTTTTGTAATACTTTCCCGGATCGGCACCCCCAAAATTTATAAGAGGAACCCGACCAAAAAAAAATATTGGTTTAAAATCCATTTCTAGTCAAAAGAAGTTATTTTAAGCTACAAAATAAATTTGGATTTTTTTTTGAGACAGCACTCCCAAAATGTATTAGGGGGTACAACCCTAAAAAAATGGAATAAAAAATTCAACCAAAAACGTAATGAAAATAAGAATATACTATAATACTAAATGACTTCAACGTCTCTGAGATAAAATCTGGTATGCACCTTGGGAGTAAAATACTATTTTACCTTTCGCCTCGGGAGTTAAACACATAAATCCCTCGACTTTCGCCTTAGGGACAAACTAATTGCTCAAGGAAATAATAGCATTTTTTACTCCCTAAGTGCATAAATAAATATTAACTGCTTACTAAAAAAATACAGCCTGAATTCTTACTTATACGAGGTGTGTTCAAAAAGTATCGCGAATTTTGTGTTTTTTTTCAAAAATTATTTATTTATTCATGAATATCTATTTTGTCTCCTTCAAAGTAATCCCCATGAGATATTATACACTTGGCCAACGGTTTTTCCAATCTTCTAAGCACTTCAAAAAACTTTTTTTTAAATATATTGTTCAGCTCCTCCTTCGATGCCGTCGTTTATCTCGTCAAGCGTCAGCATAAATGTCGTCCTTTCATGGGCTTCTTCAGTTTAGGGAACAAGAAAAAGTCACAGGGGGCCAGATCTGGGGAATACGGTGGCTGCGGCCCATCATTAGTGTGTGTTTTTGGGCCAAAAAGTCGCGCACAAGCAACGATGTTTGTAGGCAGGGGGCGTTATCGTGGTGCAAAAGCCAATTTTTGTTCTTCCAAAATTCCGGACGTTTCTTGGCGAATTGCTTCGAGCAAATTGCGCATAATTGCAGGTAATATTCCTTATTACCGTTCTACACTGTGGCAAGAAATTCATGATGCACCACGCTCATGCAGTCGAAGAAAACTGTCAGCCAAACTTTCACATTCGACCGAACTTGGGCGCGCTTTTTCGTCTGTTGTTGAAGTGCTCGGACTCCCGGCAACGCTCTTTGTCGTCCACATCTTCTCGGCTTTCTGAGAACATTTTGTACCACCGATAAAACGTTGCTTCGGTCTAAGGTAGCTCTCCGTTTGCTACAGTCAACTTTCGGAATGCAATCCGCGCACTTAATTTCGTTTTTAACAAAAATTTGATACAGGTTCATTGATCCATTATTTGAAAAGGTAAAAATCGAAGACGATCCAAAAACGTGCAAGCAAAGCAGCTGTCACAATTAAGTGAACATTCAAAATGGCTGAGCTTGTCGGCAAATAAGTGAGAGACGATGTAGTACCAACATAAGCCACAAAAAGATCGAAATTCAAATGTACGTAACCCGCGAAACCATTCAAAATTCTGTGATACTTTGAACACACCTCGTATAACTACAAATTTAATTTGTACCACTTGTTGCAGCTGGTGGAGAGGAGGGTGAAGAGCCGGACTCATCATCCCACAAGAAATCTCAGAACAAGAACTTAGCAGCAACTCTGGGCAGCATAGAGAAAACTGATCAGGATTCTGCTCATATAGAGCAGACATCCGTCCACTCACAGCAGAGGTAAATATAACAGCGATCAGTTTATCAAGCATAACTTTTTTTAGTAAATTCGTGTTAAAAAATTACTAAAATCTAAAAAAAAACTTTATTACCTCGTAGGTAAAAAATAATTATAAATAAAATGCTGAACTGTGGAGTAAATTATTAAATATAAAAACAGTCTCTCCACTGTTTTTTATGTTTAATAATATCCGTTTAGAGCCTTGCGGCTCATCAGGAATAACACCTGTAGAAACCACCCCTAGTGTTTGTGGCAACCGTTAAGCTCAAAGAGTAATCTAAAATTAGCGATAATCTATTTGAACAATAATCATATAAACTGAGAGCGTAACCTGGGATGCGAACCCCAGACTCCATAGTGTCACAGCTTAATAAATGACGCCTTAACAACCTCAACAACGGAGAAGGCTCCTCCTAGATACCAAACATAAATAAATCTGTTATAATACAGTTGATTATAATAAATCAATTTTAAATTTTTCTTTTCCTCATTCATACCGTAGATATATAGGAATAGTATTGTGTTTGCAAAAGAATCCGAAATCGGGATGACACCTAAACTTGTTTTAAGTATTTTTAGACCTCCTTAGTAGTTTTTTAAAGTTGTCAGTCTGTTACATTATTATTTATAAATTTTTAACTTCGTACATGTATACATATTATATTTAGTAATACACATGTATAAAGTTTCAAAAAGTTATATATATATATATATATATTTATATATATATATTATATATATATATATATAATATAATATATATAGAAAATGCTGTTTTTATTACTATTTAAGCTATTTCAATCGTATGTACCTTATATTTTTTACACTGTGCCTTTATATAAATTGCAAGTAATAAATTACAATAGTTAAAACTTGTAACGTAAATTACTAAAATGCTTTATTATCAATTATAGCTTTATTAATTGAATCGTAACGGTGCTAAACTTGTTAAAAGAAAGATAACAACTTCAAGACAAATTAAGATAATTACTCCCAATAATTTATGAACTAGTTATAAAATTCAACACTGAACTCAGTTCTAATGAATATTTATGTCGGGTTATATGTGGTTGAGTGTGTGTGAATGTCAGTGACAACAAACGTTTAGAACATATTGTAATAAAAATATGTTGCTTTCGTATGATTTTCGTGATTTTCGCTTTCGTAAAGTGATTGCGATCAAAACGTTAAAATCAAGGATTAACCAATAAACAAACATAAGCCGGAAAAAATTAAAATAAGCAAGAATGTATAATAAATAGAAACAAAAATAGTAAATAAAATACGAGACAATTATGTAACTTGAAATCAAATTAAAATAAACCAAATAATTTGAACAAATTTAAAATCGAAGAAGGCATTAATAAAAAAAACTTATAAACATTTTCAATAAATACATATATTTAAAATAGTAAAACAATTTACACATTAATTGAAAATAGACAAAAACTTTTCCGAGTTAAATAAATTAATTCTTAAATAAATACTATTTAGGAAGTCTTAATAAAATCAGGAATGATTCAGGGGAAATCTCGTTTTTAGATTTTGGGTGCTTAGAATTTATATAGGACATAAATGAGGAAATGTATACATAACAATAATAATCTTTATTTTTCACACTAGCCCAGAAAATTTTAAAAGTCATTTTATAGCATACAAAATACAAAAGAAATAATGTAGAACTTGCGTAAATCTCAAATTATTGTTTTAATGTTTTTAATATAAGCAATGTTAATTTTGATTCTATTAATAACAATATTTCATTATTTATTAATTAGTTATTTAAAACCCAAGATGTTAGAAATTTATGAGGTGATTCAATTCGATGTAAACAAACCAAACGCATTCGTAGGTTATAACCTGACATTTTTATGAATGACGTGATGTCATTGCAGGAATCAGTATAATTGGTCAACATTAAAAATGTATTATTTATTCCTGTAGTGACGTCAATTTTGGACTATAACCTAACATGTAAAAAAAAATTTGGTGTTATTCATAAAAACCTTCCAATTGAATCACCTTTTAAATTCTATCAGCTAGATTTAAAATTAATTTTTAAAGTGAGTGGCATTTGAAAGGTTTAGAATAACAAATATGACGTCACGGGAAATGTTTTGCTCTAGAATGAAATAAATACAAGCAATTAATTGATTCCAAAATAAGTCAGTTCTTTGTGATATCAGTTTATTTTATTTACTGTTGTCACATTCAACAAATATATATTATACCATTTTTATCAGAAAAATTGTGATCTATAAAATTAACAATAAAAATTAACTTCAAGAAATATTAAAAGCCATCCAAAAAGAATAAATAAAATAATCAACATAAAGAAATCAATTCAACTTTTTACCGCAATTTGGACGAACATTTTCTGCTTCTTTAAAAAGTTGTCTGTAGCATAATATAATTTATATTGTGTTACAAAAAATAATCTAAGAAGCTCAAATGACCGTATTGGAAGTTGGTTAACCTCTGTATGTGCTATCCCTTCATATTAACGAGTGATCTAAATCGTACAATTAGCTTATTATTATATTATTTTAAATGGAATTATACTTTCAAAAACAATAAACTATGCTTTTTTAAATAAATTAGTGAATATTTATACAATAACCTTCTTTATTTTTATTTATTGTTGACGAGTTAAATTTTGTAACTAATACTGTGATATTTTATCTTTCTGGTAAAGTTATTAATTATGTTTTTGTGCTTTCATTCTTTGTTTTGTTATAAGTGTTTTTAATGTAGTTTTAGTTTTTAAGCCTGAAGATGCCCACAGTGATGAGTGAAATGTCATTACTCACAAAAATAATTGTTAGCTAGTTATTAAAATAATTATAGAACTAAAGTCATTAATAATTCACTAATTTATTTAAAATGTGTGAGTTCTATGAACTTAAAAATGAGACTAAGGAGAAATTATTGAATAAACTATGCTTAGCATATAACTACAATATTTAGTCTGCTTATCATATGTATAATTAAAAAAAATATTTCAGGCATAATTGTCGTAGGCCACTAAAAATCTTTAACATATTTACAAAAGAATTCATATTCTTAAAGTACTTTTATATCTTTTGGCATTTTATTATAAAAATTAAATAGCTAAATTTTATGGAAGTAATAATTCCGTTCTACTAGGGATGGGAAAAAGGTTATATTTTTTACGTTGAAAGATGATTAATAATTAAAGTAAAGGAGAGAGTATTTTTATAAAATGTGTTCTTGTTGGAAAAATTATGATGAAACTTATTGGTAAGTTTATATGTAAGCAATCGCTATAGTTTTTGTTGTTTCATTAAACATTTATCAGAAGTATTAAAAATACTTAGTATTGAAGCACAGATGAGTTAAACCTAAAAAATCGGGTACGAGGTACCTAGAAACTTTTCTTCACTACATCGGATTCCCTATCGTCCTCGAAATATACAAGTCACCATTTTTTTATTGGAGCACATCTTTGAATTTGCTTCGCTCGTCCTGAGATAATTACATCAGTTTTATTCTTAGCGGTCACCTATTCAGGCACTGATCTCGCTCGATGTAATTATTTTTTATAATTAAAGTAAAACGATGGATACACTTGCCGTATTGAAACGAAACTTAGTATACTTATTTATTACTTAAAGAGATACACTTATTCTAAACTTCAACTCAATTAGATATGTTTTTGATTTTTTATAATTTTTAAAAAAAAGTTAAGTCATTTGATGAAAAGTGAACTAATTCTGATACAGAAATTAAACTTAGCACATATGTTGGACATACATATAACTACATGCGAATTGATTCTCATAACAACACAAATGTTTGAATTTTTCGTCAGTATTGTAGGTTATTTACGTCATAAAAAACTTTTTCCCGGATAGCAAGACTAGACCTAAAGATCAATTTTTAACTCTTTAGCATAAATAAACTGTGAGATACGATGATACCAGACACACACACACAAAAACACACTTACAACTTTGTGAAAAACTCCGGAGTTCCATAAAACACCTGAAACGTATAATTCACGTGAAATCCCGGTTTCGGATTTTTTGCAAATAATGTTTTTCCTAGATACCTCCGGTACAAATGAGTAAATGTAAAAACAGTTTCGTTAGTGACATTTCGACGGTTAAGACGTATCGAAGTAAAAGTATGCCAAGTCGTCAAAATTGGCGAATAGCAGAACAGATCCCAGATGTAGTATCATCAGAGAAGAGTTACCTTTCTAGGTGTCTCGCACAGTCAAATGTAAAATAAACTCTTTATAAATCCTTTCAAACAAGTAGTGGAGTTTGACAAAGCAAAAATGTTTTTATATAATAATATGACGTTCTAGGATTAGCATTAATACCCTAAAAATAGGGTATATCTTTTCATAAAATAAAATGATTATACATCTATATACATAGATTATACTGATACATATATGAGCCTCACAAGCTCATTTTTACTTTGGAATGTCGCTAGTGAATTTGAGATAATATACTTTTAGCTTCAAAATTTATTTAATAATAATAATACAACATACTTATATTTATCATTTGATACTGCCGAGTTTTGCAAAACATGAATAGTTGACACAATATAATTGTGCGAGAGACACCTAGGAAATGTAACAAGCAAAATGCAATGCTACATCTGGGAACTGTTCCATCATTCGACATTCGTCATCATTGATGGCTCGACATAATGTCATGTCCCACTCTGTTTCGTTACGTCTAACTCATCAGGGCGCCGACAGAGCCTGAACTCACTCTGACCTTCAATTAATTCCGAAGAAATATGTGAAGTACTTACCAGAGACGAGCGGTGCTCTCTTACCGCCATCATGCATGGCAAGCAAAACATATATCATTTGATACTACGAGTTTTTTGCAAAACATGAATAGTTGACACAATATAATTGTGCGAGAGACACCTAGGAAATGTAACAAGCAAAATGCAAATGCTACATCTGGGAACTGTTCCATCATTCGACATTCGTCATCATTGATGGCTCGACATAAATGTCATGTCCCACTCTGTTTCGTTACGTCTAACTCATCAGGGCGCCGACAGAGCCTGAACTCACTCTGACCTTCAATTAATTCCGAAGAATATAATGTGAAGTACTTACCAGAGACGAGCGGTGCTCTCTTACCGCCATCATGCATGGCAAGCAAAACATATATCATTTGAACTACGAGTTTTGCAAAACATGAATAGTTGACACAAATATAATTGTGCGAGAGACACCTAGGAAATGTAACAAGCAAAATGCAATGCTACATCTGGGAACTGTTCCATCATTCGACATCGTCATCATTGATGGCTCGACATATAATGTCATGTCCCACTCTGTTTCGTTACGTCTAACTCATCAGGGCGCCGACAGAGCCTGAACTCACTCTTGACCTTCAATTATTCCGAAGAATATAATGTGAAGTACTTACCAGAGACGAGCGGTGCTCTCTTACCGCCATCATGCATGGCAAGCAAAACATATATCATTTGATACTACCGAGTTTTTCAAAACATGAAAAACATGAAAAAGCAAGCAAAACATTTCCTAGGTGTCTCTCGCACAATTATATTGTGTCAACTATTCATGTTTTTGCAAAACTCGGTAGTATCAAATGATATATGTTTTGCTTGCCATGCATGATGGCGGTAAGAGAGCACCGCTCGTCTCTGGTAAGTACTTCACATTATATTCTTCGGAATTAATTGAAGGTCAGAGTGAGTTCAGGCTCTGTCGGCGCCTGATGAGTTAGACGTAACGAAAACAGGTGGGACATAACATTATGTCGAGCCATCAATGATGACGAATGTCGAATGAATGGAACAGTTCCCAGATGTAGCATTGCATTTTGCTTGTTACATTTCCTAGGTGTCTCTCGCACAATTATATTGTGTCATACTTATATTTACTAGAAGTTTAAAAAAAATAACCTTGCGCTATTTTCACACTTTCAATACATTTCAATTTTTTTATGAATTGATAACAACTAGTTGTCAATAATTGATGTCAGTCCAGACTTATTATAGTCACGGTTATTTATCTAACTTAATTAATAGTTATTTACACGCCTAGGGAATAAATTTCTTACAGAGGAATGTAAAATATTTAAAAACTTTGAGAGTTATGGAACTTTTAAAAATTCTAGCGGGGATGTTCACAAGGTGGGCGAGCTTCCTCTAGGGATGTTTGCTTCCTTGCTTACCAATCCAGTTCTACCTTATTTTTTTTGTTTTCGCTTCATAGTCGCTAACACTTCTAATAGTTTGTAAATTTTCCTTGATTTTTCAAAGGAAATGCGCCTGGAATCAATAGGTTTTACTAAACTATGCAGGCACTCGCTTATCAGTTGTGCACATTTTGACGACTCATTTTATGGTAATCTTAAAGACTTTATAACGCATCTCCAAAATTGACAAACTAGTAGAATTGCACACAACAGCAAGTGTTGGTGCTATGAAGTATACTGTATACCAGCCCGAAAGCCCAGCTTGCGGGCCTCCTCCCAGAATTATCTCCGGAACCAAGATTTATCTTGGTTCCGTTATTTATCTCGGGCTCCCGATTGATTATAAATGCTTGTATCGGTTTTGGACGATATTCAGTCAACTTAAACCCAAAACAAAACAACACAGACGTGTTGATCACCGTCACATTTCAAGGTTGCCGCTAATTTACTTCCTTTTCTGTAGTTTTGGTCATTTAGAGTGATCGTATCGATATTAGACCTGTTTTACGCGATACAATGCGCCAAAAACATCGAAAACCACTCCTATCTCAACTTTTAACGTTTGCTAACAGAGTTTTACGTTTCTAGATTTTTAACACGGGTTTCCAGCTTTTTGTTCTCATAAATTGGTCGTCTGTTGATGGGTTTCATTCGATAATACCCTTAATAAAGGTCTTTTTCTAGACAAAAAATGTTACCAACAATTGTTTTTAATTTTTTTTTAATGACATCTCAGCAACCATGAAAACTTTAGTTTAGAAGGTTAGACGCAGGGTGATAGAATTTATAAGGTGATTCAATTAGCGGGTTTTTATAAATAATTTTTTATGACATGTTAGGTTATAGTCCAAAATTGACGTCATTGCAGGAATAAATAGTAAATTTTTGTTGACTAGTTGTTAAATAGTCGACTGAGTCCTGCAATGACGTCAGACGTCATTCATAAAAAATGTCAGGTTATAACCTCCGAATGCGTTTAGTTTGTTTACATCGAATTGAATCACCTTATAAATTTCTAACATCTTGGTTTGGACGGGGAATTAAACTGATTAATTTAATTAACCGCTATATAGAAATTGTATCCAATTAATATTCTATTCCACTATGTTAACAAAACATTTACCAGAGTTTTACTAAATAGACTTTTCTAAAGAAATTAAAAAAAACGTATATTACTAAAGGGGTCGGTCATACCCTATCTCATTAGAATGAAAGAATTGAAAACTTTTTTTGGGGGCTTTCAGAATGGGTTGATTTTACTATGAATCAATCGCTTTTGGCTTTTTACACTTCGTTTGTGTTATCAAAACGCGCAAAACTGTTTTGATTGATTTGAGATTTCGCTCGCATGTAGTCATATCTAAGACCAACCTATGTGCAAAGTTTCATCTCATTATCAGCATAAGTTCAATATTTATTGAACTTAAAATTTAATTATTCTAATAAAATTGTTAATTTTTCCAATTAAAATGATAATTTAAAAAAAATCAATCAATCCAATTGAATGATATTGTGATGTTAAATGTTAAAGTATAACTTAATCACACCTGCCAATTAATTTTTTACCAATTTTAAGGTTAAGTAAGGAAAGAGGTCCAGGTCATCAGACTGCATCTAAGGATATCAAAGAAAATGACATCGCGTCACCTAATTGGAGGATGGACAGCATAGTCAGTGACTCTGAGAAGTCTGAAAATGACGACGAATACTTCGATTGTGATGGTGAATGTTTTCTTACTGCTTTATCATATTCTTATAGCACATATTTTTTATTGCTTTGTAATATTCTTTTAGCACATATTTCTTATTGCTTTGTAATATTCTTTTAGCACATATTTCTTATTGCTTTACAATATTCTTTAGCACAATTCTTCCTTTTAGCACACTTTTTATAATATTCTTTTAGCACATATTTCTTATTGCTTTATCACCTTCTTTTACATATTTTTTATTGCGTATCATCTACTTATACATATTTTTTATAGCTTTATTATTGCTTATTGCTTTATTATATTGTTAATGCGCATATTTTTATTCATTAATCATATTCTTATTGCACATATTTCTTATTGCTTTGTGATATTCTTATTGCACATATTTTATTGCTTTATCATATTCTTATTTCACATATTATAAGTGATTTATCATATTCTTTATACACATAAAATCGTTCTTTGTTTCTCATTGCATTATTAATATTGACGACCTATTAAGTTAAGGATGATAAAAAAAAACTCTTTTGAAAATAACTCTTATTGCCAGTAGACTACGAAGTAAAACCGAAAACAAATTTTGGAGTGCGTTGTTGTCGCCATTTAAATAGGAGGCAAAAAGTAAACAAAGAATTTTCTTTGAAATGCGCGCTTTCTTGCTTATCAATCCAATTTTTGCTTAAGTTTTCAGTATATATTTAAAAACCCGAGCAAGAAAAAATGAGCATAAACTATACTTCAAATAAGTGCACATAATGATGTTCCGTGTAGTGTATAATCTATGTGAAAAATATGCGCATTTTCTTAAAAAAAAACTCAAAAAAAAAAATAAATAGCAAGTATTGACGCTACTGCTTCGCTTATTAAATGTGTATAGAATTATTAAGCAAAAGCTCATGTATTCTGGCTTTTGCGCCAGAATTTTTTAAATTAGCCAGAAGTAGCTTTTCAATCACCTCAGCTTTCAGCTAAAATTTTTGATAGTATTAAATTTGTCTTTAAACTCCGTATTCTTATGCTAATCATAATTTCATGAATGTTTAGATGACATGCCATCGTTAGCGAGATGGAGTTCACTGAATGACTTAAAGGGAGAAGGTAAATATTTATATTTTTATTTAAAATTAAGTAGCTCAAAAATTAAATCATTTAGCTATCTATCATAGCTAGTAGGTTACAAAAGAACTCTTATTACTTATATTTAAATACTCTAAATATTTATATAATCATTTTTATATTGTATATAAATATGAATACATTTTTATAAGTGTTCGAATAAGCATTTGCTCAGCAATCTGGTCTGTAAGAGTTCTTGTAACAAAGAATTGGGTACTTTACAAATAAGATATCATATGTCTTTAAACAAACAGGCATGTAATACATATGATGAAAGGAAAGACAAAAAAGAAGTAATTAAGAAGGTAGATAAAGATGTTTGATTTGTTCTGAAGGTGGCAAGAGATCAGAAATAATTTGAAAGGATCGCATTTTTGGAAATGATAATTAGAGAAACTAACAAACTATCTAACATGTTTTACGTAACATTTATAAAACATTCCAGATTACAGTTAATACAAAGTACTACTGTTCAATAACAAATTTTTATTTAACCATTCATGTTTAATTTTCTTGTTTTTATTGAGACAAAATAAAAAAAAAATGGGCACGGGGTACCTCAGAACTTTTCCTCACCCCATTGGATTCGCTATGCTCATCCTCTCTTTATTGGACTTGCTTCATTTTAATATAAACGTCAGAGATTTGGTGAATATAATCATCACCAAATTTACAGTACAATGCATATTCAGACTTGCTTCATTTGTCCTTAAATAGTAATTGTATTAGTTTTATTCCCAGTGGTCATCATCCAGGCACTGACCTCTCAATGCTGCTTTAACTTATGATCCAACAAACCCCATGAATATACTTGCATTAATTATTATGTAAAGGGATAGACTTGTACAAAATGTCAACTCAATCAGATAATTTTTTGATTTTTTACAATTTAAAAAAATGTATTCAATTGATTTGAGAAAGGTTGAACTAATCAGGATAGTTCAATCTCATTATCAGGATAATGAGATGAAACGTGGCACATATTTTGGTCTTTTATATAACTACAATTCTTCCTGAAATTTTTCCTGATTTATTATTGCCGGTTAATGACGATGTAAAAGTTACTATAAAACAACTTGACCTAAAGATCAATTTTGTACCATGCTTAAACTCTTTAGCATAAGTATGCTGGGAGCCCTGAAGATAAAAAACACCTAAATGGATAATTCAGGTGCAATTCCAGTTTTGGATTTTTTGCTAACACAACAATTTCCATACTCATTTTTTGCTAACACAACAATTTTTGCTAACACAACAATTTCCATACTCATTTTTTGCTAACACAACAATTTCCATTACAATTCCCATACTTACGGAATAAATAAATAAAAGTAAAAAGTAACTTTGGTCAAAACTGTGTTAGTTGGTATACATCAAGAAAAATATATATTTCGCTAAAATTGCTTTACTGTCTATTTTTCAGAGAGCACCAAATTCACCAAACTACAAAAATATTCAGATAGTAGTTTTGAAGATCACCACACCCCCACTCACAGTACCTGTAATATTACTTCACTTATATTAGTACTTCACGCTGGCTCTATTCTAGGTATGGCTTTATTCCTCTTATTTGAATTAATAGGAACTACTGTTCAACCTCAAATAATTAAGAAATTTTGTATTAGAACATAATTTTTTAATTGTTATGAAGTTAGCATTATAATTACAGTTATTATTAATATTAACATTTGACTATATTTTCAAAATAAGCTTAATAAATATGTCTCACTAATTACCATCAGATTTCCTTAACTAGTTCTTTATGTTTTACGCATTCCAACAATATTTCAGACATTAAAAACAATTAAAATCTTAAGAGTTATAGCCCATACAAATTTTTATAGGCTGTTTTTGTAAATTTATAAATTCCCAATTTTTTCATTTTTTCATGATTCAGCAAAATAGGTCAACATGGTCCAAATACTTTTATCTACAGGGAGGACAACTAGATATTATGTTAGTTATATCTTAAGTGTATTAGTTGTATCTTCTTATGTTAGTTAGTAGGCAACTTATGTAAGTTTAAATTCTTAAGCACAAGCACAGTGGGATCGAGTTATACTATGCATGACACAGACACCCACACAGAGACAAACAGATGTACATCACTCAGATAATGTGATAAAAGTCCCAAAACAGCTGTTTCTGATGAATTCGTGAATTCAGAATTTTAGGATAAACAAAATACATTTCACATGTTCCTATGGTAGTATACAAGAAACAGTAAAAGTTATGAATAGCTTCATATGTATAATATTAGTTTATGCATATTAAAAATCAGCCCAATCTGATATCTTCTCAAGGTTTACTGAATTTTAACTGAGTCATTTTGGTAGGTTAATAAGGTCCTCAACATTTTATAAACAACTATTTTTTGGCAGTCTATACTACCAAATAGACTTAACATGTATTGTTATAGAAAACATGTTAAGATATTGACATTCTTTAAACTAAAAATATATTACATGTTAGTTTGTTGATAGTAAACACTATTTATTTATTTTACAATAAAACGTATTTCTTTAACAGAAACAGAAATTTATGACACTTTTTTGTTTCTTAAATTTCAGATGCCAATGTAGATGTAAATGGTAAAAAGTCTGACATAACAACTTTCAGAGGGACCATAGAATCAGTAATTAGATCTCACTATCCCAACATGATTGGGCATGTTGCTATTAAACTTGTCCCCTGTTCTTCAACATGTTCTGAACCACTCAATGTATTATCCAGGTAATCAAATTATAACATTCCCTACTAAATAATTATCTAGAGATGAGAGAAGCACTTTTATGGAACAAAATAGAAAGGGAAAAATTTTGAGATAATAAAGTAACTAGCCAAATTGCTTAGGAATAAATAATAAGTACCACAAGATGACAAGACAGTTTGGAAAGTCAACAAAATATGTTTGGTGTTAGGGCAGCTGGGTAGAGCAAAAAAAATTTAAAAAACAAAATTAATAAAATAGTATGAAATATATAATATAGAATATAAAAAGTAATAATTAATTATTTGATGGCTTTAAATAAAGGGTTTACATTGTGGAGAGTTTCTGAAGGGAGATGTACCTATAAACACTGAACACTAAATTTACGTTATATATATATTGACTATTAAAATTAAATAAATGATATAGTGATGAACTGTGACGTAATAAGCAGGATATTGCGAAATAAGCAGGATTGTAAACTGGCGGATAAGCAGTGCTGTAGGAACTCTAGGCCCTTGTATAAACTCCCCACTGTAAACCTTTAGAAACAATAATTCTCACAACTTGGTTTAAGTGCCAGGGCAGGAGGGAGCTACACATGGTTGCTATTTCTAGCAAACCTTCTAACTCCTGTCCTAACAATGGCCAAACAATTATGTTTTTTATTCAATAGTTTAAACTAGAATCATGTTTGGCAATAATGGCTATTGATGAAAATTGCTGAATATTGAGGCTTCATCCACTGCAATTTAAATTTCTAAATCTTAGACAGAACTTTTAATTAATTTGAAATAACAAATATTTATTTGTATGTAAAAATACATACAAAAACACAATTTTTTTATTTACCCACGGTAATAGCTAAGAAAAGTTAAAAAACTTTACTACAAATTAGAAAAGATTATTGAAATCTGGAATGTAATATAATTCTGCATTAACAAGAACATAATTTTAAACTTTAATATACTTGATTAATATCACAATTATAGTTATTTGGGCAAAATACAGTTGTTTGAATGTACTAAGATACAAAGATGAATTCTGCACATTCTAACCTCTTATTCACCAAAGACATTAAATAAAGCATTTATGAAATTCATTCATGATGCAATATGTATAATTTCATCATGTAAAATAACCTGGGTGAAAGACTTGAATAAAGAAATTTAAATCAATAACAAACTGACAGATTCAAACACATGATTGATTGACCCTATCCCATTCTGAATTAACTCAAAACAAAATACCAATATTCCTAAGAAAATATGAGGGAGAAAAGGCATTCAATCATTCGGAACAAACAAAAAGAAAAACAAATACCAAGTGGAAAACGATTTAGGAATGAAAATAATTTAAGAAGAGATGGAAAGAAATGGATGATGATAAATTGGTAATTGAATTGAATTTAGACAGATCTATTCTCTACTGACCCTGTTTGATTTTCTGTAATTTGTAATTTTTGAATACATTGTGCTTTATTAAAGAGATTTAATTTTTAATCTGCTATAATTTATTATGTTATTTAATTTGTATCTCAAATCTACAATCCTAATTCTGAAAACCACTGTTTTAAAACTGGCAATGTAATGTAGTTGCAAATGCTTTTAAAATGAAAATTTAATGTAGTTGCAAATGCTTTTAAGCATTCAAAAATGAAAATATAATGTATTTGCAAATGCTTTTAAACATTCAAAAATGAAAATTTAGTTAACATTTTATATATTTTTACTTACAGAGATCAAAGAACTAATGCCTGTGATACATATATAGTAAACCTTTTATATTAAAAACTAAATTGCTTTTAATGCTGCTTATTTCCACTCTAATTTGAATTAGTTTAATAAGTAAGGTTATTTTTCTTAGCTTTCTTAACCCTCATAAATGACACTACATGCTCTTTCACTTGAATTTAAAGAATATGATTTGTTTCAGTATGAGTCCATATAGTTTTGATGCATCACCTATGGTACCTGAAATGCCACAAGTGACACACGACACAATGCCTCTAGCAGCAGTACCCTTACTATCATCTTGCACACCTGATTACAACGAAGCAGTCACTAAAACAATACAATCGGCTAATGGGGTCTACCAGGAATTCATTACATCTGAGGAAGGGAAAGGATTCTCTGGGAAAGTAACCATTGTTGGTAAGTAACTTTTCCACAAGTAACTTACCAAGTTTTGTAGAAATGTTAAAGTAAACTATTTCTCTCAAAGTGTTAAAGACCAAAAGACCAGCTCTTATCATTGTTCTCATCATTATCACTGTCCCCTTACCATTGTTCTCATCATTAGTTCTCATCTCATCATTATCACCTGTCCCCTTATCATTGTTCTCATCATTATCACCTCATTGTCATCATCAAAGCCATTGTCCTCATCATTCGTCCCCTAGGAGGAATCATATCACTGTCCTCTTATCATTGTCCTCATCATTCAAATGAGGACAATATTATAATATTCACCGTTCAATATTACTTGGAAGATATTTCACAAATTCATAAAATAAAAACATTTTTGGATCAATTTGAAATTTAGCACTCTTGTAGTATAATAGGTGTAGAGTTATATCATTGTTCCTTATCATTGTCTCCATCAGACTCTAAATCTGATTTTTAAAAAAACATAAATATGTCATTTAATAAAAATTATAATATTCATGACAAGGAGGCAACTTAGCACTTTTGTAGGCCTTATATAACACTCATGAGTGCTAAATTTCAAATTGATCGAAACATTTTTCTGTTTTATGAATTTGTGAAATATTTGCCGAGTAAAAGCAGAACCAGACCACTCGGTTTTTTTGTAACCAGATCACAGGTTGATTTTTGTACATCAGTCATTCGATAGAAATAGTCACACTAATGTACACAAACCCACACATTTACAGACAATCTGGTAAAACCACTCGGGAGGTCTTAAATTTGATTTTTGGTTTAATTTGGGTTTAGTATTTTCAGTGCAAACACATTACATACCAATACAGTTTTTGAACACATTAGGGAAAGTTAAAATTTATATATTCAGCAAAGTTTCATCAAAAAAATTATACTTGTGTTGTAGTTTGTGTGTTATTTGATTAAACTTTATAGACAAAGACAGTCATCTAATCATTGGAGGTAGTAAATAATGTTTATTTTAATGTAATTTATTTTTTAGGAGACTCTATGGGATCCATTCTGGCGTACGATGCTCTGACAAGATCAAATTCAATAGATGTAGATGGACAGAATTTCCATTTTGATCTCAACCTCTCAAATCCTGATTCAGCAAATCAACTTAAAAAGTAAGTTACTTGGAACTAGATGAAATAATTATAACCAATTATAGACCCAAACCCTCGATATACAGGAGTTTACACCTACTTTCTCATTTTCAATCAACTCATAGGAAAAATTTAAAGAGTTAATACTTAAATATTAATTAAAACTCTTTAATTAATACTGACAACATAAATTTAAGAGATAATAGCTGCCACTTTTAATGACAGGTGCAGTGGCTAAAAATACTTTTTATTGGAATACAGCCTTTCATTTAGATTTATTTTTTATCAACAACTTGTACCAATTATGATGGGTACCAAAAGTTTCCCACCTAACCCTAAATTTATGAACTACCCAAGGTAAGTAAATAAAAAAATGAGAAACTTCCTTTTTGTTCACAATAGGTGTCTATTTACAACCAATTGCAATGGAGTTAAAAATCACTTAGATCTAAAAAATCTAAGACTCTTAAGCAAAAAAGTAGAGGATGACCACTGATCCGCAAATGTAATTAAATATTTGTTTTCTGTTATTTTGCAGTGAATTGAAAAATTCAAGGCTGTGTTTTCGTGTAGAAGAGTTTTTTATGTTTGGAAGTCCTTTATCATTAATATTAGCTTACAGAGAATTGTCAAAACCAAAAGATAAACCAAGTAAGTAATGGAGCCTATAACTAGAGAAGAATAAAATTCTATTAGACATTCCCATCAACTTTCCAAAGAAAAATGAGCTCAGTAAGCTTAGAATAATACTATATATAGGAGGAGCACAGGACCGTAAACACAATGTAATTCCACTGATAACACGAAAGCCGGTTGACTGGTGCACTTAAGTAATGCTGCCGACCTGACAACAAAACATTATTTTAAATATGTGACATAAATATCTTTTAATGAAGAAAGATCGCAAAGAACAAATATTAGAACTTAAAACACCTGCTGAGTATTTAATAAAACCGGTCTTAGATGGCAAAAGGGAGGCGGAATACAAGAATCTACATTTAGTTGACGAGGACTACTTTTAATATAATTTTAATAAATGCGTTAAACTGCAATTTAAAATGCTTTAAATATCGTAATGCACCAATATTTATATTAGTATTTTATGAATAATTAATCATTAATTAATTGTAGCACATAATAATTCAGCAACCGGAGGTATTGCCAACTTTTTTTTTAGAAAATTGAATATTGTTAGGGTGGCAGCATTACTTAAGTGCACCAGTGAATTGCCTTTCGTGTTATCAGTAGTCCTCCTTCTATATATAGTATTATTCTAAGTTAGTAAGGCTATGTCGCTGTGTTTATGCTAGAGAGTTGATATTTGTCACACAAATACATCCTTAAGTCTAGTTGTACTGCCCAGAAAATAAAAAAAAAATGTTAAACCCTATAAGTTAAATTTTGAAAAGTCAACTAATTTACTTTGATAGTTTACTATAGAAGACAAACATATCTACAAAATTTCAGTTTGCTATTGGCTGGCTTTTCGAATTTATGAATTTGATTTTAAAATTTCAGTTGGCAATAACTCTTAAATTTATTATAAATTTTAGTTGATATTTAAAACATTTTTATAAACTAAAATATGAGAAACATGCACAAGAAATTTGAAATCTACATTTTTTGTTCTAATGAAGTTATCAGCCAACATAAAATAATGCATATTGGGACCTATATAAATGAAAGGCTAAAGTTTGTGAACATCAATAATTAATTTGACATTTAATTGTTGTAATTGAAATATTTGAAAAGTGAAAATACACTTTTAAAATTATATAGTATATTTTAAGATTTATTTAAAAAATTATATTTGATAAATCAAGGACACCAATGTTGATACAAGAGTCCCAAGGTATCCTGTACAAAATTTTTTTGTATAAAGAACAGACTTTAAACACTAATTGGCTTAATGTTTATTATTAAGTTAATATCTACTGCTCTATTATTTTTTTCAGGTAGACTTTTGAATCCTGGAGTGAATCAAGTATACAATCTGTTTCACCCAAGCGATCCAATGTCATCTAGATTAGAACCTCTAATTAACAACAAATTTACTAGGATACCTCCTATTAATGTTCCTAGGTTTCAGAAATTCCCTTTAGGGACAGGACAACTATATCATATGTGTAAGTATGAATCTGTGGTACAAATTTTTACTGTTTCTAACAAAAGCATCATCGTTTTGTAAAAATGAATATTTCTTGCTTAGTAAATGAGGAGGCTGAAAATTCCGTTCACATTGCATCTCAAATGTACAACCTTCACAGTATTGTTTATAAAACTATAAACAATACTATAAATGGGGTCATATTAAGAACCATTGTGATTTAGCATTGGACACAACCAATAGGGATCTAATTAAAATTATTTTTGTTTACAGATGAGGTGATCCAGAATAATGCGCAAATGTTTGGTAATGGCGATAACCACCATATGTTAGGACTTCATAGGAAACCATCAACAATGAGTATACAGAGTGTTGTATCCGGACATATGGAGTCTCTTCCTGATAATCTAGTCAGATCAAGTATGTTAAGTAACTTATTCAATACCCAATGCTAATTGGGCGGACTTAATTATAATTAAAAAAAATACACTAAGCACTAATTCTTCTTGGGTATTTCAGGTTTTCTCACAGGGTCACAAAAATATTTTAAAAAAGTTCAACAAGGATACGCCTTACTGGCAGATGAAGGAAAACAATTTCTTTACTAATTCGTAACCAATTCTTAACTAACTATTTTGTAACTATTAAATGTAAGAGATACTTTGATTTACTCATTCCATTGATTGTAATTTTCAGTGATGGAACAGTGGTGGGGGAACAAAAGGCTAGATTATGCTCTTTACTGCCCTGAGGGGCTTATGAATTTCCCAACCTATGCGCTGCCACATCTCTTCCATGCAAGTTATTGGGAATCGCCTGATGTTGTAGCTTTTCTACTGCGACAGGTAACAAATCAATTTTTCTTTGCCTTATTTATAGAGTACGTGTGTAGGATAAGTAAGAGGATGTGGAGCGGCAAAGAGGCTGAAGGCATTTTTTTTCAAAAGCCAAAATTGGTGATCGAATCAAGTTAAATCATTATGGAGATGAAAATTTTTGTTAAAAATAAACAATTTGATTTTTTCTAGTTCAATTAATTGAGAAAATGTTTTATATTATATTTGAAATGTTTTAAGATTTGGTACAAAATATTAAATAGATTACAAGGGTAGTAATAGATTAGATTAATAGACAAATCTAATAGGGAGGTAATTTAGTCTGTGTAGGGGTTAAATTATTCAGTAATGAAGGTAACTTGAGGAATACTTACCAGTTTTAACATTGTTTTTAGGTTGGTAGGTTTGAATTAGGAGATGCAGTTAAACTTGATGATCAAGAGGGTCATGATTCTCCTTATCTAACTAGAAGTAGAGAGAAATGGGTCAGGAAGAGAACATCTGTTAAAATAAAGGTAAGATATGACTGAAACTAGTAATGATAATAACAAATAGTAATTACGCCTGTTTAGATCCTTGCTGGAACAACCTTAGCTGGTAGTGCCTACTATTACAATGAAAGTGTCATCTAAAGTTGACTATTATTTATTTGATCAATATTAAAAAGACCTCCATTTTGTAGGTCATTATAAATTCTGACACTATAAATGATCTTGACCACAGAGGTAATTGCTTGTAATATACATAATTATTATTATTGTTATAATTATAGTGCATACAGACTTATGTCTACATTCAAACTCAAAACTAGGTACTACGACAAATTAACATATCAAAAAAATATGATTACTGAAATAATGTAGCCAATCATATTGTTTTTAGATATATTTTAAGTAATGAAATATATAAATAATAGAGAAATGAATGGGATTGAGTGCTTAGATAGATAGTAAATATATATTTAAATATAAATATATCTATTAGATAAAAGTGTAGTAAATAAATAATCACCTTCAATTAATTCCAAAGAATATAATGTGAAGTACTTACCAGAGACGAGCAGTGCTCTCTTACCGCCATCATGCATGGCAATCAAAACATATATCATTTTGATACTACCGAGTTTTTCAAAACATGAATAGTTGACACAATATAATTGTGCGAGAGGCACCAAGGAAATGTAACAAGCAAAATGCAATGCTACATCTGAGGACTGTTCCATCATTCGACATTCGTCATCATTGATGGCTCGACATAATGACATGTCCCACTCGATTTTGTTATGTCTAACTCATCATTTTTATTATTAATTATTTATTAAAACTGTATCATTTTTAATTTTTAGAAAGTGGCAGCAAATCACAGAGCTAATGATGTAATAGCAAAAGAAGGATCAGCTCAAGTGTTAGCAGCACGGTTCATGTATGGACCATTTGATATGATAACATTAACAGGTAACTTTTTTATTATTAATTCCTTTAGCAATTTAAAATAAAAATTATAGACAATCATTAATTTAATAATTACTCATAACAAGGAGTCAATCTATTTTAAAATATTTTACTGTTAGGTATTAAAATTATTGGTAAGCTTGCTGTGAGACGAACCATATCAATAATATTATGGTTTATCCTTTTAACTCAATAAACGCAAGTAGTGTTTAACGCAAGTACCACTCTTAATTTTTCACTCACTATACAGCTATCTCTGCGATCTTAGTTAGCTCAATGACCAAATTAAATAATGTATTTTAACTTATAATTTTTTCATGACCCAGAAATAATTGTCTGCAACCCAGTTTTGGGTCGTGACCCTAGAGTGGAAAATTGCCAATTTAGTCTACCTATTAGTTTATTAACTAAGAAGAGCTCAAAGATGCTAACCTGATTTTAATATTTTTATTTAATTTCTTACATTTTCTTTACAGGTGAGAAGGTTGATATTTACATAATGACTGATGTGGCAACAGGTTGTTGGGTTTTATTTAACACTGAGATAACTGATAAGAATGGAAGAATATCTTATCACATACCACCAGACAAAAGATTAGCGTATGGACTGTATCCTGTAAAGATGGTTGTCAGGTAAACTAATTTTGACAAATATTTTTCAATGACTATGAAATACTGTCAAGGCAGCCGGGTAGATGTAAATAAATTTAACAAAATATAATAATAGCACATTTCAAAGGAAATTTGCTAAAAATTAAAAAAATATTAATGATGTTTTTCAACATTTTATTTTATTTGATAAATTGTACAATATTAATTAAAAAAAAAAATAAATCACATGACATTAAAACAAAAATTAACATGCATTAATAGTAACTCATTAACTGAAATATGACCCTCCATCTTTAGGAAAAGCCCTGTGCTGATGGAGGGGAACCAGTGACTCTTGGTCATCATTACTATTTTTATAATTACTAATAAAATGAATAAATTTAAAATGATTTAATAAAAATTTCTAAGAAAAAAAGAACAAATAAATAAAAAAATAATTACTATATCATATAATAAAATTTTATTTTTATTTTACTTATATAATTTATTTACTTAAATATAATATTTTTTTTACAAATTTATTAATTAATTTTATATTTTTGAAGTTATATTTATGTGTTTTTATTTTTAAATATCTTATTTATTTTTTATTATGATCAATATATGTATATTTATCTCTAACTATTAAATTAAAAATTTTGTTATATTTATTTATATATTTTTTACATTTTTCAGAGGTTTGACAAGTTAATCCTATTTTACTAATTTAAACAATATTGATTTTATGGCAAATTTTAAGGTTTAACTAGTGAGGTGGATCCAGAGGGGAATATTTCACTTAGCACTAGCACTTATGTTTTCTGATATGAACTGTTGACAATCGTTGACAGTTAAAAACTTGCTGAAGCTGTGTCATTAAGACAAATACAAATGCAATACAGCTAAAGGCTAATAAGACCATGTTACAGGGGACACTAAACCCTGAGATTCCTCACTGCAGACCTTGGTTTAAATGTCTTGGCTAAAGGGAGATGCATATGGTTACTATTTCTAGCAAAACTTCTTTCTATTGGCCTAACAATACTAATTATGGTTCTTATCAAATTAATGGTGTTTGCAAATGAAAGAGTCAAAGGCACTTCTTTTTTACTATTAAAATACTCTATTATAATATTGATGTTGATCTTAATGAGTGATGAATCTTTGTTTTAGAGGGGATCAAAGTTTTGTAGAGTTTAACTTGGCTGTGATACCTCCATCGACTGAATGCGTAGTATTTAGTATAGATGGCTCATTTACAGCCAGTGTGTCTGTAACTGGAAGAGACCCTAAAGTACGACCTTGCTCTGTCGATGTTGTTAGGTAAGCATTTACACTTAAATTAAACATCACAGGGAAAGAAGCTTTTAAAAACATTGGAAAATATTTCAAAATAGATCCAAAGAAAACTAACTGCATGATTCCAAATGACATAACCTAAATTAGACCATTAAGAGAGAATGCCTTAAGACCTCCTGAAAGATCCCTTTAGGAGACCTAAAGGCTTATTTAAGGATACCTAAAAATAGCTTGAAATGTATAGCAATTTCTATTCTTTCACTTACTGTGAGTCTTAAAGAGCACTCATATAAGGAATAGGTAAGGAAAATGTCTTATTATAGGGGATTTAATCTAAATTGATGAAGTGATTATTTTGAGCAGTTAAATTGAAATCCAAATAAAGGAGGGGGTTCTATGTGTATAAAAATATAAAATAAGAAAACATAAGCAGTATCAAAGAAATAGTAGGTTTCTATGGTTTTAATCAGAATGATAAAGTTTATCAAACTAAGACCTGACTAAACTGATGATGTACACATATTCAGTTGCTCTTTTCTGCTTAGCACTGAGTTAAGGAGGATTAGTCTGTGAAATGGGAAGTAATAAGTTTGATTTTCCACCATTTAAAAGACTATTACTGTAATGAAGTGTATTAATCAATCAAAGTGTATTAATTAATTAATGAAGTGTATTAATTAATGAATTAATTAAGAGTTTAATTTACAAAGTTTAATTAAGCTTAACTAAAAAATCTTGAAAGTCATTGACCATCTATAAGTCTGTGAGGGTCAAGATGTACATTTTATCATTTGCCAAATATTTTAAATTATTTTGAAGGAAATTTATGATTTATTCCATTTCATATTTGCCCTTGAAGAAGTGATCCATTCACAAGGATTGACTTTTCACAATTCCTATTACTTTGATTTTAATACCATTCCTAAATTAAACATTGAAATGTGTTTAGGCATTGGCAGGATCTTGGGTACCTGATACTGTACATAACAGGTCGACCAGATATACAACAATCTCAAGTTCTTTCTTGGTTATCCCAGCATAACTTTCCTATGGGTTTAGTTTCCTTTGCTGACGGCCTATCAACTGATCCGCTTGGTCATAAAGCATTTTACCTCAAATCTTTAATACAGGTATATTTGATTTATATCAATAAAAGTTTAGTATATACTTATGTAGTGCATACTATACTATATAGTATTGTACATTTTAAAATAAAAACACTATTAGGCTGGTATTTCGTGATTTTTACTTTTCCTATGTACCGTAGGTATACAGGAAAAGTATTGAGACCTCCAGAATGGGTTTCACCAAGTTGTCAGTCTGTATGTGTGTGTATGTTATAAAGTATCTCCCAGTATGTTTATACTAGAATAAACTATCTAGCATAAATACACTTTTTATTTAACCCCTTAGGTAAATCTATTCATCAACATAAATCGATCAAGTAATAGAGTACCCTCACTGCAGTCTATTTTATAAGTTAGTTAGTCAGTGAACTCCAAGTCACTCTCACCCATTAACACAATGGAAAACTTATTCAGTCTCACACATATTAATTATTACTAGACATTATCAAGCAATATGTAAATAAACATTTGACATGAAGTTACTCTTTAGTTTTCAATTAAATAATTGATTATTCAATTTTAAGCTTATAACTAATTTATAATTTGTGCTATTTATTCTCTGTAGGATCATGAAATGATAATTCATGCAGCTTATGGAAGCAGTAAGGATATCAGTGTATATAGCTCATTGGGACTAACACCAAGTCAAATCTATATAGTCGGCAAAGTATCTAAGAAGCATCACAATCAAGCAACGATACTCAGTGATGGGTATGCATCTCATCTGACTAGCATGTCGGCTAGAGGGAGAGCAAGACCACCTCAAGGCAATGCCAGAATGCTTCTCGGCTCTAAAGTCAACACTTCCTCAATCAGGAATAGAGGGTAAATTAATTATAAACATTTTATCTCTAAGAGTGTCAAACTTGACATAGTTAGATAGACATAGACACAGTTAGACTATCTTAAATGTATAAAGTAAATATCTCCATTTATTCAGTGCCTAACTTTAATCTTAGTCAAAAAGTCAGACAATCGAAGAATTAGCTACCGTCAATACATGCTGTTGGATATGAATATCCCTGGACCGGTTTCGGCATAACGCCATCTTCAACGGCAAATGACATCTTCAGAGGGCTCGTCGTGCTCATTGAGACTAGAAGTTAATCCCTGATATAACTTTATTAGTTGAGAGCTCGAGTGCTGCCCTGCCTGCTGATGATGGCATTATGCCGAAACCGGTCCAGGGATATTCATATCCAACAGCAAGTATCGACGGTAGCTGATTCTTCAATCGCTTCTTCAACTTGTGGTAAATACAACCTTTTTAATTTTAAGTCAGACAAAGTTCAGAGCAAAAAACATGAAAGTCGAGCCCCAAAAATTTAATCCCTTACAGCGATTTACTTTGATTCTCTTCTAAAGAGTCAGATGGTTTGCCATTTCAGGTTGTTGATTTTGGTCATAAAGGCCCTTTAAAATCTGAAAAATGGCCCCAAATTTGTCCAATAGCAGTGTTTTTTTACTATCAACATTGGTTCAATTCATATATTGCATACATTATTATCAATTATCATATATTTGAATTATAAAATATATTCAATTTTATATTTCAATTATCATACATTTACAATGCCTTATACCCTTATGAATAACTTTTTGCCTTGAAAAATGCATTAATTATAAAATGTACTTACCCAGCATAACTATGAATTAAGTACATTAATAAAAAGAAAGAGAAAATTGGCAATAATCAAAACTAAAATTTATATTTTGCCTTTCCTTTGTTTGCCTTCTCTTGAGATTTTATTTTCTAATTATACTTATTTTTCACATTTAATTTCTTAATTTTTTGTTTAGTTTATAAATTAATTTTATTTTAGGTTTGTTAAACGTTTAAATAAAACCACTAAAACTAAAAGCACCAGTAACCACAACTTGTAACCCGATGCAAACTAACCACATCTTTATTTGAAAAATCGACCACAGGTAACGTCAAATAACCAAACCTCTTCAGGTCTACACAATTGAAATTGGGTCATCTCGTTTTGAATAATTTATTATTTAATTTTAACACCTTTATTTTCTTGGTATTTGGTTGTTTTATTACTTTTCCTCATTTATACCTATGGTACATATGAGAAGTATTGTGTTTGCAATAAAAATTGTAAACTGAGATTTCACCTGACTTATCCGTTTCATATGTTTTTAAGAAATCCCGGATATTATTTTATATTATTTTTTATAAAAATATAAAATATAAAATAATGATATAAACCCAAAATATATCTTCGGATATTTTTTTTCTTTCTATATATTCACTTTCTACAAATTCATTAAAACCTTATAGCACTGGAGAGAAATGTACCCTGGATAAAATGTGTCTCGGATAAAGTGTTCCCTTTCTACAATATGTCTTGCATTGTAGGATATAAGTGTTTTTGCGACGTAACAAGGTATCCCAGAATAACCCGTAATGAAATTTATTTGTACTTACACAACATATCCTTATTAGCATGCAGTGAAAAATTGTAACTTTTAACTTGTAGAATGAAAACACATGCTCAACCATGTATGTGGGAACCACACGAAGTGGAATTTTTTGTTATTAATTTACAGAACATATTCATATTAAGCTTAGTAGAATTAATTTCGAGTTGGGTGTCATTTTATACGTATTTTTGGGTGCTGAATCGAATAAAACCAGTCCGAAGTGAGCAAAAAGTCAAAAAAATATCAGTCAATACTAGAAAACCTAAAATACAGCTGCTAAACAACACATTTCAAGAGGGGAGTCATTTTCGATGTTTTGGGCCCGTGAGTTCAATGAGAGTGGCCCGAAGTCGATGAGAGCACTCAAAGCTAGGATACCTGGGTTCAAATCCTGATAGGGACGATGATTTTTGTATCACTTATTATAAGTAAACTAATTTTATGTTTATAACTACAATATAATTCTGGCGCGGTGGTCTGCATGTCGGAAAAAATTCCAACTAGCATCGAGCGAGGTCTGTGCCTGGATGGGTGACCTTTGAAAATAACACGAATATATTTACTGTCAAGCAGTGAATTGAACAAGCGATGCGAGTTCAAAGACGTGTTGCGATATAAATTTGGTGATTTTTGTTTTCTGAGGACGAGCGAAGTGAGTCCAAAGTTGTGAGGATGAGAATAGTGAATTCAATGTACTGAGGAAAAATTCCTAGGTACCCCATACCTGATTTTTTGTTTTTGTGTAGCTTTCCTTTGTTGATGGTTGTTTTTGGTGTCGGTCTATGATAATAATTATTTTACTGACTTTTAATTGCAAATTTTGAGGTCTTAAGTATTTATTTCTGGTTTAAGGTGTTTATTTGGTTATTAAGTATCTTTTAGTTTAAATTTATTATCCATTAACTATAAATACTTCTAAAAAATGAGAATATAGGATAATATAATAATACTTATTGTTACTATTTAGCAACATTAGCATCATACTAAATAGCATGTACTTTTACTTTTACCACAAGTATGTACGTACGTTATAATATATATATATATATATATATATATATATATATATATATATGTATGTATGTATGCATGTATGTGTATATATATGTATGTATGGTATGTATATATTATGTATGTATGTATGTATGTATATATATATATATGTATATATTATATATATAATATATATATTATATATATTATATATATATATATATATATATATATATATATATATATATATATATATATATATATATATATATATATATATATATATATATATATATATATATATATATATATATATATATTATATATATATATATATTCAGTATATAGCTTATTTTTCCTTTATGAAAACTCGCAATCTAGAAGCAATTATCTATTAATGTAATGATTTTTTTGCTACGCCAATGGTGCACGCCGTAATTTTACCATTGTATGTCAATTTTGAATGCAAATATTCTTAAAGTAATTTAAAACTGTTGAGTTGAAAACAAGACAAATTTACAATCATTTAATGAAACACTATTAGCTAAAATTGAAAATTATTCTTCTTGAACAGACGTATTTTCACGGATGTTTTATTTGCTATAAATATATTTCATAGGAGCTTAAAAATATAATTGAACTAAATGATAAATGAATATAAAGGGATGCCTATGAAAAATAAAACTAAGATGAGAATGGACCTGCTAGATAAATGTATATTTTACTAAATTATTGTAAACGCAAGGGGTTGTTTACCTAACAAATAAGAACCTATTTGTTGACGAGTTGTGTTATTTATATATCCGGAAATAACCCTTTCTTCATTAGTAAGAAAATGTCAAGGGAAAACCATCCACGAGGAGCAGGTAACCATTAATTACAAACTTTATACATGAACAAAACAGTACTCACGTCATAACCATTTATTTATCATAAATAATGGAAGTCAGCGTTCTCCAGACCTTTTCCATTTAATTTCGGACTTTTCGTCCTCAGAATAAAATTATACGTAAAGCCTCAAGTAGTATATCTCAACTCCGACTCGCTCAACCCTACGATAAAGGGGTTTACTGGATGCTTAAGAATATGGAGCTTCAAACTGACTTCGCTAGTTCTCTGAAATTCGAGTTTTATCAAATATTAAAGGAGGAATACTTCAGAATATTACTAGTACCCTACCAAAGACTTGCGCCAAGTCTTTGGTCCAAAATAGTTGTGAAATCGTCTTTTCTATCTCGCCAAGTCATGTCTTTTTTAGTTGGAGACGGTCATTCACGTTTTTAAAGTGAAGTTAATAGGTTGGCAATAAAGGGCCTTAATTAAATTGAGAGGCAAACATCAGCTTCTTCTCCTTGGCGGCGTGCCCACAAAAGATGTCAATAAAAATATGCTTTAAAACGGTTTCTTTATTAGAAATTAAGAGGGGAGCTGAAACATAGCAAGGGTATTTAACACCTTGTTAATTGAATGAATTTACATCTTTCGAAGGATTTATAGACTGGAGACTTATTAAAAATTATTTCATATTATTATATAACACACGGCTAATGTCAGTTGACAGCGCGCCAAAAAAATGAGGGAGGAAAAGAATTCTATTGGTTTAGACCGGCCGCGTCCCTTCCCTCTCCACTTCATGCCAACCTCGGTACAAAAGTATACCTTCTTTGTAAATAAAATCATAAAAAGGCAACACTGGTTGTAAACATTTGTGACCTCGCGTCGCTTTTATTTCCTTCATTGTGCATTTTGATTTGTTTGAGTTCGTTTCGTTTCATTTAAATCTGTTTCAGTTCAATCTGCGTATTGTATCGTATTATTTTTATAATATGAAACAATACGCATTCAATTATAAAAACTTGACACAACAAAGCAGTTGGTTTTGGTCAAGAGCAATACATCATGCAAAATTAAAACGTCATTTATGTAATCAAACTATGCCATTTATAGTAAACAATTGTGCTTTTTAATGCATATTGCAGTAAAAATAGTAAAATCTATCTATAAAAAATAAGTAATTATTGCTGACGATTCAAATGAGCTTTAATCATAGAACTATTATGATCTATTGCATTTCGTAATTAACAACTTCAACTCCACTTAATTCATACTTCCGAACTAAGTTGAAACAACACTTAGTTGGTAATTTTAAAAGATACAACAATATTCCTACTTAAAATGTAAAGAAATCATTTTTAAAAAATAAAAAAATACGATATCAAATAAAAACAATCCACAGCTGGACAAGGGTAACCTAGAGATAACCACAGTACGGTTTGGTGTAACCTACTGATAAGAACCATTTTCTAAACAAAAGATTTTCCCCATGTATTAGCATAGGACAAATTTTTTAGGAGGTGTTTTTAATATAATTTATTGTATTTAACTCTTGAAATGTTATGAATCGAAAGTTGGACATCTATATTTACGTTAGGAAAGAAACAAGTGTGGTTTGTTCGATTTTTCCGAATAAAATACGGTAGTGAAATGTGACCTTTTTTTGTGCATTTTGGACTCTCCGTTTTTTGACTTTTTTAATATAATTCATATTATTTAACTCTTGGAATGTTCTGAAATCGAAAGTTGGACATCTATATTATCGAAAAGAAACAAAATGAGTGAGGTTTAGTAGATTTTTCTGAAATAAATACGGTAGTAAAATCTAATGTTTTTGTTTACATTTTGCACTCGTTTGTTTCTGGTGTTTTTGTACTATTTTTGACTTCTTATTAAGATAATATCGTATATTATTGGTTTCAACGACAAAGGTAATTCGTTTATACTGAAAGAAGTATGTATATCAGCATTTGTGGTATGGAATATTAGTAACTTTGTTGATAAGTTGCTCGAGTCACTTCTGTGCATTGATGCCGTGCATAATTTAAGTGAAATGTCAACATCTTCTATTCATTTGTATAATCTAGAAGACGTGCATGCTAGATTTTTGTTAATTAATAAAGGATGCATGGAGACATTGGCACAAGTTGAATCAACTTCATGCATAAATAATTACTGTTGTAAGATGTCAATGTCATTTACTCAATTTATGTTAAAAACCAAATAATCTGTCAATATATGTGCAAGAGACACCTAGGAAATATAACAAGCAAAATGCAATACTACACCTGGGATTTGTTCCATCATTCAACATTTGTCTTCATTGATGGCTCTACATAACGTCATGCCTCAAGTTTCGTCACGTTTAACTTATCAGGGTGCCGACGGAGCCTGAACTCACTGTAACCTTTGATTAAAATTCCAAAGAATATAATGTGAAGTATTTACTAGAGATGAGCGGTGCTCTCTTACCACCATCATGCTTGGTAAGCAAAACATGTATCATTTGATACTACCGAGTTTTGAAAAACATGAATACTCCCACAATATAACTGATCGAGAGACACCTAGGAAATTTAACTTGCAAAATGCAATGCTACAAATTGTCTATGTTCATAAAATGATATTGTAATGTCAAACTTTATGACTCACAACAACTGCGAAGCTATGCCCACCTCAAGAAAGTCAAGTTTCATCACGGTGAAGCCTTCACGAGCATCTGTTGCAACCTTCGTGCGACTGTAGTCAAACTATTTTATTCTTAATTAGGATTTAAACTTGTATTAAACCTTTCTTTCATTGTTAAAATTTTATATTATAATAAAATTTAGTGAAATTGATTCTTTTATTTTATTCTAATTTCTCTACCACCTACACCAATTTGGGAGGTTTGTCATATAGAGTTCAAAAACACAGACTCATGACTACTCAATTTTTTTCTACAATTTAAACAGACTCATGATTGATATCTGCCCTATTTTTCGCTTATCATGCATACATAAAAATTGGAGGAATCGTCTCAATTTTCCTCTGAGACTTTTTTTATGTATTGCACATTTCTAACAATATAAAATTATCAAATTGAAATTTTAGATGCTACTAGAATTCATAATGTTCTGCCACAAAAAGATTTAGACTGAAAAAAGGATCAGTCATACCTACTGTAATCAAATGCAGATAGCTTCTGTGGATACAGTAATTGTCATTTTGTAGTTTGTGATATTATACCCTCTCAATAATTGAAGTCTTTATAAATAAAACCTGGCAAAGAGGAAGGTGCCATGAACTATAAATGTGAATTACATTAGAAGTCATATCTCAAGTTTCATTAAATTTGCTATACCCGCAAATAGAAACACGGTATTCTATTACCTAAAAATAATAATAATAATGCCCGTTTAGAGCCTTGTAGCTCATCAGTGATAACCCCTGCGGGAACCACTACGGGTGGTAGTAGCAACCGTTACGCTCAAATTGTATTCAAAAATTGGCGATAATATATTAAACAATAATCTTCTATCAACTGAGAACGTAACCTGGGATGGTGTCAAAGGTCAGTGTAAAGACTATCGCCTTAACAACCTCGGCCACGGAGGCAGTATTCTATTACACTATTTACACAATATTCAAATGCTGTAGTCTTTTTGCTGGTTAAGTTTAAAATTGCATCAGCTATTTGAGGTAATGAGGTTTACAAGAAAATTCATTCATATATCCTGAGAAGTCTGGGAACCACACATGTGATGCCTCTCTCGATTCAAAAACAAGAAAAACTATTTTTAACAACAAAATAATTATCACAAATTTGTATGCTGTCTGCCTTGACACTGATGGACACCTCAGTCAGGTATGTGTTTGACTGAACAAAGCTCAAGCTAAGGTATATCAGATCTTATAGATTTAGGGTGGCCCAGGCACCTATATGACAAACCTCCCAAATTGGTGTAGGTGGTAGAGAATTAGAAAAAATAAAGAATCAATTTCACTAAATTTTATTATAATATAAAATTTTAACAATGAAAGAAAGGTTTAATACAAGTTTAAATCCTAATTAAGAATAAATAGTTTGACTACAGTCGCACGAAGGTTGCAACAGATGCTCGTGAAGGCTTCACCGTGATGAAACTTGACTTTCTTGAGGTGGGCATAGCTTCGCAGTTGTTTGTGAGTCATAAAGTTTGACATTACAATATCATTTTATGAACATAGACAATTTGTAGCATTGCATTTTGCAAGTTAAATTTCCTAGGTGTCTCTCGATCAGTTATATTGTGGAGTATTCATGTTTTTCAAAACTCGGTAGTATCAAATGATACATGTTTTGCTTACCAAGCATGATGGTGGTAAGAGAGCACCGCTCATCTCTAGTAAATACTTCACATTATATTCTTTGGAATTTTAATCAAAGGTTACAGTGAGTTCAGGCTCCGTCGGCACCCTGATAAGTTAAACGTGACGAAACTTGAGGCATGACGTTATGTAGAGCCATCAATGAAGACAAATGTTGAATGATGGAACAAATCCCAGGTGTAGTATTGCATTTTGCTTGTTATATTTCCTAGGTGTCTCTTGCACAGTTATATATTGACAGATTATTTGGTTTTTAACATAAATTGAGTAAATGACATTGACATCTTACAACAGTAATTATTTATGCATGAAGTTGATTCAACTTGTGCCAATGTCTCCATGCATCCTTTATTAATTAACAAAATTCTAGCATGCACGTCTTCTAGATTATACAAATGAATAGAAGATGTTGACATTTCACTTAAATTATGCACGGCATCAATGCACAGAAGTGACTCGAGCAACTTATCAACAAAGTTACTAATATTCCATACCACAAATGCTGATATACATACTTCTTTCAGTATAAACGAATTACCTTTGTCGTTGAAACCAATAATATACGATATTATCTTAATAAGAAGTCAAAAATAGTACAAAAACACCAGAAACAAACGAGTGCAAAATGTAAACAAAAACATTAGATTTTACTACCGTATTTATTTCAGAAAAATCTACTAAACCTCACTCATTTTGTTTCTTTTCGATAATATAGATGTCCAACTTTCGATTTCAGAACATTCCAAGAGTTAAATAATATGAATTATATTAAAAAAAGTCAAAAAACGGAGAGTCCAAAATGCACAAAAAAAGGTCACATTTCACTACCGTATTTTATTCGGAAAAATCGAACAAACCACACTTGTTTTCTTTCCTAACGTAAATATAGATGTCCAACTTTCGATTTCATAACATTTCAAGAGTTAAATACAATAAATTATATTAAAAAACACCTCCTAAAAAATTTGTCCTATGCTAATACATGGGGAAAATCTTTTGTTTAGAAAATGAATTCTTATCACAACTGTTCTTCTCGTTCTTCTTATGGTTTCTTCGTTTTCTTTTTGTTCTTCTTAGAAAGAATTGCCAACTATGAAGCTGAAGTCCAGCTGTCTATTAATAAAATTCAAAATATAACCTGACTTACAGTGTTGTCAGAGTAGGGATTTTTTTGTTAAAAAAGAGAATTGAAAGCATTGAGATTTTGGCGGGCTGTCAATTGACTTTAGCCGTGTGTTATACAATAGAAGGGTTAAATTCACAAGATACAGGACAAATCTCAATTTACCCTCTTGCTTCGTGAAACAACCGGTAATCGATATTATACAAGTAATTCTGTAAATTGATCTTGTAAACGAGTACAGAACGGTTGACATTTTAGAAAAATTATAAAATTATTTTAGGATAAAAGAAAAAGGAAGAATATGAAGGTCATAACTTTGCAAAGAAAACAAAAGGCCGGCGAGTCATTTTTAGATTTGCATAGAAACAAAGTAAAGTTATTTAACTTGGCGATGCATGTATCAGTGCTATATGACCATTAATATTTAGAATATATGAATGTATGACAGATATTTGATCGAATCTTTGTATTATCCTGTTATCAGGACATAATGTAGACCCTTACCAGAAGACGCCACAAAACTATTGAAGAGTCGGAACGGATAAATACTGTTGACTGGAGATTGGCAAACAAGAAACTCTCCGGAAAGAAAGATTTCGGACCGATTTCATTTAAACATCAAAAACTACACCATACTGCAAATTTATTTTTTATTGACCGTATTTCAGGTGCCGGTTAATTACCACTGTTTTTCTGTTACTAATTAATGCCGTCATAAACCTGGTTTTAAATTGGGTTCATGTTTTTTTCAAGGCTGATTTTTGAACCAAGTTTGATTGAAAAATATCTATTCATTCGGAAGATAGTCCACGAGATTTGGACTATCTAGAAATAAAAACACACATAGGTTGCGCTCTTTTAGCTAGCTGAAGAGGATTAGAGACGACGCATATAAAACTAATCTAATAATAATATTACATACTAAACGATTTCAACGTAAAAGAAATAAAAATAATGGTAAAAGTTTGTCCTCATAAAATAAATAATTTAAGAGAGATAAAAATAGACTAACTCCTAGTTAAAGATATAAAGATAAAAATAAATAGTACGTGCCTTCGCAGCTTGACAAATCTTACCTCTGCCTGACCACAGAACCAAGGTTTGCAAGCTAACCAGGTCACGTATCAGTCATTTATTACCAGACTACCTCTCTTACAATGGTTAAACTTCTTAGAAGAAATAGTTAAAAACAGAGGAGGCATTACTTAAGAGATTTTTCAAGATTTATTATTTTTTACTGTGCATTATTAATGTTCTTGATTATCTTATTTTATGAATAAACGTACTGCTAATGGAAGTTGTGTGGTTTTAATTAATATTACATCAGGTTATTTTTTTAATTTTTATTAAACTCTTGATTTAATTAAAAGAGTTTACAAAAGTATAAAGTTCATAAGTAAAGTTTGTTGAATAAAAGCTAAGTGTTTGATGATAGTTGATACCCATGATAGATGAAAGACTTAAATTTTCTTTCGTTTAAATCATAATAATAATAATTATAAAAATTGGAAGTTCGGGCTTCAAATGGTTCTTATAAGAGAAGTTACTTCTCTTGTAAGAACCTTAGCAACATTTATGCTAGAGAAATATTTTTCTGTAAAAAAAGTAAAGAAAGAATAATTGACGACACATAGTAGCGGAAAGCATAAGTAGATCAAAAACCCCTGAATATTTTTCATTAATGCACGGTTTTTAGAATCTAAAGAACCCTAAAAACAGAATTACTCATTCAGTCCTGTTGAAACACACTAAATACAATCCTGCGTTGAAAGTACGTCGGTCTTACAGCCGCTAGATCAAAATAAGTTTTCTCTTACTATGAAAAAAGACTTTGATAGGAAAAACCCTTTTTCCCTTCGTTTTGTGTAGATAACTACTACGTGCTCATGTAACCACATAGCTGCATCACTTGTAGAAAAAGTATTTAAGCAAACAATTAAAGATTTCTATACAGATTGAGATTGTAGAGACAGAGGGAAACCTAATGTTCATACCCTAGTAAGTAGCCCACTCATTTGGGGCCTTAGTTACTGTACTTCTTAAAGGGTCTAGATCACTATTTGCACACCTTGTGCAGCTGAAAAAAGTGGAACAGATAACTTCCTGACCGGGACAACTGTAACAACCAGATAAGGTCCTAGCCGAAATAACTATAGCGTCCAGATTACGTCCTGACCAGGATAACAATAACATCAAGATAACGTCTTGACCTGGATAACCATAGCATCCAGATAACGTTCCCGGCCGGGGGAGGCAAGCTGAAAGGTTGTAAAGCGATACGCCTTACACCCCTCAGCCATTCTAAACCCTGACTTCAATACAATTTTTTACTGTAATTATTTTTCCTTTAAACATGTAATCAACCTTTGTTTCAGATGGGGAGGTTCAATACATAAACCAGGAGGATCAGAGGACGCGTAAATTCATACACAAGTACTTAAAGTGATTAAAATGACTCTTGATATAAATAAATTTAAAATACATAGATAAATCTTTAGAGAATATAAATTGATAAAAAATTTGAAAAATATATATTTTAAAAAAGTTATATTAAATAAATGAGTAAAAATGTGGAGTTGGGATATGCATGATTGTTATCTTTAGATCACTGAACCTGAAACGTTTTTTTTCTTGTTATTACTCTTTTGCTGAACTAGTTATTTAGATTCGGTTAATGGTTTCATAAATATGAACCATGTTGGATCTAAGGTACTGAACCTCAAGCTAAAGAAAATCAAGCTACTAATTAGTGTACAACCAGCTGATATAAGATGTGTGGAGTAATAAGGTATCACACACTAAATCACAATATATTTGGAGTGTACAGACTCCGATATTGGTTTTATCAGACTAACCAAACCCAAAGGTATGCATAAAGGAGATGGCTAATATATTGAACCCAGAACTATTTTAGGGACTAGTGACAAACTTATTTTCCATTACAGGTTACAGTTCTACAGGGCATGTTACTGGAACTATTTAAATATAGGTCTTCTGGAGGTGACTGCGACTTTTAGATGATGAATCAGACGTTTCGCTTCTACTCTACATACTGATAAAAAAAACTGAACTGAAGATTGGAGAAGAGGGTTGTTCTATTGCATAATAGAACAACCTTCTTCTACAATCTTCAATTTGTTGGTTCTTCTATTGCATAATAAAACAAGCCTTTTCTACAATCTTTAATTTAGATTTATTGGAGCTTGGTGTTTTCATCCATGATGTCTGGCATCCCTGAAGATGCCTCCCACTGTATAGGCAAAACGTTGGATTCATCATGCCCATTGACACGATCACAACCGGAAGACCTAAATCTTTGTGACAATGACCGCAGAGCGTACGCAGTTTTATTAGTTCTATTCTCACAATTTAAATTATAACCAGTAATAGGAGGTAAGTTTTGTCTATACATAAAATCATGCGCTGTTAGTACCTAAAATATAAAGTGAGCTTTTGATGAACCATATGTTACACTTCAAAGGGTTCACCACGTTAAATAAGAAGCGTATTTCCTTTGTACACGTTTTGTTACGTGAAGAGGGTTACTTCGTTAAATAGGCAGCGCGACACTCCCATTGTACAAGTCTTTGGTCCCATCCTATGACGATGTTCATGATCCGCTTATCTTTGTTATCTTCTGAGGCCTAAAAAGTAGTGGAAATGTGGGTCGAAAGGGTTGTTACAAAGAAAACTTTGACTGCAGACTAGGAATAAAACTAGCTTCATTCTATAATTCGCAAGTTGGCATGTGTCAGGAAAAAAGTTTAAAGTTTTATATAGTCTACTTTTACTGAGACCAGTATTTAATTTATAGGTATAATCCCTAATTATTTATCACAATAAAACCATAAACTAAACTCAAAGATTCTCTAACATTGAATGCCTTCGTCATATAACTCACGAGTACGACCAAATTTTTGCCTCTATTATGTATCTATTTTAAGTGATCGTTCTTAGATAACAATTCATCAAAACAATTCTAAAAATTCTTTTGTCCCTCCATACGTACAAAAATATTATACCAATTAAATATTGTTATACATTTCCTAAATTTTAGTGTTGTCTTAAAAAATAACATTTGTATTGTTATTGGATCTATTGTAAATTAATAATTTCATCAAGTCATTGCTTTAATTAACAAAAGTAAACATGATAATTTATCTTAAATTAACAACAAACAGTAACGCATAAATAAATAAATATACACATATATATATATATATATATATATATATATATATATATATATATATATATATATATATATATATATATTTATATATATTGTTATGCTTAATTACAATACAACTTTAGCTAATTACTCGCCTTTGTTAAAAAGTCACTTCGCTATCTAGTTTTATACTTTATCTATTTTAAGAAATTATTTGAAAATCTAAAAAAACTCTAAATACTACAATAATTTCAAAATTTTGTCCGGAAGCACCTTACGAAACAGAATATATTCTAAACATACAATACTTAATCGAATTGTTGGTTTAGCATACCAACAAAAGAATAGCTTCGGGATCTACCCAAAAGTTACTGCAAAAAAATAAAAATTGTCTAACTTGTAGGTAGGAGAGGAATTCAATTCATCCTTTTTTTCACATTCAGCTTTGTTTTTTACAACTAAAATTTAAATATTCCATATTATATCCTAATGAAAAGAGATTTAAAAAATATTATCTTTTATAAGTCAAATTTTAATGAAATCAAGAAAAAGTTATTTTTGAAATTTGCTTCAACTAATTGTAATTAATACATTTGCCCTTTGTTGTTGCTCTATTTAATCTTATTTTATATTGAATCCATTTCCTAGTAGAACTTTATTGGAGCTGCTCCTTTTCGATCTTTTCTCTCTTCCCTTTCATTTCTTTTAAGACCTCCATAATTGTGTAAATAACAGACACAGCACTGTCAAAATAGGCGTTGAAAAATTGTTGAAATGCTAACATTGCCGGGGGGATTAAACGTTAACCGTGCAAACACAACTCTTTTCCTTTGGAAAATTAATAAATGAGGAACAGTTAAAAATATATTAACTATGTATTCATTTAATTAATGCATAGGTTTTAATCCCAAGAATGAATTGGCCCTTCTGTTTTCAAGGAATGAGTAGGGTTGTCCCCAGAGACGAGCATGTCTTCGTCATCAGGGGGACTCTCCATACCAAGGATGTTGAATAAAGGGGATGACGCACTAAGTCGAATTGCCATTCAACAAAGTGACCCCATCGAAAATCAAAACATAGAGATGAATGCAACACGAAACACACGTCAAAAACCAACTGCACATGCTCGGTACGAACTGCGCATGCTTATGATCCTTATAACAGCGCAGGTCTTAAAATTTAGAGGCAAACTTATAACCTAAGGGAAGGTAAGTTTGCTCCTATTTCTCTATCTCATAAACTTCCATGGGGTCAGAAATGTTCCTTAATGCGTCATCCCCTTTATTCAACATCCTTGCTCCATACACACATAATATATGTTATCATCTACACAGCATACTATCAACTTTTGTTAATTAAAGTAAATTTTAGAATACTGTAACTGTGTCTTGCTAATTAACAAAATCATCTATTTATTTTACCTTTCAACTATTGTATACAAGTCATTTTCTTATCTTGGACGTTTATTATTCAGCATTTTCTCTCAGTATTATCATTAGAAGTATTAGTCGGATATTAGAGAAAAAAGCTCTTATTTTTCTGAAATAAATAATATATTTTCTTGTGAAAACTTGTTTTATTGTATTTATTGAACTTTGTTACTTAATTTTATTATAGTTTATTTATTTATGTTATTGTATGTTATTTATTGATAAAATTGGAGATGAAATTAAAATTTTGTGATGTTATTACGTATTGTGGGTAGTTAGTTATTAATTTCTCTCTGTACATTGGCCGTGATTAATTATAATATTCTTTCTTAATAAAAAAATGTGTATTTATTAATACCCGTTGTAGAATTATCACATGAATATACAGCGGAAATGTGACTTCAGAATATTGGTACTACCTAAGAGAAGATTTATACAGAATATCAGCTCAGCTGTCAACCTGTTCATTCACAAATAGTCATGCGTCTCACTTTCCAGCATATACTTTAGAGAGATGGTAGTTACTGGGAGAGGGCAAAGTAGTACTAGGAAGGCCAAGATGTCCTGGAAATAAGAGGTAGGGAAGCAAGACGAACATAGGAGTGGAAATATTGGTGCTGAAGTAATGGTTATTCATTGTACAAGTACTGCTTAGAGAAAAACAAAACACATGATTTTAAAAACTTTTTATTAAAACAAAGTACAAAAGAATTTTATACAAATTATTAGAAAATTTAATCTTAACATCTAAATTCGGTCGACATCCATAATGGTATAAATGTCTACAAGATGATAATGCAGGATAAACTAAACTCAAATTTTAAATTAATAAATTTACATTAAAATTGAATAAAATTAAAATTAAATTATTAAGAGCAAAATCGATAAAATTGTAAAAAAAACCTTAACGCAAATCGTATACTAGAACAAGACTAGAAAAAAATATGTGATGAATGTAAAGGAAAACTAAATGGAAAAGAAGGAATATAAAAATGAAGACAATTACATTTCAATTTTAATTTAACGTTATAATGACAAATAGCATTATAATGACAAATTATGTCTGTAAGGGCCATTTCACAATGAATTCCAATTTTTAACCTTTTTGAAAGGTAATAGAAGTATTTGATAGATGCATGTACTAAATCTGCATGATATTTTTATTCTTTAGAATATACCTTATACTATTAGATATTAAATAATAGTATAATGCCCGGTTTCTCAGACGTCAATTAAGCAATTTTAATGGGAGTTTAGTAAATAATGAGCCATTAAAGGCTGTTTTGGGTTTCTCGAAACTATATTAAGTGCAGAGTGGGGATAATCTTCCATTAAACTAATGAAAACTTTAATGAAGGATTAAAAATAAAATGGGTTTCTCGTACATCTATTATTTATTGTTATTGTTTTAATGTCAGATTAAAATGTCAGTTTATTTTATTTGTTTACACAGGGAAATATCGATTTAATGCCTTATTAAATTTGAGTTTCTCAAACGCACATTAATTTATTTTAATAATCAAATTTCCCGACTGTTCATTAAGATTAATGGTCCATTGACTTTTGGGTTTCTCGAAGAATCATTACAAACTAATTGTTAATTAAATATAGTAGAATTTAATGGGAGGAATTCGGGCCATTAAATCAGTAGTTATCAAATCCATGTTCTGAATTCATGTTTTTGTAGAACTGAAATATGTTTTTATTTTGCTTGAACTATTTCAAAATGAGGTAAGCCAAGGAAATAACCAACCAAAGGAAAAATGATCTTATGAGATTAGAGTTATGGAGGGGAAGGTGGTTTTTTATGAAAGAGCGGGAATCACTAATCAGGAATAATCCTATTGTTTGTAAAACATTTATTACGCTATATCCTACAATATTAACTTTGCAAATTTCCTAAAATCGAATAATTAATATGTGAATGCTACTTTGAAGGCAAAAACGTGGTGAAGAAAAAAACCTTTATCAGTATAAGTAACAATTTTATCGTTTGACATATATTCCATATGTTAAAAATTCACTTAACATAAAGTAAAAAAAAAACTTTTTTTAATTAAAAACATATATGGGTTTAATTAATAAAGTTATTCGATGGTTTTATAAGTTGTAACAGTTAAAATTATGATGTTAAGTGACAATTTTAGTGTTATGGTAAAAGTGTTAAGTCTGAAGACGCCTTTGCTTCGCCAGGAGAAAGTATAATTTACAGTTATAAGTAAATTTAACATATTTTCAAAATAAGGGATAAAGTAATCATTAATTATACCTGGTATTAATTTTTTTTATTTCCTGAAAAAAAAACAATATTATCGAATACATTTAATCAAATATTGAATTTATTTACGTCATTAAATAACGTAAATAACTTTTATTTCTGATAAGTTTTGTAATAATTTTGACGAATATATTTTTGTTACAGTAAGCTTTAGCTAACTATAATAAAAGTATATTACCGAATGTCAGACATTCGTTTACAGAATGTGAGATTTTGGAATGTCTAAATTTGTTTTTTAGCTGTAGTATTTATATCGTAGGCTTTTAGAAAAAGGGAATACGTCATAACACGGATCAGAAGTGGACTTTTAGTATTCTTTGCATACCATCAAGAGATACTAATCTATAAAACAAATCAAAGTTAACATTGTTTTTTTGAAGAATAAAAAAAAGGATAGAATCGTGAAGAAGGAACTTAAAGGTGTAAAAAGGGGTTTCTAAAACCTAGAGTAATAATTCTTCTTTTTCTTATTACACTTGTACATCCTTCTGATTTTCTGAATATCCTGATGTGAGAAGTTTTCACGCTGTCCAAGCGTTGCAGTTCTATCCTTAGCAATGATGGTTGGTTGACCGTTGACAGAGAACGCTGTTGACGAGTAATGCATCACACTACTGTAATCGTATGGGATGCCAAGACCATCAGTGGTTTCTTTTGGAGCTTTCTCGAAATTATTGGCTCGACCTATAATAAGCCAACAAAAATGTAATTTACGCTATTACCTGTTAATAGTGGGAAAACGCCTAGTAATGGGCGATCATAGAAACACTTATGAAGAAATTTGTAAGAAGAACTAAGAAAATAAAACTAGTCTAATACGTTTCTAATCCTAAGTTTTAAACCATTCAAATGACCTATTAATCTATAGTATTAACAGGAGCTAAGTTCTCCTACATGGAAGCAATAATTCTTTAAATAAACCAAAAATTCTAGCGTAGAGGTCTGCAAGCCTGGCAAATTTTTTTTAAAATCCGCATATTTATCTTACAGTTTATACAAAACTATAGCTATCCTTGCAAAGTCGGAAATGTACAGCATTATTCGTACTAATATAAAGCTCAGTTTCTATTAATTTTTAAACTTTTCATGCGCATTTTCTTTTAAAAATTGATGCGTGGCTCTGGAACTTAATTCTGCTTTGAATCCAAAGGGATTTTTTGATATTTCGTTTTTTCCTAATATCTTCTAAAATAAATATACACAGTGTAAGGTAGTAAGGTAATGCTGTCAAAACGTGTGCCGATTTTAAAAGAATATATTTTTATATTCTACCTTCTGAGTTAAGAAGGTATTATATATTTACAAAGGTATTATATAGTTAATAGATGGGAGTAAGATGGGATGAAGAAATGAAAAGGATCTGTGGAGAGGAGACGTGGCAGAGATAGACGTAGCCAAAGATAGACAGGAATGGGCAAGGATGGGTCAAATTTACAAAAAAGGTTTATTTACAAAATTAATTTAACAAATATATATATATATATATATATATATATATATATATATATATATATATATATGTGTGTATGTAAGTGGGTGTATGTATGTATATGTGTATATATATATATATATATATATATATATATATATATATATATATATATATATATATATATATATATATATATGTATGTATGTATGTGTATGCATATATGTGTACATGTATGTGTGTAATATATGAATGTTTGTATCTATATATATGATAAGTATGTATGTATGATTTAGTGTTTATGTTATTTATTTGTTGCTTACTAGTTATTTATGTTAGTTTTAATAATCTAAAAATTAAATATTTAAATAATTATTATTAATTAGGTTAAGTTTTAGGATGTACCATGCAATCTCTCTTTTAAAAAGAGCACCACGGCTAATTGCCGATTTTGCATGTAAGTTGCTTAGTATTAAAAAAAATGTATCTTGTAGAATATTTAATGCAAATAAATGGTTTATTTATTTATTTATTTATTTATTTATTATTATTATATAGTTAAAAATAATATATTTTATAATCTACCTTCTGAGTTAAGAAGGTAACGACAATGCCATGATGCCTGTCATTAATGAAGATTATTTTGTGTGATAGAAATTCGCATAAAACAATATCAAAATAATTTATTTTCTCCGTGCAACTTAGATAAGGCACATAAAAAAACCTTCAGAGTATAAATACGACTTACTATTTTGCAAATACTAATTACAAGGGTTTCAATTAATATTTTCCAAAAGATAAATTATGAAAGTATAATAATTATCATTTGCTATTTGTTTTTTATTTGCAATAAAGATAGTCAAGTACTTTTTTAATTACTTTTTAAGTAAATTGCCAAAGAAATTATTTTATTAGTATTTTAACTATTTTTTAGCACAATTCAGATAATTCATAATTATTTCATTAATTTCGCATATTTTAAAGTAATTAACGAGAGTTTTAATCTCTTCAAAGTAATATAATGACTAATTTCGAGCAGCTATTATTACTTTTATAATAAGATTACAAGTGTTATTGTTTTATCTTCTTTTAGTTCGATACTTTTTTAAACAAATTATTTACAAAGAAGTCTTTATCGACACGCAAAGAAAGTGGATAATAAAATTTTGGGAAAATTACTCCATAATTAGGTAGATTGGAGATTGAATATTATTTTTAAAGAGATTGAAAAGTTAATATTAAGCAAAAGATAAAATAAAGTAAATAAGTAAAGTAATAATTAATAGTAATAGTAACTGATTGTTCTTGATATTTTATTAATAGGTTAAAAAAATAATAATTATAAACATTTCTAAGCAATATATTATGTTTTACTTAATATTCTGATTTTGGTCTAACTTCGATTAACGAATAGAAAAGTTACTAAGCTAAAAATAACTAAATACGTTATTTACTTAATAAATACTAAGAAACATTCCGAGGAGAAATTAAACTGTGAGCATGAATAAAGTTTTTCAAAGTAATATCGAGTCGATGTTTTGATTAATGTGATGTTAATGAGTCTTTATGGAGGAATTAATTACTCTTGAGTCATTATTTAATTCCGAGAAATACTCAAATTGTAAGGTTTTTTAAGTAACACTTTTTTTTTAAATTTTTAATTCTTGTGATGTTTATGACTTACTATATATGTATTATTCGGGAAAGCTACATATTATTTAAAATGTATTACATTTTATTATTATAAAATGTAATACATTTTCATACAGATACATATTTATTATCTACTCAATTAATTTGACTCTCGATTGTTTAAAAAAAGTTGCTGATTTCAGAAAAAACGTAACATTTTCACTTAAGAGCAAAAATTTAGTTACACTTAAGTACCAACTCCATAAGTCTTTGGCACAAATTATTTCATTTTAGAGATAAAATGAGTATACCTGTCTGAAAACAGACAGGTATAGAAAGAAAATTAAAAAAATCCGGTACGGGGTTCCTCAGAACTTTTCTTCACACTTTGGTTTACCACAAATTTACTGGATACCACAACTGGAATTAAAGATTTTTGTACTAAGTTTCATCTGTCTAGCATAAACAGACTAAGAGTTATAAACAGACAATATTGACAGACATACTACACACAAACACTTGAAATGGATTTTTTGAGATCCCGATTTCGGATTTTAAGTGCAACCAAGATGATTTCCACATATATCAACAGGTTATTATATGGTTGATCTTCTTCTAAATTTAATTTATTTTTTAGTGAGTTTTAAGTTGTTTCTGTAATTACAATAACAGTAACATTTAAAAAAACCTAAATAACTATATTTAGGCACTATTTAGAATAGATATTTTTGGAATAAAAAAAACAATAAACCAAATATTTTTTAAATTTTATTAAAAAAATAGATTTCGCTGTATGACTTATTATTATTATTATTATTCATAAGAAAATAAAGAAATTTTCCCAAAAACCAACCATTTCGTACCTTAAGCAAAATTTTATCGTACATAACAAAATTATTTTAAAAACTTATTATTAACAATATCATTCTTAAAATTCAAAATAAAAATCATAGTAAACTAAAAATGTTACTTGTCATAATTATATGGTATAATTTTATAGTGAGATGTAATTAATCATTTCCTACTGTATACAATGCCAAATGCTACACCTAACAACCTAAGTACATTCCTCAAACAATGTGGGCAGGCCAGACAATTAAACTCAAACAACTTTGGTAACAAACACAATTATAAACTATTAGTCTTGGAGCTTTTCAACTCCCATCAACCAAATTCATACATTATTTAGGAAAAACAAACTGAAACAAAACAACTTTATTTCAATGTCTAATTTATTACATTTTCTCACCGATTTGGTTTGAAAAGTATTATTTTAAAATCCGAAACCGATGTTTCATCAAAAATATCCGTTTTAGACAATTTTACGACGTAATTTTATGATTTTACGATATATTTTTTGGCGCATAACCCCCGCTGACAAAAAAAAATTAAATATGTCTAGTTGTGTTGCTCGGAAGATAATATTTTTAGACCACAATATTTTTATCATTCAAAGTTTTAAAAGCGTTAAAATTCAAAATTTTAACTGACACAGTGGACATTTTACGATACACTGTACATCTTTAAGTGATTAATTGATTCACGAAATTTTAGTTTAATATAAGTCACCATTTTTAAAATATATATTTCTTTTCGAATCTGCCTCCGTAGCCGCGGTCGTATAGTACTGGACTTCGGCACCGGAGGTCCGGGGTTCACATCCCGGGCTATGCTCTCAGTTTTTATGAATAGAATTTGTTGTAAAAAGATTTCGCCAACTTTAGCTTTACTTGGAGCATAGTTGATGTGACCCACCCGAGGTGGTTCTCGCAGGGCGAAAATTCTGAAGGGCCAAAAAGGCCCTAAAACGGGCATTATTATATTATATTATTATTATTATTTCTTTTCGAACTTCGACGGGTATAACATAACGATTAAACTTTTAACAGTTTTTTTTCACGTACAACATATCGGTAAAAAGCGTAAAAAATATAGAACTAGTCGTCGAAATTATCTATAAATAACTTACCAGACTGTATATTCTGGAACTGAATGCTTACAAAGTCATCTCTCTCCCATCTATTCTGTTCATGTAGGAAACCCAAAGCATGCATCATCTCATGCATGACAGTGCCTTTCTTAGTGAGACAACCAGGACTTTGGAGGTTGACTTCCTGAGCACCCCCTATCCTACCTACACTAGACCAGCAACCAGTGTTGCTACTAGTAAACACTATATAATCAGTTTCAGTTGAACGGGGTACAAACCTGCAACAAACCAATAACAAATATTATTAGAAATTTATATTTCTACAAACTTACTTACTTTTTATAATCACATATTAACACTACCGCATTAACCTGCTCTTTTTAAAAATCTCATTTATACCAAAACTATTTTTAGTTTTCCTCATTTCTACTGCAGGTATCTAGGAAAAGTATTGTTTTTGCAAAAAATCCGAAACCGCGATATCTAATTCAGGTGTTTAGAGGTCTTAAATCTCTTAAGTGGTTTTCACAAACTTGCCTGAATTGTGTGTGTGTGTGAGTCTGTTATCATCGTAGCTCCCAGTGTATCTATGCTTGAGATTTTTGAACAAAAATTAGTCTATAGGTGTAGTTATACAATCCGGAAAATATGACGTCATTATCCCGCAATAATGAATCAGCAAAAATTTTGAAAAATCATAAAATGTGGATCATTATTTTTTCTTGCTTATTTCCATTTTATGACCAAAGAAATGGCTAATTTGCTCTTTGATTTGATGTCTATTACAAGTAGTTTACTTCCAATAAAAGGGCAAAATGTAAAAGGGCGCCCAAAATAAAATGTATCAAATAAAATTTATTATTGATGTTTTATGTTTTTTTGATAAAATAAATGATATCTTAAATTTATAAATTTACACTAATAGATTCCCTCCTATAAACGGGGAACTCTTTGTAAGGGCGCCCAAAATATAAAGTTTAAAAGTAAAGGTAAACTATCAATGATCGAGAAAAATGTCAAAGAATTATAAATAATTTATTTTGTCTATAGAGAACACAAAATGCCAATAATAAATTTTTTTTCAAATTTATTTTTTGACATTTTCGTCCCTTTATAGGGTGCAATCTATTAGGAATGAAAAAAAAGTTGATAATATAATTTTATTATAACAATATATAGTATTCAAATTAAAAATGAAAGAAAAAGTAATAGAAAACGATTACTGAAAGTCGTATATCGCAATAACCCAGGTCAGTTTTGGTTTAGGAGTACCAGACATCGCACAAGATAGGATGGGATCGAACCCTGACTTTGGGTAGCAGACGCACGTGCCAACAATTACACCATCAAGACTCCACAATTCTTAATAAAAATAGATTTACGATAAAAGTCTTGGCACATTAATTGGTTTATTATAATGTTGCAACAGTTATATTACGTTTTAACGTTTCTTAACTTCTCGGTCAGACCAGCCACTGAAATATTTGTTTAGCCTAGGATATAAATTATGGATTACGCAATGGTATATTTTCTCGTCACGTTGAATTAACTAAAATTTACCTATGAACTATGTCAACTGGAGACGGTATTTAGATGCGACCTGTTTTAACTAAATTATACTCAAAAATGTGAATGCTCCTTAATTTTAATCCTTAAAATTAATTTCTCAGTAATTTAAATAAGTTTTAACCAGTCTCTTAACAATTACAATATGTATTTGAGAGCTGACTTTCGACCAAATCTGGTCATCGTTAGTCATGCTTGGAGTGCTAAAAAGCTAGATGTCGTCCTTTAAAGGTTTGTAATGCACTCAAGAACAGAACTAATATTATGTGTTAGTCTTATCAATTGCGCTAACACCGTTAAAGGAAACGATTTTATTGCTCAAAGAACCAATAAAATTTGTTTCCAAAGAGTTCGCGCCACTGATAAAACCAACTCTTACTATTAGTAAAGTTAGTCTTAAATATATCAAATGATCCGTAGACTAAAGTATGAATAAAATTAAAACAGCGGAACAAAGCTTAAAGCAGAGACCATGCAATGCAAGCAATAAAGTGGGAAGTAGAAATTATTAAAATAAATATTTACTATTTAAAAAGGAAAGAAGATGTTAAAATACCTGGGTCTCTTAATACAGTTCTGCAAGGTATACCTCCAATTCTACTATCCCCACTGGACTGCGTTCTATTTCTTACAATCCCAAGTGAATTACAAACCTAATTTTCACAAAAAGGTTTTTTTTAGATTTTTTTTTCTGAAGCCTTTATTAAAATGTAAATATAATTAGTGCCAACTTCAACGAAGGCTTAAATTTTGAAGTGACATTAAAAAATGCTGTCACAGTATTGCTTCTCCTACAAGCCAATAAAAAATATATTTTAGGATAGGAGTGGTAGCACTGGTTTAAAAGATGCAAAACAGATAAGTTTTTTGTATAATAGATCTCTTAATCTAATTGAATCTAGGAAAAAAAGTACACGGGAAAAAAACACAGGAAAAAAGTACAGGACAAAAGTACACAGGAAAAAAAGTACACGGAAAAAAACAAGGTCACCCATACAGCACTGACCACGCACAATGCTGCTTAACATTTATGATCAAACCAATATGGATATACTTAATGATTTTAAACAAAACATAGTGTACTTTTTCATACGTAAAGGTATTGATTTGTACTAAATTTTAACTTATTAATATTATTTTTCATTTTTTCTATTTTTTTTTAAAAAACAAACTGAAAAAAAAATATCAATACTGACAATGAGTTGAAACTTAGCACGTATGTTAGTCTTATTCATGACTACATGCGTGCCAAATCTCAATCAAATCGCATCGATATTTTCCCTGAGTCATTGTTGCTTAATGACATCATAAAAAATTATTTTCCTAATAGAACAACTACAGCTATAGACTGATTTTTATACAAAGTTTCAACTCTCTAGCATATGCACTAGAAGCTACGATTATAATAGACAAATACACACACAACTTTGTAAAAACCACTCAGGAGGTCTTAAAAACACCTGAAACGGATAATGTCGGTGTCATCCTAGTTTTGTATTTTTTTGTCAAATGTAGGGAGGATGAGTGAGTTTCTATGGTTTTTTTCTGAGTGATTTTTTCCGTGTTTTCCCCCCCTTTACTTTTTTTCTGTATTTTTCCCGTGTACTTTTTTCCGGATACCCTTAATCTTTAATTTTTATTTTTTTTTAAAATACTGGTTTTAAATAATAATACGAAAATAAAAAGTTGCTATGAAACTGTAGGTAATAAACAATTATGATGCCCGTTTAGAGCCTAGCATCTAATCAGAGAAACCCTCCACCTCGTGTTGTGGTACCTATCGTTTTGATCACAGTGTAATCTAAAGTTAGCGATGATTTATGAGAACAATGCTCTTATATAAACTATATAAGATATAAAATAACCCTGTATGCGAAACCAGACTTCTGTGGTGTCAAAAAGTCAATTGATACTGACGCTTTAACGACCTCAACCTACGGAGGTGGTTATAAAAAGCACAGACAGATCCAGTTTCTGTAATACTTGGTTTTACAATTAGTAAACATGTTTTTACGGGACGATGTAAAATGTGTTTTCCTTAAAGATAAGTCAAAAATAAGATGAGGTGTTATAATTTTCTTCTTCATTATAACCAAGAAAAATATTAAAATATTGTAATTTTTTAACAAGAGAGATTTTTAAGAAAGAAGTTTGTAAGAAAAAGAGAGTAACATCATGGCATCATGTCATCATGGCATGATGGGTAAGACATTATGGCAGAAATCCCATAGACTATGATCACTATGAACATATAATATACCTACGACAGAACTATTAATTATTTGATGATTTTTGTCGAAATGAACTATTGACTATAATTCATTTTTAAGAAAGAATTAGACGTCCATACCTCTAACCCTAGGAGTTTATTTAAAGGAAGTTACAAATACATATATAATTAGATACAACAAAATTAAAAGTTTTTAAGGAGAAGTAGGTCCAAAATAATAAATTAATTAATTTTGCCGAGGTTCGATATAATTTTATTTTTTTCAAGGCTTAAAATAATAAATAATAACAAAAAAACAGTTACATTGTTGCTAACAAATAGATGTTTAGACAACAGCTAGAGTAAAAGACAAATAATTTTGAATTAATTTTAAAATAGAGGTCCCTGTAAAGTTGTTTGTCGCACAAAAAAATAAATGTCTATTTTAAAAAAATAGACATAGTCTGTATAAATATAAAAAAAGCTACATCGTTGAAAAAATGCTAGAACGAAACGTTTTTTCTACTAGTAGTTTTTTCAACCTTGATAAAGAAAACATAAATTTATGCAGAGAGGAAAATAAACAATATTTGAGAGGCAGAACTCAAAACAACGTGAACTAGGTCAGTGACACAACATTGTTCTCGACATAATCACGTTAATCTGGTACACTCATTATTTACATAATCTAAATAACAAAATCCAACATTAGGTGGGGTAAAATTCAATTATCAAACTTAAAATATAACTTCCCCAATTAGGTTACTGGGTTAAATGAGTTGTGTAATCTCTACTGCGACGATATATATATATATATATATATATATATTTTATATATATATATATATATATATATATATATATATATATATATAAGTAAAGTTATGAGGTTTTTATATATATATATATATATATATATATATATATATATATATATATATATATATATATATATATAATACTGACATAAAACTAAAGCGGCACTTGCTCTGTAGATCTAGAATTTTTACCATTAAATGCATTTGGAGCTACAAAAACACTACTGTTATTGTTACACACATACTACTTTGTTATCGGAAGTTGAACACACCTACAACTGATTCGTGTGAAATCCCGATCTTAATAATTTTTTGGGATCAAATTCCTACGATTGAAGGCTAGGATAAACAAAATTACGATCTATTTATTCGAAAATATTATTATTTTGTTCTTTAACAAAAACAATTCTTCGATAAAAATTTCTAATTTTGAAACTAAAGGTGTCATGAATTCGATACACAACTCCTAAAAAATATCCCTTCGCTTTTTTATAATTTTTTTTATACTAAGACTTATGAAGTAAACAATGTCCTCTACTAAAATGAAGTTCGAACGTAAGAACAGTTTAAGGAATAATATTTGATTATGAAATACTCAAAAGTTTAGGTAAGACGAGACATTGTACTCGTCTTACTTTAATAACTCGATATGTTATTAATGACTATGGAGTAAGGTAGTACCTGCCACCCAAACAGTCCGGGTCGATCCCGGTCTAGGCCCCTAAGATTTTCATGTGAGGAATATAAACCTTCCATGAACCGTTCTTTTTAGGGGACGTTAAATCGGTGGCTCAGAGCCAGCGCGATGTCAAGTACTCACTCATCAAAGATCCCTAACCCTAAATAAGCCTAGGTTTAGGCAAAATTTAGGGCCTAAAAAAAGTAAGTGCTAATAAAACATGTGTTTACTAAGTAATATTTCAATATGGATAATATATCATAAAATGATTTAATAAATTTAATCAGAAAAAATGCAATCTATACACGATTAAACAGTCAACAAAATATTTAATGAGAAAAATCGAATAAGCAACATGAAGTCGCTCATAGACAAATTTTACCCGCAATATGGACCCACATTTTTCGTTACTATTACTTTCTTAATTGAATATAAATTACAGGAACTCAAATGAGCGTTTTTGATGTATCTTTCTTCGAAGAGATTTTTTATTTGCTAACCTTTCGTTTTAAAGAATAATCTAAGAACGTGTGTATTGCTTGCGTCAATTGTGCGTGCGTATTGATGTTGATGACAATGTTTCCTACCTAAGAACGTGTGTATTGCTTGCATCAATTGTTGATGAACAATGTTTCCTAGCTAAGAACGTGTGTATTGCTTGCATCAATTGTTGATGAACAATGTTTCCTAGCTAAGAACGTGCGTATTGCTTTGCATCAATTGTTGATGAACAATGTTTGCCTAGCTAAGAACGTGCGTATTGCTTGCATCAATTGTTGATGAACAATGTTTCCTAGCTAAGAACGTGTGTATTGCTTGCATCAATTGTTGATGAACAATGTTTCCTAGCTAAGAACGTGTGTATTGCTTGCATCAATTGTTGATGAACAATGTTTGCTAGCTAAGAACGTGCGTATTGCTTGCATCAATTGTTGATGAACAATGTTTCCTAGCTAAGAACGTGTGTATTGCTTGCATTAATTGTTGATGACAATGTGTGCGTATTGATGCAATGTTTCCTAGCTAAGAACGTGTGTATTGCTTGCATCAATTGTTGATGAAACATGTTTCTAGCTAAGAACGTGTGTATTGCTTGCATCAATTGTTGATGAACAATGTTTCCTAGCTAAGAACGTGTGTATTGCTTGCATCAATTGTTGATGAACAATGTTTCCTAGCTAAGAACGTGTGTATTGCTTGCATCAATTGTTGATGAACAATGTTTCCTAGCTAAGAACGTGTGTATGCTTGCATCAATTGTTGATGAACATGTTTCCTAGCTAAGAACGTGCGTATTGCTTGCATAATTGTTGATGAACATGCTAGCTAAACGTGTGTAATGAACAATGTTTCCTAGCTAAGAACGTGTGTATTGCTTGCATCAATTGTTGATGAACAATGTTTCCTAGCTAAAATGTCATAAAAAACCTAAATCCTTCAATTTATTATTTTTCTATCTATATTTTACCTAAACCTGTTAAAAGAGCGAAGGACAAAGATATCGTTATCTTGCAATAAAAGGGGAGGTTTATTTTCAAACCAAAATACTTTTGGTTTTGGCTGTTTGCCTAAAGTACTTATAGTTCAGGCTGTTTGCCTAACAACCACACGCTACTCAAAATATGCTTGACGTAATGTTAACTAAAATATATGCAAAGTAAGGCAAAGCAAAATCATGAATGTTAATACAACATCCCTTGGAATAAGGAGAGGTTTTTAACTGAAGAATCCAACAGGGAATGTGTATACAGGCGTACAATACTAACACAGACCTACATGGTTAAAGTCTTACCCATACAAACACAATGCATCCATATATTTCCGAGTTAAGAATACATCCTTACAGTTAAGATGTTGTTGTCCTTACAGACACATGTTTGTACGTAATGCGTATATTTTCCTCCGTCGTCTTACTCTTAAGGAGCTTTTTCGTGCTCCCTAAACTATTCCTTTCTGCTTGGTCGCAAAGATTTTATATTTAGTTCGAATGCTGAACAAAAATATAAAGATAAGTCTAATATCTTACAAATATCGATTAAATGTTTACCAATTTCAAATTAAATAATTAATTTTCTTTAACAAATGGTAAACGAATATATTAAACATTTTCTTATACAAAATAAGAATTTTCTTTAATTTAATTTTTTAATGAATTTAGAGCTTTAGGGCAATACTAAAAAAATCGGGTACGGGGTATCAAGGAGCGTTTCCTCATCATATCGGATTCCTGATATGATGAATGATATCATCATCCCTGCATCGAACTCGCTTCGCTCGTCCTCAGAATTTTTGGCACTGGTCTACTTGGACCATTTCATTTTCATAGCCATGGTATAAAAATAAGTTATACAATTACAATACAGTTATACAATACCTCAGAATATACAATTCACCAAATTTATACTGCAGCATGAATAGATAAATACTGCAGAATGAAATAGAATAAATACTGCAGAATAAAATAGAATACTGCAGATGAATAGAATAAATACTGCAATATGAAATAGAATAAATACTGCAGAATGAAATAGAATAAATACTGCAGAATGAAATAGAATAAATACTGGAGAATGAAATAGAATAAATACTGCAGAATGAAATAGAAAAAATACTGCAGCATGAAATAGAATAAATACTGCAGAATGAAATAGAATAAATACTGCAGAATGAAAAACACCTGAAATATAGATAATTTAGGTAAAATCCCGGTTTCTGATTTTTTTTCAAACACAAAATTCTATAAACCTATTTTATAAATGAGAAAAAATAAGAATATAATAATATTAAATTATAATTATAATGTTTAAAAAAATCTGGTATGAGGTACTTCGGAACCTCATTACATCGGATTTGCTACGCTCATCCTCCCAGCTTCTGACGCGCATCACTCGTCCTTCGAATAAATAATTCGCCAAATTTATACTGCAGCACGTCTTCGGACTCGCTGCGCTTGTCCCTGACAGTAAATGCATTCGTTTCAATCTCAGTACAGTAGTCACCCATTCAGCACTGACCACGCTCAATGCTGCTTAACTTCTATGTTCCAACAAAATACATGGATATACTAGTATTGAAACAAAACTTAGTGTACTTACTTAATACGTAAAGGTATACACTTGTACCAAGTTTCAATTCAATTAAATTGTTTTCCGAGCTGCGATGATAACAGACACACACACACATACATGTGAAAACTATTTCAGAGGCCTTAAAAACACTTGAAACGGATAATTCCGGTGCAATCCCGGTTTCGGATATTTTTGCAAGCACAATACTTTTCCTATATACCTACGGTATAAATAAGGAAAAGTAAAAAATGGTTTGACACATTTTTAGAAAGTTTAATATGACGCTTATAAACTTAATAACAATTATAAAAATACATAAAATCAAACTGTTTTACACAAATTAAATTAACGCACATACTTCATCAAAATTTTCACCTATGCCATGGATAAATAAAAACATAGTAACCAATCATTAAGAGAAAAATCACATGTTCAAATTTAAAATTTGTTCTACAGATAAAATTAAGCTTCCAGATATTTCTCTTTTATACCGTAGGTATATAGAAAAATTATTCTGTTTACAAAAAAATCCTTGACCGGGAAGTCACCTAAAATATCCGATTTAAGTGATAAGACCTCCTAAGTGGTTTTCGCAAAGTTGTCTGTCTGTATGTATATGGGGCTGTAATTATCGTATTTCCCAGTGTATTTATGCTAGAGAGTTGAAATTTAGTAAAGAAGTCAATCTTTAGGTCTAGTTGTGCTTTTCGGAAAATAATTTTTATGACGTCATTAACCAATAATGACAACAAAAATTTGGAAAATTAATAAAACTCGGAAAAATTATTAATGGCTCTTCAATAATGGCATCAAAAAATTTGGAAAATTAATAAAACTCGGAAAAATGATTAATGGCTCTTCAATAATGGCATCAAAAAATTTGGAAAATTAATAAAACTCGGAAAAATGATTAATGGCTCTTCAATAATGGCAACAAAAATTTGGAAAATTAATAAAACTCGGAAAAATGATTTAAATGTTTGAAATTTAGCTTGAATGTATAGTCATAAAGATAAGCAACATGTGTGCTATGTTTCATCTTATTATCAGCATTGGTGTAATTTAAATCGGATGACTTGTACACATTGTACCGAGTTAAAAGTCGGTACAAGTGTATCCCTTTTCGTAATAAATATGAATACTCAGCTTTGTTTGAATACGGCAAGTATGTCTACGGTTTTTGATGCATCATAAAAATAAAACCGCATCGAGCGAGTCAGTTCCTGGATAGGTGACCGCTGGGAATAAAACGAATGTATTTAATATCTGAGGACAAGCGGAGCAAGTCCGAAGTAGTAAGGCTGACCGCAGCGAATCCGATGTGGGGAAGAATGTTCCAAGGTATCTTGTACCCTTTTTTTTTTAAAAAAAAACAAAATTTTTAAATTTAATTAAATTAACCCTTCCTCTATTTTTACTGGAAAACAAAATAGATCATTTTAAAAGATCGCCAAAAATATATAAATTTATAAAATGCAAAAATATGTATATAAATATAAATAGACTTACCTGACACAGGTTTTCTTATGATACTCGTTAATAGATTCGTTAATAATAGCCAAATCTTGAGTAGAAAATAGCCCTTTAATAACGTAAGGAACTCTTCCTGAGGGCCACCTGGCTGATTTGGCTTTCAAGCCGTTCTTAACTAATGTTTTCGGAAACAGAATATCACCTTCCAAGTAAGTTCCCAATTCTTCCGGATTAGTTGAATGTTTTGGACTCCATAGCCGAAACCGCGCTCCCTGATTCGAATCGGGCGTTTGAAAATAGAGTTTCGCCGTACGAAAGTAAATGTTCCATTATCGACAAGTCTTCATCGGATGAATCTTCGATACCGGTTAGATCGGAGAAGAAACTCGGAGAACTCGATACGGAGTAGAGTAAGAGTTGGAAACACAGAAATTGACTTATGGTGATCATAGTGACTGATGACTGAATGCCCCAATACAAGGACGCTCTTGCATTAAAAATATCATCCCCTCTACCACTATGTTTGACATAAGCTCCAAACACCTAACACGCTAAAAAAACAAATATTGTCAGAAACTAAAAAAAATAAAAAAAAATTGCCAAAACAAAAAAAATAGAATAAAATACCACACTAAATAATTTTGACCCCGTCGTTTAAAAAGAATTCTTCCACTGATCAAATTTTATTTATTGGACACAATTTTATTAATTTGTACTCTTAGCGTGACTTCCTTATCCTTTTCTCTGTTATTAATGGATTGGCATGACAAGTGCCTTATCCTTTAGATATGAGACTTTCATAGGAAAAGCACGTGATATCTGTTTAAACCTAACTAATTAGCATAGTACTTACAAGTTCATAATCAGAAGGCAGCCAAACAAATAACCTAATTACGAACAAATTTAAAAGAAAGTAACATAATGATTAACATGTTATTAATATTGCTTATTTGTGTATTATAGAAGGGGATGTAAAGCTAAATTAAGAACCCTCGCAGTAACATCAATTTATCAGAGCTACTTTGTGAAACGCAAAAAGGAACTAAGTGTACTGACAGCATCCAAGGGATTTCAGCGGATCTTATAATGAATCTTACTATTACTTCGTTTACACGCGGGGCTTCGCTGAGGGTTCAACCCTACTTTATAGTTGGGTAGTAGAGTACTTTTGATAATGGTTAGGGTTATGGACTTTTTTTACACTTGTTTGGTTTCCGTAAAGAAGCAGTGTGTTGTGCATGCTTACTGTGCATCAGTTGGTCCCTAACAAAAATAGTGTTAGAGTGAACTCAGTGTAACGTTTATAACAGACCTATTTAAAGACATCTTAACAATATGCACTCTTTTTTAAATTTTTTCGACACTTTTTAGCGTACTTTTAAAGAAAAAATAAGCTTATAAGGTTGGGGTCATGGAGGGGGGAGGTGGATAATGTTATCCACCTGATAATGTTAAAACATTATAATAACTTATAATGTTAAAAATACAAATCAAAACACAAACAATGTGCAGGAAGACAAAATCATTTGATTTATTTTAACCTTACCTCAATCTTAAAGGAGGCTTTAAAAGGGTTAAACAGAGCCCCTAAAGATATATATCAATGTATGGAGATATCCATGTCCACTCTAGTATTTATCTCTATCCCTCAATGGATAAAACAATGGTTGCTCAAGTTAAATAATCTTATTTTGTTAAACTTTCACTTAAGACAAAAGATTCCGTTTTATTATTAAATTTTACTTTTCATCTATGTGAAAGAGTCTAACGAAAGGACTTTTTATTTTTCTTTTTCAAGAAGAAAATGTAATTTGATATACCAGCTAACTTTTTAAAAGAGTGGAAAAGCTTATGAAGACAAAGAGTGTAATTAGAGCCTCTCTATATTAAGCACTTATAGTGCTCTTGTCTTCTACAAAATAAAATATGACGTGTAAACTAAACCTTTACACTATGACCTCAACATAACTCTTAGTAAATATAATATAACAGGGAACAATACACTTAGTTTTTCTACATCGGAGCTGTAGTGGAAAAATTGTAACTATCCATGTTATGTCATTATGTTGCGTCACGAAATTAATTTCACTCTTTATTTTATTTTATAGATCATTGCAAAACTGTATAATTAATCTAGGCGCGGATCCACGGGGAGGAATGAGGAGGCGATCGCACCCCCTCCCCCCCGGTATTCTTAAAAAAGGAAAATGAAAAGAAAAAAAAGGGAGAAGGAAAAACATGTATAGTATTACGTAAATATTAAGAATCTATATAAAAATAATAATGCAATATTAATATTATTATACATAATCATAATAATTAGAAGGATGTCTTAAAAACCTCGATCGCGGAGGTGGCATATATAATATATATATATATATAATATTATATATATATATATATATATGCCCCCCTGGAGGAAAGCTGGATCCACCCTTGAATTAGACTTTTAGACTATCATTTTTGTGTTTGTTCGGTTGTGTTTACGACCCACGACTAGCCAAAAGAATTGCTTAATTGCATCAATAAAAGTATTGAGATATGCAATAATAAGAAAAGAGCAATAGTATCTTTACAACGGAATCATTTCTTTAGACAATGAAACATATTACAAACTAGTACGAAAAACAGATTTAATTTACAAAAACTTAACATAAGCTGCCGACTATGGAACTAAGCTGATTTACGGCATTAATAAAAAAGTCGGGGTGCATCTTAGCTTGCTCTTTAATCTTTGACTTCGTAATTGTCAACAAATACGAAAATTTGGACATTTTTCTACATTAAAAAAAAGTTTTGCCATTGAGTTAAACAAAAGACAGGGTTCTCTCTCCTTTACTACCTGCCTACTCTCTAGCACTACTGGACCCTACAATATCTAATCAATTTTCATTCATAGGCATTAATTTTTTACCAAGTTTAATTCGATTTGCCCTTTGGTGTGCTTATAAGAAAAAAAAAGGTGAAGGGTAATCGTTTTTTAAATTATAGGTCTAATCATCCGATTAGTCAAATTCATAACACAGCCATTAACTTTATTAAACGGGCTATAAATCTAACTGATGAAGACTACCAACCTCAAGTTAAGACAGCGGTGTACCAAAAACTTATGGATAATTTTTTTCCTTTAAAACTTATTAGATCATTGTGGTACAAATCTAACTCCATTAACAACAACAACAGTCAATTAACCCGTGACCCGTCCACTAATAACAATAGAATTATTTATTCAAGTTTAACTTATGTCAAGGGTCTGTCACATGCGATAAGCAGAACTTTTAAAGATTTTGACTGCCCAGAAATTAAATTTGGTCTAAAATCAATTAATAAAATAGGAAATTCCTACTACACACCTCTTAAAGATAAATACTCTCGAGATGAAACTATGGGCTTTATATATAAAGTTCCGTGTTCTAATTGTCCTGGTCGTTACATTGGAGAGTCACGACAGACTTGGGCCAATAGAAAATCCCAACACCAAGCAGATGTCAATTCCACTCATGATAAGACAGCTCTAGCATCGCATGCCCATAAACTCAAGCATAGTTTCAACTTCGATGATGTAGAAAAATATTAGATAAGGAAAATAACAACCGCAAACGTCTATTATTAGAGGCCATGCATATCTCTACTGAAACGAACAACATCAATTTTAAAATAGATGTTAAGGATTTCAATAAATACTATGCAGGCATAATCAAGAACTATTCTAATGAATAAACTTATCTTCCTTTTCCTTTTAGCAGATTTTTCTTGTTTATAACATATTAACTTTAGCTTTTTAACCTTTAAAATAATTTTTTCACTTTATCATTTACTTATCTCTGCTTAACCATTTCATTTTTAATTATTAGTTTTTATTATATTTGGTTATTTTTGTGTAGTATTAGTAGTAATAGTAGATTGAGTGTAGATATGCACTTCGATTTTTGCATGTTTAACAGTAAGTTAGCATCTTATAATATTTTGTTTTGATTAGCCTTATCAGTTTTTACTCACCTTCTTTTTTATGAGTTTTTTTCAATTGGTAATTTATTGCTATTATTTTTAGGTATGTGTAACTTTATTCAGATCTTGATTTTAACTTAGTTAGACTATCCTAACGGTATGTAAGTTTTTACCTCTTTTTTCTTAATTTTTAACAGCATGAGTAGTTTTTTTTGATTCTCCTGTTTATTATGAATTATTCACTATTTAAGGTTTTTTATTTTTAGGTATTAACGTGTAACATGAATATGCTCAGTGTGGAGCAAAATATAGTTCAGTAAAAACAATATTCACATTGTCTCATTTGTGCCCACTCATCACGACTAAACTAATATGGAGACCAATCATGCAAATCATTCAAACAAAACATTCATTTTACATTTGAATATATTTTACACTTGATTTACAAAAAATAAATTCAGTACATCGGTAGATCTCAACAGATTTTTTTTTACAAATATAAATAATTATAGTTTCGGAGGAATTACTAAACCAAAAACGTTTTAAAAGAAATTAAAGGGGGAAGTGTAGATATGTGCAAATGTAACAAGAATGGGTACCTGAGAACAAATTATACTAAGAAAATACTGATAATTAATCATAAAAATAACAAACAAAATATTTATTTGTACAAAGTTACGCTAAATAACATGAAAATACTTAATAGTATATACTTAGTATTGATACCCGTAAGTTGTACAAACGAAGTTATTAATTACGTAATTTATGCGGGCTTAAACTTCTTAGAATATTAAACTTGAGTCATTGATCTCTATTCAATAATTTTATTACTCAACCTTCTGCTAACACTGACCTTACGCAGGTTCGTTTACATTAACCCCACTTATAACTTTTATCTTAGTCCAGTTTTACTAAGTTATAAAATATTAACTTAAAAAAATGAAAAAAGCCGCTAATTAAACGGGAATATCCGAATTCTAAGTAAAGAGAAATCATAAAAAATACTTTAAATATTAAAATAGTAGGATGGAATGTCAAGTTCAAAGTTAATAATCTTACTAAGAAGGATTAGTTGATTTGTTTTCCGCAATGTAAAGAGCGCTACAGGTCGTTTCCTTATCGATGTTACTGCGAAAGGAAGTGTTAGTTGTTACTTCTTATGAATAAATATTACACATAATATTGTAATGATTTGGTAATTTGTTTGGTGCTTTGTTATGTGACATCTCCTATTATGTTTTGTCGAATTTATTTGATGGTTTTTAAAGTGAGTTGTTCTTTTTATAAAATTTATTTTTTTATACATGTTGTTTAATGTTGAGAATAAAGTATGTTAGAGTTAAGTATTATTTATCATTTTACTTTCTTACAACAATTGCCGTGTTTATATAGGAAAAGCATTGTCATCACTCTAAAAATTTTAAGCCTAGGTTTTATCATAATCATTCATTTTTGGCATTTTTATGACGACCTGCGAGGGTTTTATCATGCTGTCTGTCTGCGCGTATACGTCACGCCCATCTCCTGCTGTGTTAACAATAGAGAGTTGAAACTTGATACAAAAATTAGTCATAAGGTCTAGTTGTTCTGTCCGGAAGATAATATTTTTATACCTCGATAACCTATTTTAATAATTCATGAAAACTCTAAAGTTCGAGCAATCAAAATGAAATTCAACACGCACGTACATCTATTGATCCAACATATTTTATTTTTATAAATTAGTTGCTATTTTAAAAATATTGACTTCTGAATTTCAATCGTTGACAGCCATTACTTTTAATATTTCACTGCTTTTCTACGTATTAGATATAGTCGGCCAATACTCGTTAAGAGGCAAAACTGATTCGGGAGGGGAATTTTTTAAAAAATTTCCAGACACAAGCAGGGACTTTACTACTGCATGCGCTCAATTTTAAAACATACACTTAAAAAACAAAGACAATTACAGTTATTGGTAGTAAGTTAATGATATCGCATTGATAGTTCTTATTAATATCAAGCGCACCATTAAAGTGAAAATTACCATTATTTGAACTAGTTTCATGCTCAGTTGGTTTTTTAAAGGTTTTAGGGCATTTCCTTTGAAAAAGGAACAATACAGAAAAATGAGCTGGGAGTAGTGCTAAATAATTGAGTCAGTGCTTCCACACACGCATTTCGAAAAAAATTGCCCAACATGCGGACCACCGCATGAAATAAAACGATAAAAATGATCGTCCTAACCCGGATTTAAACCCAGGTACCCAAATCTAGGATAATAAGTACACAGAAAAAACGCAGGAAAAAAGTGCACGGAAAAGAATAACAGGAAAAAAGTACACAGGAAAAAACACACTGTGTTTGGGAATCCAAAGAAATTAGCCTAACATGGGGACAACTGCGTCTGAATAGTTTACTGTTTATTTGATAATATTATAGTCGAAGATGTTCAGGTTATTTTTACGATGTTTCAAATGTTAATCAATAGAGCACCTCTATAGTACAACACAGGGCTAAAATCAGTTGACAACGCGGTAAAATAGTGTTAAAGAACCAATAAGGTTGTCCTGAATTGAAATTGAGAGCGTGGTTTAGCATCCAGGACTATCCTCATTGGCTACCTCGCATTATTTTCCCACGCTGTTAACTGATTTTAGCCGTGTGTCGTATTTTAGTAATGCAGGCAGAAAATCTGTATGAGCTGAGACGTCACCATATCATTAAAAATCGGGTACACATCGGATTCGCTACTATCATCCTCCCTGCTTCGGACTCGCTTCGCTCGTCCTCAGAGTATACAATTTACCAAATTTATACTTCTACATGCATCTGATTCATTCTCAGCTGTCACCCATACAAGACTGACCAAGATTAATGCTACTAAACTTTTATGATCCAACAAAAAGGATGAATGATTAATAGACATGAAAAAAAAATATTTTCCGAATAGCACAACTACAGCAGATTTTTGTACAAAGTTTCAACTCTGTTGCATAAATACACTAGGAGCTACGATGATAACAAGACACATATACACACACAACAGACAGACAACTTTGAGAAAAACTACTTAGGAGGTCTTAAAACCTTGAAACGGATAATTACCGGTTTCGGATTTTTTTGCAAACACAATACTATTTCTATGTACCTACGGTATAAATAAGGAAAAGTAAATTGTGGGAGTTACATTTCTTGTAAATGCCCCCCCTCCCATCTATTTAGGAGGTAGAGAGGGAGTCAATCATTTCTGACTCCAACCAGTCCAAGTTTAAAAATAAAGGTTTTCATACTTATTTTTTTTCCTTAATTTTTAAGTATAAGATAGGTAGGCTTAGTTTTACAAATTGCACTTTGTTTCAATTATATCTTCATAAAATAACCTGTCTTAATTATCTTATATAAACTACCAACCTGTTGCTTTTAGGATTAAAATATATTATAAATGACTTTTATCTTTATATTAATTTGCCTGCAGAATAAATGTCCCCCGTAATTTTTGCTGATAATATTATAGTGCTGCGGTCTTGTGGTGGAAAACAAAATGCTGTTTTCAAAACTTAAGCTTTGACGTTTATGTTCAATAACATGTTGAGGACCAAGGAGGAAGGACGAAGCGAGTCTGTTTCACATATATACCGTGGGTATGTGGGAAAAGTAATGTGTTGCAAATAAATCCGAAATCAGGATTTTAACTGTATTATCCGTTTCAGGTGTTTTTAAGACCTCCCTAAAAGTGTTTACTAAACAGTCAGTATGGGGGTGTATATATATATATTATATATATATATATATATATATATATATATATATATATGTATATATATATAATATATATATATATATATATTATATATATATATATATATATATATATATCTGTGTGTGTGCATGTGTGATTATTTAACATGGAAATAATCAAACCAATTTGAAACGCATATAGTCAACGCTATATAAGACAAAAAGATATGCCAAGTTTCATCTTATGTTTATCATCAGTTCAGTTTTTATTGACTGAAAAGTATGAACAAACACGATACTTTTTCAATATATTTATACGGAAAAGTAAAACTCGGTTTTTTAAAATCGTTAAAAATCAGAAATCTGTCTAATTAAGCTGAAATTTGGCACGAGGTTATGACGTCAAATAATGGGAAAGTGTTTCATAATAAACAACATTTCATATCAGTACGCAGTTATTGTGTTGGGCATACAATGTTTGAGGGGGTAGACTCATAAAACAAGAAATAAAAAAACGGGTACAGGATACCATGGAACTTTCCCCATCACATTCTCCCTGCTTCGGACTCGCTTTCCTCGTCCTCAGATATACAGTTCGCCAAATGTATACTGCAACATGCCTTTGGACTAGCTTCACTCATCTTCAGATAGTGAATGCATCCGTATCATCAGCGGTCACCCATACAGTACTGACCACGCTCAATACTCCTTATTTTTCATGATCCAAACAAATCAATGGTATGCTTGTCGTATTAAAACGAAACAACTTAGTGTATTGATTTGTCATTGACTTATGCTAGGACATACAGAACAATTCCGCATTAATTGTTCACGTTGTAAAAAAATGAAATTATTGTTCCTTTTAAACATGAAATCCTTTATTAATGATTTAAAATTGAGAGTAATTTAATGAAAACTTACTTTTAGATAATTAACTTAGCTTCAAACTTTATTTGAAGGAATTTTTGACATTTTTGATTCCTACCAAGATATTAACGAATACCTGAAAAACGGGACACGTTTTGGTCCAGTACCATTGCACCTGTCCCTGATGGTGTAAAGTAAGGGGATTTTTTTAGGGTATCTCTAAATATGTCCAAACAGATTTTCATTATAAAATTTAACTATTTAAAAATTCGCAAAAAAGCCGTTCGTTGACTAGACTATTTCCTGACGAGGTCATGGAATCCGAATGATGACAGTTGTCACACTCCCTCACAATGCTAAATTTAAACACCTGATCGATTAAACATTTTATCAAAATTTTTAACATTTATTGCATTTATCAGGAAGGATTAATTATTTATTAAATTAATATAAATAATATTATTAAAAACCAGATATTAATTAAAATAAAGAAAATAAGAAATAATAATTTGTAACCCTGGTAGGTCTCCCTACCACTCAATGCAACTGAACTTAACAAATTCAATTTTATACTTACAAATACAGCTTTTAAGTTTTAAAAATATTTGAACTTTATTCAGGTCAGACGAAATATAGTCATTTTAAGAAGTAAGAAGTTGTTATTGCAGTCCCATCCTGTGTCTTACATTTTTTTAATATTTAAACTTACATACAGGAAATTATAAGCATTATCTAGGGTAGTCGAAATGTGGATGTACTACTGTGATTAATGTGCTTTTTTCTGTTTATGGATGACTAAGAGAATCCCATGTTAATCTAGATTATAAATTAGGCGTATTTCAAATTCTAATAATTTCTAGCGAATCCAAAAAAACAGACAAGGAAAAGTTCCGAGGTTCCCCATAACTGATTTATTCTTTTTTAAAGCTACCCTATCCGATTGCTAAAAGATGGAAATGTCAATTTGTAATAAGGTAAAATAATGAAATTAATATAAAGGTTGTACTACTGAAGATGCATCTGTTTTGTAGTTTAGTTATTGATAAATATGCATATCTTTTGAATTAATAAATATATAATATTTACAGTAAAAATAATTAGAAGTTATTTGTTTTAAAATAATAAAATCATTTGATGAGAACTAGTAAATTAAAAGTGTTATATTTCTATAAAAGTTTATTTTTAAATGATAAGGACAACCAGTCCTTTCTTTTTGGTTCATTTAAGGGACAAATGTTCCCTAAAAACAAGATAAAAGTTTACTTCAAAACTAGTCCAAACTCCTCTCTATTTGCCTTAATGAAACTGTCGTCTACTACAACAAAAGACCATTATAAAGTAATAACAGTGTCTGTGTGCGTGGAGCCGGCTCGAAGGACCACGCACTCTCACTTAGTAAATGTCCAGCTAGAAGGACCACTTACTGAGGCAAAGGTAGGAAAGGATCCTGCAAGTCTATACCTTTTAGTTTTAGGAGGCTTTCAGAATTATAAATTAAAACTCTATTTTCCCAACCGCAATATAAAAGGAATTAGTAGCTAAAAAATTGGGCCTATCTAAACTTTATGTTATCCTTTTTCCCTTTCAAACCAACATAAATAATAATAAGTATTTTATTTATAAATGCTATTTAAAATCAACCATAGAACAAGGCTACCCTACATATAATATCATATTGAACAATATGATAATATATACAATATTATTAAATAATAATATTGAATAATATGAAATAGGGTGTTTACAAAAAAATTGCCCACCAATACCTTCAAAACTGCGCCAGAAAATGTGGTCTTCAACGTGAAAAATGTGGCTGAGGCCTCTTTGCGTTCGGAAAACTTTAAAACGTTATTAAAACATGTTTTATTAAAAAAAAAAACAATTTTTTTTGAAGCTAAAAGTGACCCTATTTTCATAATCCAAAAATCGAATCTGTTCACCCTCTCAAAGGACTTGAATTTCGAGCCAAGTTTTACAGGAATTAGACCAGCCGCTATGTTAACAAGAAACGTTAGGAAATATAAAATTTGACCGATCGAGTTTAAATTTAACACTGTACAAGTGGTCAATAGATTCAAAAAATTTCATTTTTATATTGGTCAACATTTTGAACATATTTACAATTAAATTTTTTAAACTTGTAATGAATTAGCAGTTGAAATTCCAAAGTTATTCAATATTTAGTTTTACCTTATTGGTTTTATAGGTAAATTTTAATTTTCCTTGGATAAACTCCTTTCTTGGTATTTGTTAATGCTGAAACGTAGACATTTTATGGAAAAAATTGGTTTTTCGTTTTTGTTATAATGAAATTCTTTTCGGTTCATTTAGGAGGCAGGGAAGCAAATATATGTTTGTACCACATTCCATACTGTTAAAATCCATTTACTTACCTTCAAGATGATTCTAAGTTTTCTGATCAGTGCACTCTAAAGCTTTTAAAAAATATCTAAACTACTAGCACGGTTAAGCTGCCATCCGAGGACACTTAAAAAAATAAAAATAGACGAATATGTAAAGAGTTTTAGATGAGATTATTTTTTATAGTAATTCTTTTGTGACATAGCGCTAAAAGGTGACATAAGGGAAGCATTTGTTCACATTTTAACAACCTGACACCAATTAGTATTATTATTATTATTGAGATGCGTTATGATCGAGAATACCCTTCTTTGCCCCAGATGTCATCTGAGTTGTCTCAAATATAGTTTAGGTTAAAATGATAGAATAGGTCCAGAACTTTCTTCACCAGCGATCCATTGACTCGAGTCAATCTTGGATGTTGTATTGTAATCTGGGTAGAGTACTGCTACCAAGATGAGAGAATCAAAATTATGTGAGGGGATTCATTTCATCAGCCTTATAAATCACCTGGCCTAGATGGAGTTTATCCTGCACGTCTACAAAAGGAATAGATAACCTAGCTCCTTTACTCCATACCATATTTAGCGCCAGTGTGGCATTTAATCACATACCTGACTTATGGAAATCAGCTAAAAATGGGCTGATGGTGCTATTCTAGACAATAAAGAAACATTTGATAACAGCTCAAACGAAACCATAAAAATATCTCTTAGAATCGAAGGAGTCTGTAATTGGATTGAGAATTTACATCTAAGGAGAAAGATTATGATAGTTATCATAATCAAAGGTGAAGTTTTATCACTTTTGTGTGGAGTTTGGCTATTGATCAAATATTAGCCATCCTAAACATGAATGGCTACTATACTTTTAGTTATCCAGATGACATAGTTGTTACTATTTTGGCGGAATTTATAAACACAGCTTTAAAAGTTATGCAGAACCCAATAACTTTATTAGATAACTGAATTAGGCAATACAATTTTTGTATCGATCGATCAAAAACATCTTTAATAGTTTTTAAAAAAACATATCCACCAACCGCTAAAACCTCATTACTGTTTGATAAAATATTACTCTAATTCACCAAGTAAAATATCCTGGAGTTACTCTTGATAAAAAAATGACCTGGAACCATCACTTAGAAAGAGTGACCAACAAGTCAAAACTAATACTTATGTTATTAAGAAGAACATTTGGTAAAATATGGGTTTTGATGTGTACTTTGTTGGTTAACTCATACTGCTCTCTAGTGTGGTTGCCAAAAAAAAATTAGGACCACAGCTGTAAAACAATGCAATTCCGTTCAACGGTTAGCTGGCCTATCAATCACTGAATCCATGAGCACTAGTCCTACAGCGCCTTTAGAAGTAATGCTAGGATTTCTACCCCTCGAGCATGTAATCCAAAGTGAAGCTACAGGCTACAAATTTCAGGTAATTGGAACCCTAGTTCATATCGAGGTCACTCAGAAATCATCCCATTGATTCGGAATCTATTATTCGTTATGCTCTTTCACCAAATGACAGCACTGTACTCTTAAAACAAACAATTCTCACTAAAATGTGGTCATGAAGATCACATTTCCTAGACAATTTTACATGGCTAAGTTTACAGATGGGTCTATGGGTGTATGGACCTCACCCTGGAGACAAACTCTCCACTAAGCAATTTTTAAACTACATAAGCAAATTAAAACACTGTAACATTTAGATGGGTTTCTGGGCATAAAGGAACAGACGGAAATGAGATAGCAGATGCTCCAGTCAGTCAAGGTTCTGAACAAATCTTAATTGGACCAGAACCAATTATTAGAATTTTTAAAACTCAAGCCATGTATGCAATCACAGAATAGCTAAGAAACCAATGACTAGCTACACTGGAACGATGCTCCTGGCTTAAGACACAATAAACTCACGATGAGAGGTGCACAAGCCAAGTTGACAGAAAGCCTTCTAAATTTTAAACAAGAAGAACCTAAGTCTAGTGGCTGTGTTGATAACTGGTCACTGTTACTAAGCAAGCAATTAAACTACATAGGCAAATACTTTGAGCCTACATAGACCCTGTCACTTTGTGGGCTATCCACTGGATCAGCAACTCGCATCATATTTGAATGTGAAGCTCTTGCATATAAGAGATTTATGTTATTTGGGAAAACTACCTTAAACAGAGTTGCAAACCCAAATGATGACTTAGTAAAAAAAATCCTAGAATTAACTAAATATATACATCAAACAATACACTAGGATATCTCTAAAGACAATGATGGTATTTAGGTGTTTGAAAGACGACGATGATAAGTTAATACACAGTAATCAAGATCCCTTCTATGCCCTCAAAGAGTCTTTTATGTATGAACTTATTCTGTCTATGAGAGACAAAGATCTCAGATTATATTTAAGAGCCATATATTATTTATCTGGTACCGATCTGATAGTATCATCATTATTTAGAGACGATCGAATGGTTTGTATCTATTATAAAAGTTGACTTCGTATGAACTACCCTAGAAAAGCTGTTTAAATGTCAAAAAAATATTAACAGTATATTTTTCAATCCTTCAACAATAAACAGGCAATAATACTAAATATTTACGGCTGAAACACTGTGCCATATTTGCCAAAAGGTAATGAAATTTTGAGATTTTCATTAGCCTCATACATTCCAATTCCACAATGCATCTTGGATCCATCAAAATACACTGTGTCATCAGATGATTTCATAACAAAACATTATAAATATAATTACAAACCAATAATATTGCAATTGAAATGAAGATAAGTAAAAATTATTTAAGTAAACACTGTAATATAGGGACAATAAAAAAAAATCTTATAAAAAATATCAAATACGATGAATTCATACAACTATGTATTGTAAAAAATACTAAAATTCCACAGAAGCGAAAACCTCTACTTTGAAATATAAATCACGAGGAACATTGAATTTTATTCTATAAATCTAACTCGTGACGACTATGTATATATCTAGATTTTACCGCAGAGTGTTAAATTTTACAATAACTTCCCTTCTAGTGGTAAGGAAAGGCTTAACATGTACCACTTTATTTCTTTCTGACTGCATGTAGCTAGGGTTTTATCATGTTAACGATATTTCATTTTTTTCTATTTATCACACGTCAAAGGTGAATTTAAGCCCCGTGTGTCATTTAGTCGTGGGGATATCTACAGCAGTTGGGGGGTTGATCTAAAGGCTGGCATGACTGTATATTATTGACAAAGATTGACATGAATCGAAGCAATTTAAAAATATTGTTATACACTTAAAGGGCAGAAAATTTGTTAAACTAACAGCTTTATAAAACTCCTATAGTATGATAAAATATTTTTAAATAAAGATAATTAAAAACAAATCATATAAATGTTATAAAAGCAAAATTAATATAAACTGAGATAGTTACACCCAGGGGGGCAACTCTTTTTACTTTTCTCACGTTCTATTAAAAAAGAATAATACGAACGCTGCCTGCCTCCATGGTCGAGGTTGTTAGAGCGTCAGTATTTATAGTGACTCAGACACATAATCTAACCTGTAAGTCGTAATAGTAAACATAATCTAATTTATCCAAATTATCATTACACATTTTCATTTATGATTTATAACCAAAAGTATGATCTATAAACACCTATCATATATGAGTTGCAATTATAACCATAAACATAAAAATGTTATTTATAAAAGTAAATCTGAAATCATATGAACTATTTTTATAATTTTTTTAATGTCACAACAAATCAAATTCTAATATAAAATCATAATAGACAAAAAAAAACTCTAAGTTATGATCTCTAAAAATAAAGATGCAAAAAATCCTTGTTCTTCCACAAGAATTTATAAATGTATTTTCTTCAGGATACAGGATATATAAAAAGGTATAACGGAGATTCCAGCGACCCGTAACAGAATATACCCGCACTGGTATAGAAATGTAACCCAAGCCGATAAAATCTAAAAATGATTTGTATGTTATTCTATTCTGTTTCCTTTATAGACATAAGAAAAATCTCTATAAAACCTATTTCCTATCCTGTCCTATATTTTTTAACAATTTTTGTTTATTTATTCTTTTCCCTGAGAATATTAAATTTATAAGTACTCAATATCATGTTTATAAGTAGAATTATGAATATAAACGGCATTCTCTTTTAGGTTATGTATATAATATTACAAAAATATAAAGATAGGTTATAACATAGCGAGTTATATTAAAATATAACCAGATGAATGTAGGATGTGACCAAGCTACCCTTACATTATATTTATATCAATAGTTAATTATAATAAAAGAAGAATTGACACATAAAAAGTAACTCCAAATATAATTGAGCATGAAATGATTTTACACTTTTTCTTTTTAACTATGCATAATTACCATGATATTTTTGCTCACCCTAGAGCATGTTTAAGAAGAAATTTTTCATTTACGTTAAATAAAAATAAAATAAAGATTTGATATGTTTTTGTAAACAAGACTCGGAAAATACCTTGAACTTCTTCATTGTAAAATGCGAACAAAACTTTTTTTTCAATTTTTATTTGCTCAAATTGTATTAAACATCTTTAGGGGCTTAAGTAAAGTGTAGGGCTAGTAAAACTGAACAATGAGCGAGTTTATGAACTGAAATGAGTATATTACACCAATCAGGCAGGTTAACTTAAAAGTAGTCTTATTGCAATAAGTTCATCAAATACTTAAAAATAAATTTATTCTTAGAAATTAAGAATTGTAAATTTTGATATACTTGGAGGTACTGGAAGAAACCTTTAAAACAATCATACCTAAATAAACTTGCTAACCCATGCTACGCTTGCCTAAATTTTAACCAAATTCAGGGTCCCTAAATTCCATTAACATAGAAAGAACAAAATAATTAGATTGATACATAACAACTGGATTGAGAAAATCATAAACAGTGAATAAATAGACAAACTATCTTAATCTTATCTTGGATGAGAGGTTCCAAAAATGGGGTGTTTAAATTATCTAACTTAACCCCTGAACAAACTAAAAGTTCTGCCAACGTTGAAAGCAAAACAAGATCCTAAACCAGTACTACCAAACAAAAAGGTTAAAATAATACATAATCCATTAACTTTGTCCCGGGGATTCCGCCAAAACCTGCAACGTCGTCCTGCTGAACACTTAAATGAACGTCACGTGACTTGAAAATTCCTTATTATTCATATAATAATAATAATGCCCGTTTAGAGCCTTGTGGCTCGTCTGAGATAACCCCTCCGGGAACTACCTCGATTAGTAGTGGCAACCGTTACGCTTCACGTTTATTCTAATGTGGGCGATAATTTATTTAAATTATAATCTTATAGGGTAATCTGGGATTTGAATCCCAAACCTCCGTGGCTTCAAACGTTAGTATTTAACGCTTTAACAACCTCGACCACAAAGACGGCTTTAATCCTTGATATTTTATCTAAATTTCAAAATTATTTGCTAATTCAAAATGAACAAAAATAATTTACATCACTGTGTTTGACTGATGTTTATAACATCAAATAAAGTTAGCAGCTTGGTTGAAGGTGATATTAAACAGTTTCACGCATATTAAACTCCCGGCTCCCGGCAGCGTTAAGATGAAATGAACTATCAGGAAAGCGAAAGAAAATACCTCATATTGCAGAGTTGTACCCGTGTCATCCCATTTCCATGTAATTAGAAGGAAATTACAGCCTTTATTTAGAAAAGCTCTTAGGAACAGGTAAAAGGCAAAAATTGAAGAAAATGTGTGATAAGGCAAAAATTCAAAAAAGTTAAATGACAAGTTATTTAATTTTATTTGGCCGGTAAAAAACGTATATTTTAAGTTAGAGTGGATATTGATATTTTTGGGCCTGTGATTTAAATCAAAATGGGGTGGTAAAGTACTCAAAGCCAGGGTGCCTTAGTATGAACGATAATTTTGTATAGTTTTATTTACATTATATAAGTTTAAAATACAAAGAAATTCGGGCGCGGTGATCTGCATGCTAGGCGAATTTCCTTTGAAATGTGTGGTTCCGTGTTTAACAATTTATTTTTCACTTAAGGTTCCGGTTTATACTTTACTTATAATTAGCAGTTACTAAATTATAAAGCCCTGCTTGTAACTAATTTTTTTTCTATTCACCAAAGAGATGCGCTAAAATATTTAATGATAAGCATTAACTGAACAAACAAGAACAAATAATGCCAATGTAAGTGGCACATATTAGTATAACCTATTGAATATGCGGATAACCTGTGAAAAATGCATATAAATGAGTGTTTTATACTTAAGAAACATCTCAAGTTATAAAGCATAAACCGGAAAAGTAAGCACTAAATACAATGTTAAGTACAAAAACACGCATTCTAAAGTAAATTCGCCCGGCATGCGGGCCACCACGCCAGAATTTTTATA
>JACMZG010001911.1:51875656-52163156 GCA_018340805.1 Microvelia longipes | reverse complement strand
AAAAAAATTCAGGAGTGAAAAAATTAATAACTTAAAAAAAAAGACGGGGAGGGAAGTACAATGTTGTTATCAGGATCTCGGAGGGGAAGGACGCGACACCTTCAAATATAAAATATATCAAGGATTTGGGGTGAGAAGAAAATTTCAGGGGAAATTTTAAAAGGAGGGAAAATCTACCAGTAGGGATGAATTTATGGAGGGAAATTTCAACCTTGTGATGTTGGTAGAGGGTTGAAACAAGTGGTTGGTCCAGAGTGGGGATACAGCATCCAGTATTACACCGTATCTTGTTGGGTCCGCAACCAGGTGTATTTTCTCGATAACCCCCTTTATGAAAACTCACATCCACCCCTGAACTCCTCCCTTCTACTATAATCATATTAGAAACTTGCCCCATCACATCTCGTTTTTAAAATTTTTTATCTCTACAAAAATTCAGGAGTAGATTTAGTTACCACACACCATGATGTGATTTTCGCCTTGGCAAAATGTGTACACCGACTTAACTCCTCCCCCTCTAAAAAAATCAATCGTCGCGAATTTTTTTCCCTCTATAAAACCCGCCAATTTTTTTTTAATATTTTTATTTTTGAAAAGTGCAAATTTGTGAGCTTAAACATCTCTATATCGTGATTTATCTCTCTTAATATTTCGTAAGTATATTTGTTATTTATTCATATTAACGATACCATTTCACTTGAGTAAAGTAAGATAGTGAAAGTATGATTATGTTTATTTATTTACATGAGATGTATTGTACATAATTAATGTAAAATAAATAAAAATAATAGAGATAATTTAAAACAATAATTTTAAACAAATCTTCATATTAGATATTCTTAGCATTAGATGTGAGAAAATATGCTAATAATTATGTTAATAAAATAAAAATATGTAAATAATCTTAGTTGATTATTTAGGGAAATTCCAAATGAGATATTCCGTAAGATACCTGGCATGGCCTAGACCAAAACCTTAGGAAAGCAGTGGTGATATCATAGTTTTGTCTTCTAAAAGGTTTAGTCGGACCAATCCTTGGTCAAATAAAACTTTCTAGGAATTAGAAGAATTATTTTTTTAACAAGACATTCTTAAGAGGCCGTTGGGCATGGTTTTGAATGTAGTTGCAAGGGCGTCAATCACCGAGATAGTCTGATTAAAAGTTACCGTTTCAGTCAGTTCGCTTATTAAAAAATTAATTAGATTTTTATTAATCCAAAATAATCATATTATTTTTAATGATTGTAATATTATCAATAATAATGGAGACAAATAATACTAATCTATATATATATATATATATATATATATATATATATATATATATATATATATATATATATATATATATATATATATATATATATATTAAATAAATAATATATATATATATATATATATATATATATATATATATATATATATATATTATATATATATTATATATATATATATTAAGATAAAACTTTTGTGACCTCTAAAACGACTTAATCAATGTAGACCTAAGTTTAAACTAAGGCTAATCATGGATCAGAAAGAGTCATAAACTATCTCTAATCCTGATCAGTGCTAAAATGACAGTAGGGGGTTCAAAAATCTCAAAATCTAATTGATAAATATTGACTAAACTTAAAATGATTATAGGGTAAGTGTAAAAATGTTCAAAGCTAAAAAATTGAATCTAAACGATAGATCTTGACTTAACTTTCAATTATACCACTGACTTAACACAATGAACACCTTTTATGTCTAAAATATTATTAATAATAATATTTGTGTGTCTCAAATAATACTATTTTGTGTACTAAAATAATAGGCGTAGTGTAAACAAAATTTTGAGTGCTTAGAGGTCAGAATCTAATTTATGGATAATGGCTAAACTTTAAACTACTACTCATATGTAAGAATAGACATATTCTACGCTGTTTCTAAATAATATAAGGTATAGAGTTAAATAAATATATTTTATTAGAGGAATTATTTATGGCAGCTCGGAATCTACTTGATGAATCATGAATATATAAATATTATTTTACTTAAATAATATGAAACATATTAAATTTGTTTTGCTCATCAAAACGTTGTTATAATGTATAATAGTTATAATATACATCATATAATATTCCTATTATTGTATATATTGTTATTTCTTTATTACTTTTGCAGTAAGGGACTGCAGTCCCTTCTTATATTCTTATAAAACATTAATAAACATAAAGAAGCGATATTATTTAAATAAAGTATTCTGGAGGTTTTTACATTTTGACTAAATTAGGTTTCCTTTAAGGTTAGGCATCCGTTTTTAGAAGGGAGACCTGACTAATAATATTAAAAATATTTCTATTCTTCCCATGAAATCTTTTATGAATCATCCGAGATCGAATCCGGAAAAAGTCGAAGAAGAAATAAAATTTACTTAAATGCTTGAATAGTAAAGAAATTGTTTTACTTGCATGAGAGGACTTAAATAAAGAACAGCAACAATACCTGCAACAAAAATATCAAATTAATGCATACTCGTATAGTACAACTAGCAGGGTGCTAGCAACATGTTTAATAAGTACTCAGATAAACTTAATTGTTTAACTTAATTAACTTAATTTTAGCGGTTCTTGTAAACACGCCATCTCTCCAACACATAGATGGCTAAGTACAAAAATTATCCTTGAAGATTATCCGAATCCAATTGAAAACCAGGTTCTTATGACGTCATTAACCAAGTTTGCTGAGTCATAATTTTCAAAAAATCGATAAAATTAAGCTTTATAAATTTTCGCCAAAGAAAAGGTCCTTTTTTGTGTTTTTGGGGGGGCACTGAATCGAATTAATCATGTACGGTGTCAATAAAACTATTCAAAGTGATCAAAAAGGTGAAAAAACCTATAGTACCTATTAACTTAAAATACAGTCGGTAAGCAATAAATTTTAAGTAGGGTTTTAAGTAGGGTCGTGGTTTTTGGGGGCGCTGAATGAAAAAAGCTAGTCCGAAGTCAATACGACTACTCAAAGCTAAAGTTCCCAAGTTCAAATCTTGGTACCGGCGATTTTTTATTATCATACGTACAGTATATAAGTAATAAACTGCGTTTATAAAAATGAAGAAAGTTAAATAAATTTTACAAATATTGCCACGAAGATTTAGGTCTTCCGGTGGTGATTGCGACAATGTAGATGAAGAATCCGACGTTTCGCTTTCACTGTGGGAGGCATCTTTAGGTATGTAGGACATCATGGATAAAAACACAATGCTCCACAAAACTGACGACAAAACTGAAGATAGAGACGAGTGTGACCCTATACCTGACTCTGATCTTGTCTTTGAGGACGAAGTTTATATATAGCCATGAGAAGGGATAGTAGGGTAGTAGGTATGTCCTGTAGAAGTTAAATAATAAGTTGAGATGCGATGTTTCTTTAGCTTAATTCATCATTAGCTTTATTTCATGGATTTTAAATAAAGTAGCACCAACTAATACGCCTCGAGATTGAGAAAACAAAATTGATTATATAAATAATTATTAGGAAAAATATTTAATTTAGTCCATTAATTTAGGAAAGGATTAGCGTTCCGCCCCGCAATGTCAAGAAGAAAATTTAAAATAACCCGCTAAGTCAGTAAAAAAAATTAAAACCCTACTAAAGCTGCCAGAGTATATTGTACTGTACACAACAAAGTAGGTTTTTTAAGGGTCTGAAACGGGAAAACGACTATAGGTACATTAATAATAATCATTCAAATCGGCCAATTAGAAGTGGAGAAAAAAAGGGTTTTAAAACGGCAATTTTGACGTATTATTATTCTTATTCTTCCTGAAATTTTTGGTGACGCACCTACAGCCGGAACGGATTTTGATGTGTGAGGAGTTTTTGGATTTATCTTATGCTCGTGTGTATTGCTGCTTAATGAAATATGAAATTCGACATTCTTACGTTGAGCGCGGAGCGATAAACAAACTAAGCTAGCAAACAATAGTTTTATATATTGACGTACCTTCTGCCTGAACAATGAACACATTTGATGTGTGGGGACTTTTTAGATTTGTCTTATGCCCGTTTACAGTCCTACTTGATGAAATCTCAAATTGTTAAAGCTAAAGATGTTTAATCATACTTTTGAATAAAATACAAAATGCAAATAATACGGAGTACCTCAGAACCTTTTCTCTCCATATCAGATTGGCTACGCTTATGCCCATCCTCAACCCATCGGACTCGCTACACTCGTACTTAGACATTTAAATCATTAGTTTTATTGCAAACGATATATATATATATATACGATTATTTTATATACTTTCACTCACCTGCATTCTTTACAACTAAATAGATTTAGGATTTTTTTGGACATTTGATTTTTGGCCATTTGGTCATTGGCCAAACTCATTAAAACCAAAGCCAATTGATCTCCAGTCAAAGTCATTGCAACCAAAGAGAAGATGCTAGGTAGGAAATACTAAAGCCCTTATAAATTTATAAGGAATCATCAGCTTCTTCTCCTTGGGGGCGTGCCAGAAGAGTGAATCAACTTTAGACGTACTGTTGGCAAGGGCATACAGGGTGTAGTGCCTGTATATCGTACCTTCATCGATCTATTCATTTCTTTTGTATACTCCTAGATCTATGCAGGTAAGTAAAACTGCTGCAATCATGACCACTGCTAAATCTGTCATTATTAATCTCCACGAACACCTGAATTGTTTGATATCTCAAAATATAGCAAAAGAAGCAATACAACTTGGTCGCAGTTAACCCATAAAAATATGACTTTTTAAATTAAAAAATAATACAATTTTCTTCACAAAGAAAGAATATTATACTCGCACGTTGACGCATAGAGCACGTTGACACCCACACTCTTCCAATGCAACTAAAGACTTTACCCTTCTATCCCTTCCTATTCTTAACATTTAATTATGTAAAAATTACTTCATCTATAGCAGTACTTAATTTCTGCTGGAAATATTAAAAATATTTAATAATAAAGCAAGTAAGGGTAAAATTGGATACTTATTCCTCCGAAGCTAAAGAAGGGAGGACTCTATTATATTGCATATCTTTGGATCTTGCAGGGTTCAATTACTCTTAATGTACATATATATTATATATATATTATATATATATATATATATATATTATATATTATTATATATATATATATATATATATATATATAGGAAACTGTGTGTACCTACGATAGTAGACAGGTAGCAGTAATAGCTAGTTAAAAACTAAAAAATTTCCTTATTAAGAAAAAGAAAATTAAAAATAATAAAATAGTCTATAAAATAGTAAAAATTAAACGAGAAAAAATAAATTTAAGATTTTCATTTAATAGCCAAACTTTTACCTTTTATTTTATATATTATATAATATTAAAAAAAAAGAATAATATTATATATATATATATATATATATATATATATATATATATATATATATATATTATATATATATATATATTATATACTATATATTATGTTATATATTTATTATTTTTTCTAATAATATTATATTATATAGTTTATTATACATAATTAAGCTCTGAATATGAACTTAATAAGCTCATAATCAGATGAACACTGCGTTAAAAGTTAAATTTATTGTGAATAATGTTTAGAAAAATATTTTCTCATTTTCATAGAGATAAGAAAGTAACAAAATTATAAGTTTCTGACGAGCTAGAGATAACAATTTGTGTTAGGAGGATGCTTACATTGCTAGTTTGTAAACTAGAAAATTAAAACTAACTTCGTCCTAACTTTTGATATTATCAGCGAGAATATTTATTGTATTTGTTAGAAAGAGATAAAATGGAAAAAATCAATTTGTACTTATCACGTTATTAACTATCACTTATAACATTAGTTATAAAGAAAAGTCTAAATAATTCGTTTCTTTCATGTGTTTTAATAAAAAAAATAAGATTTAGAACAAAAATCATGCTCCCAATTTAAACCCCAAATGTGGCCACTTTATGATGGAATTGAGTTAGATTAATAGATTTCGTGCTGAAAACATTTTCTTTTAGGTTTTGACCCTTTGAGATTTTCAATCAGGATTGCTTTTTTATATGAAAATTCTACCCTCTTTTCAATTTTAAATCAATACTAAATTATATTTATTAAATAAAATTGGAAAATATTCCTCATTAAAAAGTAAAAATAGATTATTAATAGACATGGGCGTAAGCAGGGTTGCAATCAGAGGGGCATCTATTATACATACATACATATATATATATATATTTATATATATATATATATATATATATATATATATATATATATATATATGAAAGTTGGGGTCAATTTCCAAGTATTTTGGGCTGTGAGTTGAATGAAAAATGTCCGGAGTCGTTATGAGCATTGAGATACCTGGGGTACCTGGGTTTGAATCCTGCGGTAAGGGCGATACTTTTTTAATTGTTTTATTTACATTATATAAGTTTACAACTGCAAAATATTCTGGTTCGGTGGTCCGCATGCCAGGCGACTTTTTTTCTTTTTTTTTTTTTTTTTTTAATTCTCTTTATTAAAAAATATAAAATTACAATTGACAAAATTAAATTTTTCCAAAGAAATAAAAAATAAAACTATACCCACTAAACAAAATACAAAGAGTACCTCTCATAAAAGGACCAGGTCCTGCGGCATGAGAGGGAGTATTTTTTTTATTTATTCATCCGTTCTTAAGGTTTACTTACATATTTTTTAAGTGTCATTTAGATATATTTACTTATTTAGCTCAAAAAATATTGTTTTAATTATTAAATATTAACAAGCAAAGCTTAAAATACAGTGGACGTTTACATAAGATTCACGACAAGCTTGATAGTCACACAGATGTTATTGACAATTACTACGCGCGAAAGCACTCCAAGCGCATGGCTAGCACCTCAGATCCAATTCAATTCAAACTAGCCAAAAAAAATTTACCTATTTAAGTTCCGCTCTTAACGAATCTACAACCAGCAACCGAATCTACAATCACGAACCAGCAACCCTCATTTACACTCCGCAAAAGAACAGATCCAGAATGCCAAGCACGCGCCCAAAAAACCACCGCGCAATGGAAGAAAAGCATTGTTAGAAGTAATATATCTGCACTATGCGCACTATACAGACACGCACGCACATTTGTGCGTGCACATTTGTTTACTTTCCTTAGAATGCGCATTTCTGTGCTCAACAATCCATTTCTTCCTTAAGATTGCGTTTTCTGCTTTATAACTTGAGCAGTTACTCAATTATTACGCACTATTTGTAACTCATTTGTTCCGTATTTTTCAATGACAATGCGCCAAAACTTTTAAAGATAAACACTAACTGCGCTAGTGCAAACACTAATGCAAATAATGGAGTACACTGCCAAGTTTGAAGGCATATTTTTGTATATCCAATAGGATAATTATGCTTATTTCCTTTGAAAAATACAGAATTAATAAAAACAGAAGTTTTTAAAAATGATTGATCTGTTTTTTTTAAATAATATTCCTTTATTTTAAATAAATTTAACTACAAAATAACTGACTCTATGATTTTTTATGGACTTTAATTGTGGACACAATACAGGTCCAACGACTGAACTGATTCACATTCGGATCTTACGATAATAAGTCCTTTAGAGAAAGAACTTATTACTTAAGTAATAAGTTAAGAACTTATAACTTAATTTTTATGCAAAATCTAACTAATGGTAATTTAAAATTATGTGTGGCCACATCTGTGGCCTGCACAGTTTTTGAAGTATTTAAATTTTAGATGCAAGTCAGATGTATCATAACATAATACTTTTATTATTATAAATAACAATGTTAAAACTGAATTAATTCATATTATAAATGATAATGTTAAAAGTGAATTAATTCAGTCAATGTTTATTCAAATTAAAATCTAATTAACCAGATAATAACTCATAAACAGATGACGTCGATAACCATACATAATGGATATTCGTTGTTTGGGTCTCTATTGATTATCAGCAGAAAGTGTTAACATATTGTCAGTTAGGATATGCGTTAGACAGGTACATAGCAATATGCAATCCATCTTGTATTAACAAAATCTGGATCTAGACAGAAATAAAATTTGTCAATTCTTTAGTTAAAATTAGTAATAAAATTTGAAACTTAATTGCGGCTCTATTAAAGTCATTAAAACCTTAACAGTCGTAAAATATTACATTTGCCTTAAATCTTATTGCTTTTCCTCATTTAAACCATAGATATTTAGAAAAATATTGTAATTGCACTAAAATCTAAAAACCGGAATTTCACCTGAATTATTTGTTTCAGGAGTTTTATAAGCTAGAGTGATTTTCAAAAGTTGTTTCGTTTTTATGTGTGTGTGTGTGTGTATATATATGTATGTTTGTCTGTTATCATCGTTGCTCTCAATTTATTTATGCTAAATAGTGGAAACTATAGGCACAAAAATCAATCCTTAGGTGTCTAGCTGTGCTTTTCGAAAAATACTTTTTATAACGCATACTTCACTTACGACAGATACTTTTTATTTAATCGGTAAAAAATACAGCCAAAATTTATAAAGTTCAGAAAACGCAAAAAAATAAGAATATGATCTTTAAATATTTTGTATTTGCTAATGCCAAAGAAATAATAAGAAAATAAGATGTGGTGTTCCATATATATATATATATATTATATATAATTATATATATATATATATATATATATATTATATATATATATATATATATATATTATATATATATGTATATATATATATATGTAATTATATATATATTATATATATATATATATTATATATATATATATATATATATACATATATATAGGTACTAGGTTAAATTTTATGTGTCCAAAAAGTAAAAAAAACAGTAGTAAATCATCGAATAATATGTGAAGTAGGGAGTTTGTTTTTTTATGATTTTGAGGTAATAAATCCAATATAACCAGTGCGAAGACAATAAGACAACTTAATGCTAGAGTTTTTTAGGTTTGGTACCAGCACTAATTTTATATCGTCTTTTTTAATAGTATTTAAGTTTATAATTTCAAAATAACTCTGGAGTAGAGGTCCGCATAGCGACCGAATAATCTTTGAAGAACTCTCTTGCTTATCAATCCAATTTTTGTTCAAATTCTTGGTATACATTTTATAACAAGAACAGTAGTGCTACAAATTACTGATTAATTTTTTCGATTTTTCAATAGAAATGCAATAATTAGTATAAACTTAGCTTTAAAAGAGTGCGAATAATGCTGTGCCGTGCATTGTAATCTATGAAATTAATATCCTCCTTTACTTTAAAAAAAAATCAAATAAATTAAACAATAATTTGTACACTACTGCTCAAGTTATACACATACATACCGAAAACTTAAGCAAAAATTAGATTCATAACCAAGAAAGCGCGTATTTCTAAAAAAATCCCCGGCTTGTGGACCTTCGGGCCATAATGTTTTATTATGAAAACTTTACAAATACTCTTTATGCAGTTTTTTAATAACTTCATAAAGAAATAATGCCTTTTTTAAAGGAGGTTGGCTTTCATAACATTTCTTTTGATGATCCCAATAGAAGAAAATTGATACCATTAAGGATCCAATGGTGTATTTAGTTACCTTCCGATACTAATTAGTGATTAATTTCGGTATATTCAAGTATATTTGTGAACGGAGAACACCCCTTACAACCAGGCAAACATTAATGATAAAAAAACTTGGTAAGATTTTTAATAACATTAGAATGAGTCTGACTGAATCAGGAGTAATATTCTAAATCGGCGAATTTAGAATCCTTAGTTATAATTTATAAAAAGGTAACTACCCATAAAGTTAAAGATAACTCGCATCAATAACTCTCTTGACTGGCAGGTCAGGATATTAAATTGACTCTATATTTTTCTCAAAATGTAATTTAAACTTTTTATAAACATTTTATCATTTAAATTAGTTTTATCTGAAACCAAAATTTTTGTAACGAATATTTTTCAGTATAAACTAATGTTCCAAAACATATTTGAGCAAATAAAATGTAAACCAGGTTATAAATGTGATTTAATTTTAAGTTTTAAGAAAGCAGAGGTAACTTGATATAACTTTTGTGATATGAGTTAAAATAGTGAGAGAGGGTTCACTTGAAACTTAGTAATAATGTTACATCTTTGGAGGCTTTTCATTAAGTCTTATCAATAAAAAACAAGCATCTGAAAGACATTGCTTTTTTTAGATGAGATGTTGGAAAGAATTTCAAAACTATTTCCAAAATATCATGACAACTTAATTGTTATTGATTTCCATCAAAATTCACTAGATTATGGTTTATAATCAGGGGGCACCGCAGAGCCCCCGCCAACTCTAGCGGTCACTGGTGCACCATCCTTTACAGGAGGCATCTCAAGGCTTTTTTAACCCTCTTGTATCTTTTTATTAAGGACATTAAACAATATAATTTTAATATCAACTAAAAGATCTTGTTGAGCTGATGTATTCTACCGAACTTTATACCTTTAACCGTTCACAGGTATTAAGATAAGTTAGGCAGTTTTGATACTCACTCACTTATTTAATCACTCATCAAAATTCTACAACTTCCAGCAATCGTAGACACTTGAAAATTGTTGTATAGGTAAATGTTGTGAAAATCAATAAAAAATGGTTAAAATCTAACATTTTCAGTTTCTTCTACCCAATATGTTCTACTTAAGTTAAAAGGTAATCCAAACCTCAATTTTACGTATAAATAAAATTTTTGACAACTAGTGCTACCTAGTAGAGCACACAAAAACTAAGAATATCGAGTTTTATTTTGACAGAACATAAAATATTTTTACGCAATTCATATATTGTTTAGTTAATGAAAATGGAACTGTTGAGTAATAAATAAGTGGTGTAATATGGTGTAACTAATTAATAATTTAATAATATTTCTTGGCGCATTTTTGTAAGGAATAATGTTTATGCTTAAAAAAAGGAATGAAATCTTAACAAAAACCTATGCGTGTTAAAAAAGAGCCAAGTCTAGCGTAAAAGGTGTGAGACCATTGAATATGCCAAGTCGAAGGTTCCCAATAATGCTTGTAAATGTATGAGGTTTGGCGGTTTCACTTTGTGATTTGGCCACTACGCAGCACCACAGAAATATATAATAAGCTTATTAAACTGGCTGAATATATTATTATAGTGTATGTCTACAGTCTATACAAGATTTTTATTACCACACTAGTTTAGCTGCGTAATAGCCGAATCACATAGTCAAACCGCCCCAAGACCTTATATATTTACAACCATTATAGGGAACCTACGACTTAGCATATTCAATGATCTCACAACTTTTTACGCTAATGTAAAGTAGAGTCAATCAAGGTCAGGACCTAAATGGGTAGCCGATGAGAATATATAAATATAAATTAGGCGATTTAAAAATTCTGAGGACGAGCAAAGCTAGTTCGAAGTGGCGAGGATGAGCGTAGCAAATCCGATAGTGAGAGGAAAAGTTCTGAGGCACCCGTACCAGATTCGTTTTAAACGAGTTCGTTGGGATGCAGTCTTCAGTTTTTTTGAAATTACTTTTGTACAAGTATTACTCTCAATATATTTTAAGATAAATGAAGTCGTTTGAAGTAAATAATAAAATATCTAAAATGTATCTGTTCTATTGAGATCTTCAGCATACCTTTATATAAATTTTAATTAAATAAAATTACAATAGAATAGACATGTTTCAATAGGGTGTAGAATGCAGACGTATAAAAGCAAACCCACTAATTAATTTTGTGCTGTAGATAGAGCCACTAAATTAAGTTTTACTCGTCTTTCAGTTTGAATTTATACCAAATAAGAGATTAATATTCATTGCAGACTGGATCAATATTGTATTGGCAAGGGTAGACAATACGATGTCATTAAGGGATGAACGATTCGGCAACACGGTCCACTAATGAACCGAAATTCTGTCTCATTTGAGAATGGACTGATTAGATTTAAAGGTAGATTTTAAGAAAACTTTAACCAGACGGTTTAAAAAGGTTTCTATTATCTTTAGAAAAAAATCTAAAAGAATATTAGTATAAAAGTCTATAAGAATATTTATTAATAAACGTCCCATCAAGTTTCTTGAGCATACATTCTAAAAGGATTTCACGTGTCAATCACATGTCATCTTAACTCCATATGCTAACTAAAGGGATAAAGTGAGGCAGATGAAGCGTTTGAAGTTACAAAGGCTGCTCTCTGACAGCAGAGTTAATAAGTCAGTAAAGTCGTATAGAAGATTCAGTCGAATCTGTAGTTAAGTCAGAAATGTTTGAATTTAAATTCGCTGTATACCTTTACGTGATAAATAAGTACACCAAGTTTCGTTTCAACACGAGTTGAAATTCGCTGTATACCTTTCCGTGATAAATAAGTACACCAAGTTTCGTTTCAATACGAGTTGAAATTCGGTATATACCTTTACGTGATAAATAAGTACACCAAGTTTCGTTTCAATACGAGTTGAAATTCGGTTTATACCTTTCCGTGATAAATAATTAGACCAAGTTTCGTTTCAATACGAGTTGAAATTCGGTGTATTCCGTGATAAATAAGTACACCAAGTTTCGTTTCAATACGAGTTGAAATTCGGTATATACCTTTCCGTGATAAATAAGTACCAAGTTTCTTTCAATACGAGTTGAAATTCGGTATATACCTTTACGTGATAATAAGTACACCAAGTTTCGTTTCAATACGAGTTGAAATTCGTATATACCTTTACGTGATAAATAAGTACACCAAGTTTCGTTTCAATACGAGTTGAAATTCAGTATATACCTTTACGTGATAAATAAGTACACCAAGTTTCGTTTCAATACGAGTTGAAATTCGGTGTATACCTTTCCGTGATAAATAATTACACCAAGTTTCGTTTCAATAAAAGTGTATTTATTATTTTGGTTGGATCATAAGAGATAAGCAGCATTGATGGGCAACTGCTAGAAATGACACGAATGTATTTACTATCTGAGGACGAGACAAGAGAGTCCGAAGTAGGGAAGATGAGCGTAGTGAATCCGATGATATGAGGAATAGTTCCGAGGTACCACACACCCATTTTTTATATTTGATTACGTACGATTTGTATTTAACGTGGAAAAGTTTATTTACGTCCTAATCATTCTTAATTTTGGGTACAAGACTGTAATTGTTATTTTATAACACTATTGTTGTTATTTAAGAACACCTCATTGTTCTTATTTCTTATAATCAAGAACAATTGTAAATTATTTTACATTAAATAGTGGAATTTTTAGTGTTAAGATTACAAACGTCTAAAGCGAATTTCAACTAAAAGCCATAAATATAAATCGTAACCCCTTTCATACTCAACATACAAATTTATTATCTGAAACCTATTTAATCGCTTTGACAATTAAATACATGTCAATCAATAAATGTGACTGGTAGACATTAAATATATTTTATAATTTACTAATTATTCCGTGGCTTAAATTTAGATTTTAAAATGTGCACAGAACATAAAGAATCAATGATGACTTCATTGGCGACATTTTTATTTTCATAACTTTTTGACCGCAAATTATTAAATCAATTCTAAAAAATAATATTTTACCATTTCATACCATTTGAAAGCATATGTCTGTTGGTACATAATTTTGTTACGAGAATGTTATCGGGAACTGTTAGACGGATTTAATTACAATTCAGGGCATGTAATTGCTATTTGGAATCAGGAGAAAATTATTCAACAAGATATTCCAATAACCACACATTGGCCGACCAACATATTTGCGCCTTAAAAAAAAGTGTTATTAAACATTGTGTCATAGCATTTCTAAATAAGCTTATCGATCAGGTAATGAATTTTTCACAATGTGAGTATTTATAATCGTCTAGTATTAGGTTACATAAGTTTAACATTTTCAAGTAAGTAGGGATAAAGAAAAAAGGTTGTATTTACCGCAAGTTGAAGAAGTAATTGAAAAATCAGCTACCGTCGATACTTGCTGTTGGATATGAATATCCCTGGACCGGTTTCGGCATAACGCCATCATCAGCAGAAGAGGCAACACTCGAGCTCTCAACTAATAAAGTAATATCAGTGAAAAACTTCTAGTCTCAAAGAGGACGACGAGCCATCTTTAGAGAGCTCGAGTGTTGCCCCACCTGCTTATAATGGCGATATGCCGAAACCGGTCCAGGGATATTCATATCCAACAGCAAGTATCAACGGTAGCTGATTCTTTAATGATAAAAGTATTTAATCGAAAGTAAAAATAAATTTATTATTTATAAATGTTTAAACATTTTAGACAAAATGTTTCCAATTTTTTAAAAAAAAGTCTTGATGTCAAAGAATTTAACATCATCAATTAAAATATAAAACTAGCCTTGTAATCTAGGAGACATCGTCAGTATTTAATTCTAAAAAAAATAATATTATTTAATTAAAAAAAATAACCGTTTAACAAGATGAAGAATCAGACTGTCGAATCATACTATCAATACTTTCGATTAAGTGGCATCACAAAAAGTATTAAAACTTCGAAGTACCATTAGTATTAGTCTATGTTGATAACAGTGTTCTGCTTCAGGAATCTAGGAATTATTAAAATTTTAAGATTAGCTCTTAGTGCAAAATTTAAAAACAGCTTTAAACTTTAAACATAGCAGAATTATTATAGGAAAAGTTTCACAACAGCAGTAAATAAGAAGAAAATAAATTGCAATATGAATAATTAGGTGCTGAGAAAATTAATGCAGAGTTTTAATATTACCTTTTATTCCTAGGAGAATGTGGGTCTTGCTCTGAAGAAATGTTTTAAAAAACTGAAGTAAGGTAGATTTCCATAGGGAGCTAAAGGCAAGGTAAGAATTTGTCCTTAAGATATTGTTTTCCTTTGTCTAAATACTTCGCCTCTATTCAAATACCGACTCCCTAGTATCCTTTATCTTGTCCATGTCTTTATATAAAATAAGCATCGCATTGACTAATAGTGTTTTGCTTTATTTCTCGTAATATTTTTTGTTACACATGTCGCCACGACACAAAATTTACTTATTTTCTTACGGTCAAAGAGATTATTAGTAGACGGTGACCTGAACATCTTCGGCTATCAATATAATCAAATGAACAGAACCATGTATATAACATATACATACATACAATACATATATATATATATATATATATATTATATATATATATATATATATATATATATATATATATATGAATGATCTGCAAAAGTCGACTGTTGCTATGCCTTCTACATTCTTTTGATTAAGTTATTCATTATTTTACCAATGTACTTGATTGAGTTTAAATTTAGTTAAAATTCTCCAGGACGATTTACCGCTAGCTAAAGTTTGTATGCTGTCTCATGATTTAAACTTAAAATTAAAATGTTTATAATTTTTAATAATAATAACTTGAGCATATTTCTCCTCTATTTCCTCAACCGTGGTTTAAGAAGGAAAAGATAGTACTGGATATTATCAGTGATATAACTATTACGGACAGATAGGATGGCCTTATCATCTGCAATGGTCCAAAGATAATGGACGGATGTTCTAGGATGTCGTGAGTATAAAAAGAGTAAAGAAATGGCCCTAGGATACTACCTTGTGAGACACCAGCTTGCACAAGGTAGATTGAGGAAAAGGAGGAAATCTTAGTCTAAACCCAAAAATATAAATGATGTAAAAAATTGATCACAAATAATAGGCTATGGCAAGACGATAATAACTTGATGAAAAACCAAGAGTAATAGATTTTCAAAGGGAATGTATTATCACATCCAGTAATTATTGAATAAATAATTATATTCATAATTAAATTACAAGAGGAGACATGTGGGACAGGTGAAACTTTATTTAAAATTAATTGGATGTTCAACTTAAACCGATGTGTTAAAATTACGGCCGTTCAACTCACATATTAGTCATTTATAATATGTGTTAACCTGTGTCAAAATTAAATTGCTAAAGACTGTTATAACGTTTCAGGGGAGAAAAATGGGTGATAATATCCAAACGGAGAGGTGATATAGATGCTTTGATAAATAACATAATATTGACCATGACCTCTACAATGGTTTATTATTAAAAACTACTAAGTGAAACGAGTTTCACAGAATTTTCTTTGCTTCTGTGATTATATCAGAAATTAATTTATTTTTTATCACACTCGTAATTCGATTTTTTCTACATTTAAAAAAGTATTTGCTAAAGCCTTTTAAAAGTATTTTTAACAATTTGAATAAAGGTATGCACTGCCAATTTTACAAAAATGAGTGTAGTTTTGTATAAACCAATGGGATGAATGTAACCATGTAGTAATGTTACAGCTCAAGTTACTAGGCAGACATCGTAAACTTTAATTTGTTAATGGAAAGAACCTATTCATAAAGGATCACACGGACCCAATTGAAAACCAGGTTGTTGTAGCGTCATTAACCCGGTTGGCTGAGTCAGCAAAATTTTCAAAAAATCGGTAAAATTGTCCAGGACTAAAGTTAATAATAAAAACAGTTTGGTGCTTTATCTATATAAAATAATTAAATCGCGTTTCCTTAGAGATCGTGACACTCCGAGGGCAGGAAATTAATCTGCTTAATCAATAATTAAGCTGCTACTGCTTAATCAGTCCAGGCCTTAAGTTTGCCTTTAGCTTGAATTGCTGCTCTGCGTCGAGGTCTCGCAGAAGATAATGTTAAGTTCTCAACAGTTTCCTCAGTTGACTATAACCAACCAAAATTATGGTTGGTAAAAATTTTGAATATGGTATCGTTTTCAATGTATCTTGCAGTACTGAATCGAATTAAAGCACTCCAGAGCCGATACGACCACTTAAAGTGACCAATTACTGTTACCAAATACCAATTAGAGTAAAAACGAGTCAATTACCAGAAACCCTAAAATACCTCCGGTACAACATACTTCCGGTTTATGCTTCATAAATTGGAGTAACTGCTCAATTAATAAAGTGCTCGAGTAATGATCAAGCACTACTTGTAACTCATTTTTTCTGTATTTTTTAAAGGAAAAACAATACACCAAAAAATCTTTTACAAATTTAAAAAATACACCAACTGAGCTTTAAACTAGTGCAAATTATGGAGTAAACTGCCAATTATTCAGGAATAGTTTTGTACAACCAACAAGATAAATATGCGCAAAAAAATAAGATACGAGTAGTGCTTGATAACTGAGTAACTGCTTAAGTTACAAAGCATAAACCGGAAGCTTAAGCAAGAAATAGATTGTTAAGCATGGAAACACGCATTCCAAAGAAAATTCGCCTCGAATGCGAACCACTCCACCAGGAGTTTTTAACATTCAATAATTCAAATTGACTGCAAAAGGAAATGTTATTGAAGTAATACAGATTTGGTATTTAATTACTATGTTTCCCAAAGTTATGTACGAACGATTGGTTCAGCAGTGACCTGTAAATTTAAGCCAAAATGCTTTTGCTGTCATAAAAGAAAAGTGCAAGTATCAAATATACCAGAAGTTGTAAAAGACTTAATATCTGAAGAAGGAGGGCGTTAAGTTCCAATGACATAAATCGGATGTCATAAAAGTCACGAAGGGAACTTCATCCCTTACAGAGAAACTTTTGCGGGTATTAAGGATTCAAATGTACAAGGAAGTTCATAATGTTCATGTCCAAAAGCAAGTATCGACAGTAGCTAATTCTTCAATACATATACACTCGAACACACAGAAATCGAAGGTTTGGGAAATCCACGATGATCAGCTTTCAATAAGTACTTGAAAACGGAGAAGATAAAGGCTATAGACCCCCCTCCCTCCCATGAGTCGTTTTACTGATGATAATTCGCTAACAGGGGACCCAGCGACACATTTTTAAACTTTTAACTAGATTAGTTCGTCGTGACTATAATTTTAGCCTGAAATTTGTACACTTATTTTTAAATTTCTTTATGTATACCATAGGTAAATAGGAAAACTATTTTGTTTGAACTAAAAATCTAAAACCGATATGTCAGTTTCAAAAATCGAAAACTTGAATAATCAGTTTTAGGTGTTTTTAAGACCTCCTGAGTCTAAAGTTTCTACATAGTTGTCTGTGTTTGTGGGTTTATGTGTAAGATTCAACTCTTTTTCATAAATACACAAGGAGTGCATTTCCGCTGTGGCGAGGAAATGATCTCAGGTACCCCACCTGAGATCATAAGGCAGAGGGTTTAGACAAAAAACAATTTCATTGGTCGAATGTTGTCAATCTGAAACAATTTTGAGTGAATCTTGTGACAAGCCAACATTAGATTTTCAATACCATTAGATTTTCATTAACATTAGACATAAAACTTTATTTTTTACGCAATGATGAAAAAAATATTCAAAATTATAATAATTAAAATTCATTTGTCTAAATAAAAATAAATTGATAGCTATAAAAATCTAGTTTCCATATTTTCTCTAAATAATTCTATCTCTGAAAATAAATTTATTAAATATTTACTTTAAACATTTTATAACACTTTCAAACTAATAATTATCGACATTCCAAAACATTTTACTTTCTCTTAAAATTTCAGTCTCAAATTACACGAACAATTTACTATTTATTTGTCTATAATTTATCATAGAAACATTTATTTTTAATGATACTTACTGCATGAGGCCATTAAAACGATTTTCAAGATAAATAGTACACAAGGGATAGTTGGAAAAGCCCTAATCAATTAGAACTTGATGATAATTTTAACCTCTAATCCTATGCTTTTGACTTCTTTCAGTCAAAACTCATGTTGCTTCCTTTAATTGAAATTTTCATTTATTTCCACAACGAAAAATTAACTTAAAAGATGCATTTGTTTAAAAAATACGAAATGAAGAAATAAGATTCGCTTTAAGATTAAAAAAATAACAGTAAAAAAGGCAGAATAAATGAATATCTATTAATATTCAACAAGTTATGATTAAGTTAAACAAGATATAAATAATAAAATAGCAGAACAAGATTAGAAATTATAAAAAAGATCTTTATTTAAAGACGACTAGGTGATATTATATATTCTGTTTGCCTTAAGCAACAATGCTCTTATAAATTTTTAATTTTTTCAGTTCCTTTTGTTTCACTTTTTTAACCTTTTTTTAAAGAAAAAGGAAAAAATTAATGATAACTATTGTTATCCCTGGGAAAGTCTACTTTAAGTGGAGGAAGCCACTTTTCTAAAGGTTTCTGTTGTTAGAATTACAATAGTTATGTTTTCAACTTACAATATAATATAAACTTTTACTTGACGCTGCAAATTATCAAAGCGATTTTGATTAATTTAGTCCATCTTGGGTCTTCAAACATGTAATTTATTACTTAAATTGGGTTATTATATATTTTTATGGGTTAAATGAGATGACAAATTCATACTTCAAACGGTGTCGATAATAACTTTTTAAAGGAATGAAATCACTTAACTTTTATGTTACATATGCTATGTTTTAGTTGTTTTTAGAAATATTTTTTTATGTTCATGAACTTAAAGATTGAAATTTACAAAGATGAACACTGATCTTAAGATGACACTTAAGATTTGTGGTTATTTGGTGCCCAAGTAGAAAATTATCTTCACCTCTGCCTTTGGCTTTGCCAAATAAAAATTCCATATTTCCTGATTTTATTATGTTTGCTTCTGGCATACTTTCATACGATGTATAGTATCAATAAACTTGTTTTATAAATAGAATAAACACAGAAGCTAATTAGGTTACGCATCTTAAATATTCTCATCTATTTTAGAAATTCCTAAATGATTGGGGATTAGAATTTTAGATGTAATGTTAGAATACCACTAAGTAGGAGTTACTTAACAAGATTTTAACAGAAATAGACGGTAAAATTTAATTAGATTTTTTGCGTCACATTAAAGGAAAACAGATTCTAGATATCATATATAGATTGATAGCTATCATTAGATTACTTTTACGAATATGAAACCATTAATGAGTATTTTAGGAGAGTACTACGTTATGTAAATAAATACATCTGTAGCTGAAAGATACCTCAAGAAAAATTATAATTTTGAGAATACAAATTCTTTATGAAGAATTTAAAAATATTTCAAGAGGTCAAAAATTCAGAATTGTCATACAATTTTATTTTGAAAAAAGAATAACCACTATCACACACAGTTCAAATCAGTGTACCATTTTCATTTTTTTATAAAACAAATGTGTATTTTGCAGTTAGTTTTTGTATTATGATCATATAATTAGTAATCTAAAGGAAACTCTTACTGGGAAAGAAGAATGCAAATATATTCTTCTATTCACCTCGACCGTTAAATATATATATGCACTAAGACTTCAAACTCAGGAATTGCGGTCAGAAAAGAAACATACTTAAAACTAAAAATTCATTTCATCGACATTTTGGCAACTTAATTACGTAGTCATCTTCAGAGATGGCTGTAAAATACAATAATAATGGCATAATAGAACAACAGTACCGAGATAGAAAACACAAATAGTGGTAACTAATAAAACCAAAAACATAAATAATTCAATAGATATCTTACTTATTGAAGTTAACAGTAAGATTAATAAAAAATGGAATTTTAGTTTTACAAAGCTAAAATGCTATCCTAAACCCTATCGTTTATGTGTGACATCATGACACACACAATAAAAACTCACAATAATGACTCAGAAAAAAAAACTTTGAAAAATTGTTTCATTGGGTTGACATTTTACAGATGTTAAATATTTATTAACAGCATTATTTCTGATTTTATCAATTGACATATATAACATGATGTAAACAAATCTCGTTTTTTAGACTAATAAATTCGGAAATTCGCTTATATCATGACAGCATGTCATTTGAAATGCCATTGAAGTGAAGCACATGACAATTTGTAAATAAACATGTTGACAGCTGAGTTGACAGCTGACAGGCTGGCAACTTAGATGATTACCCGTAATTCACATATTTCCATGCGTCAAAAAGTAAATATTTTCATTGAGTCTTATTTGGGAAGTCCTGAGAAAAATATTGGTCAGATTAATTTATTGTTAAATTAATAAAGTCACAGTGTTTAATTTGTTTAAAGTCAATCTTATTATTTCAAGACAGTCAGTATTTTTAATACCATTTATATAAACTATAAATATGACAAATTGGTATAGGACAACGACCATGTGGCCGTAAAGCGGCCACAGGGAGGAAGGGGGCCGAATGCCTTTTGTTTTCTTTACGAAAACAAGACTAAATAAAAGACTTTAAAATGTGGGGCTGAAATCTGCAGAAATGAGACAGTCTAAGCTCGTTATTAAAAGGACCGTCTAAGAAGCTCACTAGATTTCTCTTATCCCTAAAAAGAAGAACTTGTCACTAAATAACTGGCATTCTCAATGGTAAATGTCGGATTAATAGAAATTTACACCTATTTGGGCCGTAAAGCTGGCAAATAATTTGAATTAGCATTAAACTTAAAAGTAATGAAAAACCCCTAGTAGTACACATTTTTGACAGTAAATTGTAAAACTTATTAGTCACAAATGCATTCTAAAAGTTGGCCCTACCAGAGGAGAAAATACTATAACAGGTTTAATTTAATTTAAAATAACAAGTTTGTACCTAGTGTTTCGAAAAACTACCGCAGCATTGGCAGATTTGGATCATATTTCATTATTATAAAATTATTTTAGAAATATTATGTAAATAATTATGTAATAAATGGTATGGCATCTCATCTTAACCATTCGCAGTTGGAATTAAATACGGTTCATTTCCTCTTCAAAATGATAAAATATAATACCTCTATTTTCATACATGTTTGTTCCATCACCCACTAATCCCTAAAATTTAAGTAAAAATTTAATTAATTATTAAAGTAATTTTGCAGCAAACGCGCAATTATTTATTTATTTTTATTCCATTACTTCGTATTATTTTTATTTATTCTTATAACGCCATCATAGTGTTTATTATTCGCTTTAATTCAAAGCTAGGTTGAAAGCGTTTCTGTTGAAAGTTTTATTCTGTGGAGATCATTTTCTTTTCATTATTAATACATTAACAATTTAATTTTTTTTAATATTAAATACTAGCCTTCGGCACAAGCTTCGCGGTTACATTATACATACATCGCAGCAAACGGTATACATATATATGTATACTCTTTGCGCTACTTGGAATGGTCCCATTCAGCTAAAAACGTAGTATGACGTTATAATTCTTTTACAAACAAAACGCCTCGTAACCTACCCAACAGTTCGCGATATGCAAAGATTCGTTTTGATTTGAACAAACCTTCAAGGCTTATCGTTCCCCACAAGATATATACATATGAACCTTTTTTGGACATATATTTTTGGTATTAGGAAGCCAATCTAAGTCGTTTTTCCCCACTCTCCCCCTCAACTTCTGTCATCCGAATGACCTCATAAGCGTCATTTTCATGATAAAAATTCGCTAAAAACTGATTTATCAAAATTAATTGTATATTGTTTCTCGTTTTTCCCACTTATCTCCACTTGCACATTAGGACGAAGCGTCAATTTCTAAAGAAAATTCACTAAAAGAAGATAAGGACACTTAATAAAAGAGGAAGAAATCTCTCCACAAAAATAAATTTCTTTATAGTAAAGCGCTTTAAACCTAACAAGAAGTCATCATCAGTACTAGCCGTTGAATAACAAAGAGGGTGATAGATGAGTCTTACATATCAGATATCAAAGATAGACTGAACAAAAGGACACTTATTCCAACTCCTGTCTTAACAGCATGATTTGTTATATAAAAACTGTTGGTTAATATATTTATTTGCTTATGTTTTAGAGTTTTGACGACTTTAAAAGGATAATCACATATCAGAAACGAACACAATGGTTGAGCTGTTAATTGTTTTTTCATATAGAACAGTATTCAATACCATGCTCCTATAAATGTAAGTAATATATTTTGTATTGTATTCGATAAAATATATACAAACGATTTTTTATTCTATGAAAAATCTCAATAAAATGTATTAGTAAATTAGTTTAGTAATTTTTTCTGCACAGGGAAAAAACTGGGAACGGAGTGTCTCGGAACTTTTTTGCGCCACATCAGATTCGATAAGCTCATGCATCCCTTCAGATCAGATTTTTTTTTACTTTTCCTCATTTATACCGTAGAAAAAGTATTGCGTTGGCCAAAAAAAATCCGAAACCGGGATGTCACCGGAATTATCCGTTTAGGTGCTTTTAAGGCCTCTTGAGTGGTTTTCGCATAGTTGTTTGTCGGTATGTGTGTGTGTCTGTGATCATCGTAGCTCCCAGTGTATTTATGCTAGAGAGTTGAAACGTTGTACAAAAATCAGTCTACCGCTGTAGCAGTGCAATTCGGAAAAAAAAATTCTTTATGACGTCATAAGCCTGCAATAATGACATAGCAAAAATTTCGAAAAATCATAAAACGCTGAAAAAAGATGCGATTGCATTGAGATTTGACACGAATGTATAAGACCAACATGTATAAGACTAACATATGTACTAAGTTTTATCTCATTATCAGCAATACTTCAATTTTTATCCTATGAATTGCGTACGTTTTTTTATAAAAAATAGGGATATAACCTAATTAAGTTGAAATTTGGTACAAGTATATACCTGTACTTAATAAATATGTGCACTAAATTTCGTTTCAATACGAAAAATATATTCATGACTTTTTTAGAATCATGTATCATCAAGCGTGGTCAGTGCGTGGATATGTTACCGCTAGGAATGAAACGAATGTATTTATTACTAAGAACGAACGAAGCGAATCCGAAGACGAGTTGCAGTATATATTTGGCAAATGGTATATGGACAATGAGCACAAGTTGATGAGCGGATGAGCGTAGCGAATGATGAGGCAAAGTTTCGAGTTGCTCCGTGCCGGATTTTTCGTCTTTATGATAAGAAAATTATTTTGTTTATATTGTCCTCACTTGGTACTCTCGTCTTACTTTGCAAAAATGACTGTGAGTGTCCTTACTCTGCACTCTCGCGTCTTACTCAGTAAAACAACAGTTTATTACCAGCGATCATCTATTCAGGTAATGACTTGCTCAATGCTACTTAATATGACTATGCAAACAAAAACCGTAGATATGCTAGACTTATTATTAAAAAAAAACCTTCCCCTGACAATTTAAGAGGATTATTGGGTGAGTCTTAAAAGTTTTTTTACTGTCTCTTGTTGCTCAATCGCCTATTAAAATTTACATTTTTGTAAATTGGCAAATTATTTAAAAATATTCAAGAGATCTTTAAAACAGCTGAAAAGAATAATGCAGGAAGAATCTCGGTTTCAGATTTTTAGTGCAAATACAACTTTTTCTTTTTACCTATACGGTATAAATACGAAAAAGTATTTTTTATATTAACATGAAGTTTAAAAAAAAATATCTTCTACAAATTAATGAAACAAGATCGAGGTGGTCTAATTGCTCCTGTGGTTTGATGCACTTGAAATAAAATAGATTGAATTAACCTTAAAGGTAATTAGGAAACCCGAAACTAACAAAGCATTCAAGAGTTGTATCGATTGAAATACGAGCATACATTTGTTTTGTCAATTTAACTATTCTTAAAATAATGAGCTCTATCAATAAGCTTTCTATTTTGTTGACAGCGAAAAAAATAATTAAGTGCGAGGTTATAATATTACCTTCGTTGTTCTTCTTAATTTTTTGGTTATCAAATAAATAATGGAACGTTTTGGTTCACAAAGTATTGTTATTTTCGGAAAGTGAGTTATTAATTATTTATTATTAATCATGATTATCAAATAACCATGGATAGTGATTGAGACGTTGAAAATACGCCGCTAGAATTAAAACCAACGAGGCGATCATAGGCGATCCAAGTGCAAATTTTATAATACAGTTTTTTATCTAAATAGTTACGCCCGAAAAAGCATATGCTACAAAAACTGGGAATGGCATTTTTACCTCGGCTTATTTTACTGTCTCGCTTTGATTGACAGGATATAGTTGCACGGTAAAAAAAAGACCTTCTAAAAATGTAAGAAAAGAAAAAGTTATCAGAACAACGAAGGTAATATTTTAACACTGTACTAAACTAGTAGCGCTCACCTAGTGGACATTTGAGGTACTTCACCAGGGACAGTAAAAAAAGATCTTATTCTATTTAAAAAAATCTGGCTATGCAAGGAAATGAAATGTTCACTTAAGTTTAACGTGAAACCATTTTCTATCGGACTGCATTTTTACTTGAGACGCTCTAATTTTGTACTATTAAAATGACAATAAACCATCACTGTAAACTATAATAAAAACATACACGCGTATCAATCAATAAATGTAATAACACTTAAATTTGTGAAAGTGCTGTCTTTGCTTAACTTATCACCAAATTAAATAAAAACCAAATTAAATAAAAATACATTTTAATAAAATTAATTTCATTTATAACATTGCTATGGATAGAAAGAAAAAATATTAATATTATAACAATAATGATTAATAATAAAATGAAAATAAACATAACTTTTGACTCTTGATTATTAACATTTATGATTCATAAATATAAGTTTCTAAATGAAACTTAATTATACTGTAAATATTATCCAAATGGTAAATATTTAAAATTAAATACATACAATTTTATTTAAGTTAAAAATACAACACATTGCCTTGTAAAATAAGGAGGTGTGAATATATTCGAAGTATGATGTAAAAAAAGATCTTTCATCTATTTAATTTTATCTACCAGTCACTGGATGTATTGCATTAACTCGCTCTACTGTAAACTAAAGCGCAAGCTGTCGCTTTTAATTACTTTGCTCTTAAGATTGAGCAAAGTAACCAACCCTTATATCTTTTAGAAAATCTTTAAGTTTTAAGAAAACTGTTTTTATAAAGCTTAAAGAAAAACTAAAACTCTTGACTCGTAATAGCGTTAAAAACTTATTGTTTTAAATCTTCTTTTTTATTTTATATACAAAAAGAATTATTCAGAAGGATTTTTTGTCTTCTTTCATACCATTTAAGTTTTTTTTTTAGGTAGGAGTTCTAAATAGCAAAAATTTTAAGACAAAATTTTAAATTGTATCTAAAAATAAATTAATTTACGTCACGGGATGAAATACCTATGAATTCTTGATGCAAAACAGATAAAAAAAATGTACAGGGTAACTCGAAACTTTTCCATTACATCGGATTCGCTACGCTTATCCTCCAAGCTTCAAACTTGCTTCGCTCGTCCTCAGGAAGACAAGTCGTTAAATTTATACTGCAACACGTCTTCGGAATCGCTTCGCTCACCCTCAGATAGTAAATACATTCGTTTCATTTACCATTTCATCGACCACGCTCAATGCTTCTTAACTTTTATAATCCAACAAAAATAATACATAGACCAGTATTATAACGAAACTTAGTACACTTGTTTATTACGTCAAAGTATACACATGTACAAAATTTCAACTCAATTGGATTATTTTCCGATTTTTTATAATTTTTTTTAAATCGTACCTGTCATTCAATAAAAATTGAACTAATGCTGATAATGAAATGAAACCTAGCACATATGTCTTATACATAGTCACATGCGTGCCAAATCTCAATCCGATTACATAATTTTTCTGATTGTATGTTTTTTTTGCTGAGTCATTTTTGCGGGTTAATGACGTCATAAAAAATTACTTTTCCAAAAGCACAACTACAGCGGTAGACTGATTTTTTTTACAAAATTTCAACTATCTATTTTAAATACACTAGGCGCGATGATAACAGACACACACATACAACTTTACAAAAACCACTTACGAGGCCTTAAAAACGCCTGAAACGGATAATTCCGGTGACATACAATTTTCGGATTTTTTTGCAAACACGGGTCCTCAGCTCTTAGCCGCTACGCGATCTCATGACTTCGCGTCTCGGCCCCCCCCGCAGCCATATTTTTGTTGTTTTATTGATATATCTGGTTACATCGCATTTTGCAATGTACCTAGTGATTTTTCATCGCCTCAGCTCACAGGGCCTACAAGGCTTGCTACAACCTGATCAAGACCATACAAAGTTCTTTAAGTTAAATCTAGTAAAAAAAATAGATAAATATCTTTGCCATCCCAAGAATCCCATACTCTCTTTCATCTAGTAAAGATAATCAACTTAGACTAAATACAATTAAATCCAATTTTTACTAAATACAACTAATCTAATCTTGGATTAGATGTACGAGTACTTATAACATTTTAAATAATTTTTCTCACTCAGGTTCGGTTTCAGCTATAAAGCCCCAGATCCCTGAACTTTTGTCAGAATAATGTGTAGTAAAAGAAACTTTCCTTTCACTCATAGTTGATGACCTCATAATTAAGTTATTCGACAATTGCGCCTCTTAAAATGGTTAAGCTGAAACCGGTCTTAACTGGACCCGTCTGAATCGATCCCTCCAATCTTGCCCCCAACTTCTGTCACCCGAACAACGCCATAGACGTCAATTGCATGATAAATTCCGCTAATACCCCAAAAAATAAGAAATAACAGGCCCAATAACAAGCAAAATTAAAATGAGATAGGCTGTGCTGGGTGATTGCAAACATCGATTTCTAGCATAGAAACGTATCTTTATTTTACTCTTCTCTACTCAAATAGTAAAAATATTATAAAAATGTCAAAATTTCAATAATCTGAGTAAGTATAATTTAAGCCATTTATATTCTCGTCGGTTTGAGCTTACGGTAGCATTTTATAATATTTAAGATTTTTGCAGCGTATATTTTAGTCACAGAAACCCAAACCCAAAATTAACCAAGGAAGGATACATTTTATTTAATTGAAATATGTTAAAAAGTGGAGTTTACATTTAACTGAAAATTGTCACAGAAATGTATATCTTTAGTTAAAAGTAAAGCTTGACATTTAAAACGTATATGCTTCTCTATTAATTAAGATTTTAAAACACTTAGCACTAGGATGTAATTAAAGCCGAGAGTTTCCTAAAGACCTCTTCTAATCCTCTATAAGAGAGTAATGAAGTAAAAACAAATAACCTTTTTCATTAGAAAGTTATAAATGTCTCTGGGAAAAGTTAACTTACTTTTGTCAACAAATTACTAAAACTTAACAAGGCTGTATCACTTAACATAGAAAATAATTTATTTTAGCACAATTTTTTAATAATGGACACTAATGAGACACGGGCGAGAAGTACATATACATACAAACACACACAACACACAGATATATATATATATATATATATACATATATATATATATAATATATATATATATATATATATATATAATAAATAATATAATATATATATATATATATATATATAATATATATATATATATATCTGTGTGTGTGTGCGTGTGTATGTATGTATGTATGTATTCATACATACATTCATAACATATGTAAGATCTATTTTTTTGTATTGCGAACTATAACTCTGAAAGGGTTCTCTAGATGGATAGGAAGGTTACCATGATTTTAAGGTTTGTAAAAGAATTATGACGTTATTAACCCCAGTTATGACTGGGGTCAAGTTATTTAGTTGTCAATTTTCCTTGAAACCTTAATTTTCTCGTAATACAAGGTATATACATATACACAACACACACAACACACATATATTATATATATATATATAATATATATATAATAATATTATAATATATATATAATATATATATATATATATATATATTAATATATATAACTAAAAAGATATCTTAAAAATTAGAACTCAACAGTATAACAGGGACTGGTCACTATTGTCTTCATAATCAAGTAATAGCATATGTCGAGATGTGAGATGTCAAGCCCTAAAAGTGCTTGATGTTTAAAGCGTTATTAAGTCACTGAGAAATTGACACAGAAATTTTCACTGAGCCATCTCTAGGCTTTGTACTATAGTTGTTAATCAAGGGGTACTTCAAGTATTCAATCTATTTCTAAACTATGTTCCATCGCCAAGACTAAGTGTATTTTACCCTTGAATCCTACAATGGATTTGATCCAACAGCCTTAAAAATCCGTAAATAAATAACAAGAAAAGGCACTATACCAACCTTTGTTTAGATGAGAAGAAGTAACTGGATGACATTGTTTTCCTGAAACATATAAATCATTTTATGATATTAATAATGTTTAAATAATTTCGGTATAATTAGTTGTTTTCACGGTCATTTAGTGGTAAATTAATTCTATTTAGGTTCTATAGCTAAACAAGAGTTCAAAAACTTAAAGGGAGAACCAGTAGCTAGCTTAGTGAAGGAGAGCTTGCCTCCTTCAAGGCAGGCTAACCCTGAAGAGGTTTTACGTGATCTCCTTTTACTAAATTTACAAGCTGAAAATTTACAGGAGTTGAATCCTAAAGATCATACTAGACCTTAATTCCTGCCGTTTCCAATTCATGTAAAGACGAAGTTCTAAAAAATATTCCAAAATACAAGAAATCATGTGTGCGGCTGGAAGATGCCTGCTAGTTATCATCAGTGGCTTTCAAAGAACTGAGAAATTGACACAGTAATTTTCACTGAGTCATCACTAAGCTTTGTACTAGTATTAATCAAGGGATAACTTCAAATATTCAATCTATTTCTTAACTATGTTCCATCCCATCGTAAAGACTAAGTGTATTTTAAAGACTATGCTAAATAATTTTAGCATCTCTTTCTTACAGTTAGTACTGGAATAGACAGAGCAGAGAGTCAAAAGTGTATATGATAAGTCTAGAGGGACTGATGAGATTATTAAACATGTATTTGTTAAGCTAGATGATAGAGGTCTCATAAATTCAGAGAAGCTACTGGGATTAGATAATGTTTAGTAGGCAAACTATTAACACGTCAATAGAGCAACTAGGTACGGAAAGCGTACTAAGTTTCAACACACAAGAAACTACGAAAATAACAGACGCATATAGACAGACAACTTGGTATAAACCCCTCAAGAGGTCTTAAAAACATCTAAACAAGAAATTCGGGTAAAAACTCGGTATAGGATCTAGAGTGCGTATTCAATACTTTTCCATAATACCTACAGTATACATTAGGAAAAGTACCAACTAACATACTATTTAATTTTAAAAAATTTACTTCAAATGTAAAAATACATGAACGCAAGTACGGATATGATTTCAAAAGTCTATAGGTCCGTTTCCAAAGCAACTTACTTTGACGATTACTTGGACTCGAAATCAGTCAGTATATCCGTAAATATTTTTCTGGAGCACATTTAGTGATTTTTATATTCTAAGGACAAGCAAAGCGAGTCCAAAGTATTGGGGATGGTGAGGTAAGGTGCTCGAATTTTACATTTGTGTTAAAGGAAGACTGCTAACACGACATACTAACACTGCACACTACAAAGTAACACTGTACTAACACTGGACACTACATACTAATACTGCACCAACACTGCACTAACACAGCACACTACATACTAACATTGCAGTAACACTGCACACTACGTACTAATACTGCACTAACACTGCACACTACAATGCACACTACATACTAATACTGCACTAACACTGCACACTACAAACTAACACTGCACACTACTACTAGCACTAACACTGCACACTAAAACTACACTGCACACCATACTAATACTGCACTAACACTGCACACTACAAACTAACACTGCAAGGAATAACACATTTTTGTATACGTATAGATACTAAAACGTGATTTATATGAAAACTGAACGTCTCATTTATTCCCATTACAATATTTTACCCACCAAATAAAAAATAAACTAAAAAAATTAGCAGAGTTTATCTTTGTTAAAGCTTTAAAAAATTTGGTCTATATTCTTTAAAAAGCCTAAAAGGCATTTTCTCCAAATATTGAAGCATCATCTTTTTTTCTTAAGTATGAGAAATAACCAAAGCGTGCTCCTTCCATGGCTCTGCACAAAGAAGTTTCATTTATATAAAGTCAACATTTTCTTCTGCACTCATTGTGTCTACGGAGTTATTAGATTTTTCCTTTCTTAACATCGTAAATAAAAATTTATATTTATAATAATGTTTGCTTCGCGGTTTATACCATCGTTTTTTTTTTTTTTTTTAAAAAAAAATATTAAAATATTAAGTATTATATAATTTTCTATGTGTTTAATCTAAAGTTAAATTCTATTAATAATAATAATTACTTGACTAAAATTCCGAAATACGACCCCACCTATTAAAAGATATTGGGTGAACAGGTCAAAAAACTGTATTAATAATGAATTAAGTCTTGTCAACGAATGGGTTTTTTGCAAATTTTTGAATAGTTAAAACTTTATTTTGGGAATCTGTTTGGACATATTAAGAGATACTCCCAAAAAAAATCCCTAACTTTGCATCATAGGTGCGATCGTAATAGACCAAAACGTATCCCGCTTTTCCTGTTTTCGTTAATGTCTTGGTAGGAATACAAAATATCAAAAATTCTTTTAAATGAAGTTTAAAGCTAAGTAAATTGTCTCTATTTCAAACCATTAACAAAGGATTTCAAGTTAAGGTGGTTTTTCGCAGGTTGAGTGCCCTGAAAGGTAATAATTCTGGCGCGGTGGTCCGCATGTCGGGGCGAATTTCCTTGGATGCGTGTTTCCGTGCTTTTACATTATATAAGTTTACAACTAGTAAATAAATAATTCCGGCGCGGTGGTCCGCTGTCGGGCGAATTTCATTTAGAATGCGTGTTTCCGTGCTAAACACCATTTCTTGCTTATGCAAGACCATGCCATTGCGTGGTTCCGGTTCATGCTTTAGAACCTAAGTTACTCAATTGTCAAGCACTGCTCGTAACTCATTTTGTCTGTATTTTCCAAGGAAATCGCATAATCATCCAGTTTTTGTACAAACTATGCCTCTAAAATTAGAAGTACGCACTATTATTTGCACTAGTTTAAAGATTAGTTACTTATCTTTAAGCTTAGTCAGTTATCTTTAAAGGTTTAGCGCATTTCCTTTTTTTTATTATTTATTTTATTTTTATCGACCTAAATTTGGTTTTTGGTAATTTACAATGGTTTTTTTGATTTTTTAGGTCACTTAGAGTGGTGGTAATCGACTTCGGACGGTTTCATTCGATTCAGCGTCTCAAAAACATAAATATTGATCTTTTTCGCGCAAAAAAATATTAACCCTGAATTTTCGATTTTTGAAAATTTCGCTGACTCAGCAAACCGGGTTCATGACGTCACAAAAACCTGGTTTTCAATAGGGTTCGTGTCCTCCCGAAGGTTGATTTTTGCACCAAGTTTGGTTAAAAAATATTAATCCGTTCGAAGATAGAGTGTTTACAAAAAGTGTCTAGAAATACATATATATATATATATATATATATATATATATATATATATATATATATATATATATATATATTATATATATATATATATATATATATATAAGTCTCGCGAAATTTTTTGTTTCGTTATTAGGGACCTCTGAAACGGATTTGTGTCGTGGTCCGAGGTGGTTCGAATTCCGCCATGACGCCTATCCCATTATCGAATTTTTTCCCAAAGGAAATTCGCTAATAAAACCCTAAAACATAGGCAGGTTAATTATTATTTACTTTAGCTATAAAAGTAATTGATGATTACACATTACCTTATTTTTCAGACTGAGCGCTTAAAGAGCTGTTATTAAATACTGTTAATTAACTTTAACACTGCGGGTCTATAGTAATAGACCCGCTAACTAATAATAGAGACGCTAACTCTTTAAACAATAAAACACAATATACTATGTTATTCATTAAACAAGTGTTTCACTTATGTCAAAGACACTCTCTAAGAGTTCACAAATTTTAAGCCTCATAATCTCTTAATAGTAACTAGATTGGTTACTGATACAAAGACACACACACGTACACTAACACATACAGACAGACAACTTTGCGAAAACACTTAAGGACGCCTTAAAATCGCCTGAAACGGATAATTTCGGTTTCATCCCGGTTTTAGATTTGTTTGCAAACAAAATGCTTTCCCTAATTACCTACGGTGTAAATGAGGAAAAGTAAAAATGTAATAAAAGTTTTCAAAATAATTATTATCATAAAAAATCTTATTCAACCCACTTTTATCTTGTTTAATTAATTCCATTCTTTATACTTAATGATTAATATTCAACTAGAATCTCATTTGCAAACTCTATTCAGATACCTTAAGAGTTTAGGAGAAAACTTGATAATCTTGTTAACATTGGACCACAATTTATCTGGTCACGAGAACTCCAAACTTAACAAGTTCGCAACTAAGACAACCACATAAGTGGCTCTGTAACCTCAACTAACTTCTCTCCTCTGTATAATTGCATTTGAATAAGAACAAAGTTTATTTTAACCCGTACAGAATAATTTGAATAAATTTGAAGCCCCAAGATAATTGTTTATTGAATGGTTTTATTTCTTAAAGAAAAGGGTAAAAACATTTAGTTAAACAATATAAAACACACGTGAAACTATATTATTTACTTCAAGTTCTAATCAACCAATGGAATGAGCTCATGGAAATAAGCTTTTTTTCCCAGTCTTAAATTGCTAGGTAGGGTTTGTATCTGGCATGCGTTGTTCCAAAATCTTATTTTTAATGTTAAATCCAAGAATGGGATAATAAAAGAAGATAGAATTACTGTGGCGGCGACGTTTCGGCCAAGCTGGCCTTAATCATGCCTAAAAAGAAAAACGTTTTTTAATAAAACAATCAAAAATATTTTTGATAGCATCTTCAATGAAGCAAATAATTAAAATTAATCTAAATAATAGTTACCTTAATAAAAACACAAAATCCAGCCTGTTGCAAATATAGGGGTTCCACAAAAAAATATTTAAAATTAAAAAGGCATATCAATAAACCAGCTAATGAGAAAAAAATTGATAATTAACATAAAAGAGAAGAAAGAGAGAAACAGAGAAAGAAGAAAGGGTAACAAAGGAGGTAAATTTAAAAATAAATAAAAAATGGATAAAAATAAATTAAATAAATAGAGATTAAAATATAAATAAATAAAATATTTACTTATTTATAAAACAATAATAATTAATTAATAAAAACTCGGGTACGGGGTACCTTGGAACTTCTCTCATCACATCAGAATCGCTACTCTCATCCTCCCTACTTTGAACTCGTTTTGCTTTTCCTCGGAATATACAAGTCGTTAAAGTTATACTCCAATACATTTTCGGACTCGCTTTGCTAGGCCTCAGATAGTAAATACATACGTTTCATTCCCAGAGGTCACCATCCAGGCACTGACAAGCTCGATGCTGCTTATCTTATATGATTTAATAAAAATCATGGATACACTTAACGTATTGGAACGAAACCTTAGGCAATTATTCATGACATGCAGGTATACACTAGTACTAAATTTGAACTTAATTGAATCATTTTTTAACTTTTACAATACCTAATTGAGGGTTTCTGTGGTTTCCATCAATTTTACAGGCAAATGCCAGGTTGATTCATCAAAAGTCAGTCCACAGACTGCATAGGAAATCCTTTTTGACACTCCTGCAAAATCCCTTTAAAAAATCCCTTTTTTTTTTTGAATACAAACCTATTCAAAACACCATAAAAAATATAATTTTTGCAAATCCTGCAAAAAAAAAATTCAAAATACCCAAACCAAAATTGGAAATTATCCTTAACCCAAACAAACCCCTCACACCCCAAAAAATAACCAAATTTAATACCAAAATTAAAAATAAAATAAAAATAAAGAGGCACAAATCACCCAAATCAATAAATAAAATATGGCTCCGGTTACACAAAATAAATATTGTATACTTTTGCCAATAAAGAACTTGTTAAAAAAAAACTTTTTACAATACACAACTCATTTGATAAAAATTGAACTAGCGCTGATAATGAGATAATATTTAGCGCATATGTTAGTTTTATACATAGCTACATGCATGCCAAATCTTAATCTGATCGCAGCATTTTTTGAATTTTTGCTGTCATTATTGTAGGTTAATGTCGTCATCAAATTTATTTTACCATACACAAACAGACAAAAGAGTGAAAACCACTTTGACGGCCTTAAATACACCTGAAACAAATAATACAGGTGACATTCCGGTTTTAAATTTTTTTGCAACCTCAATTTTGATGTACCTACAGTATAAATGATGAAAGGAAAAAAACTTTTAGTAAAAGGTGGAATTATTTGTCATTTAGCAAAATCTTGCTAATTTTACGGGTTCTAATAATTATTTAATGATAATTCTCGAAATAATTTGTAATTTAAAATTTGTAATTTGTTTATTGAAATAATTCCAATACCTTAAAGAGTTGAACGAAATACAATTATTAATTCTACTTTATTTACACAATTATAAAGTTTGTTTAACTGGAAAATTAATTCATTGCACATAATTAAATATAAATTAAATTACTTAATTTTCTTGGATTTTATACTCATTTAGTAAAGGTTTTTTAAACATGCAATTTCTCTTGTTTTGCTTTTGGTAATATTTTTAATCACAACTAACAAAAAATTTACTCTTTTAACTAAAGATAGGAATCTAACTTCAACAAAAAACATAACTCATAGTACAAAAATATGCGGCAACAAAAACTAAATGACTAACACTTACGGTTAGGTTATTGTCGGTGATGATTAATGGTGGTTATAGTACAACACACGGCTAAAATCAATTGACAGCGCGCCAAAAATCTGTGAGGGAAATAATTCTATTGGTTCAGACCGACCCCGCTCTTTCCCCTCCACCTCATGCCAACCTAGGTATAAAAAATACCTTTTTCGTAAATAAAATCAAAAAAGGCAACACTGGTTGTAAATTTGTAACCTCGCGTCACTTTTATTTCCCTCATTGTGCATATTGATCTGTTTGATTTCGTTTCGTTTCATTCCAATCTGTTTAATTCATCCAATTGCGAAGTTGTAATAGATCTTGAGTGCCTATATTTGACGCTTGTACATTGACGTATTCTTTCAAGCATTTCTTGCTACTTGAGTACAGCGGCAGGTTCTGTCCTCAAATAGCTGACAATTTATTTAAATCGTCAAACTTTTATCAAAGAACTATAATGATCCATTGCATTACGTAATTAACAACTTCAACTCCACTTAATTCATACTTCCCGAACAAATTTAAAGCAACACTTAGTTGTTAAATTTTTAAGATACAACAATATTCCTTCTTAAAAGTAAATAAATAATTTTAAAAATAAAAATACGATATCAAATAAAAACAATAATAAAATTCAAAAACAAACCTGACTTTCAGTGTTGCAGAGCAGGGAATTTTTTTTGTTACATAAAAGAAGGGATTTTTTTATTAAAGAAAGAGGGTTGAAAGCATTGAGATTTTGGCGGGCTGTCAATTGATTTTAGCCGTGTGTCGTATTATAGTAATGGTTACCAAGTTTTTTCCTTAAACCAATAATAACTACATTGAATTAAACATTTTATAATCAACAACAATTATTAATAATAACCAAATTGAAACAAAAATTAACAATCAACAACAACTATAAATAATAACGAATGTTTAAGAGAAGTTTCTAGATGTAGCGTAGAATTTTGCTTGTTTTATTCGGCCAGGGGTCTGTCGCACAATTATAGTGTCAATATTCACGATTTTTAAAACTCAGTTATGTTAAATGATATTTGAAGAAATTATTTAACATTTTTTTGTTATATAGGGTGTACTGCAATAAAAATGGGTAGTTATATTGGTCAATGGTCAAGTTGTATCAAAAAATAATAAAGAAATCGTGGAATTATATTTTGCAATTGATGAATGAATAAAGTCAAAACTAGTAAATTACCTTTTAGGCTTCGAAATTGATCAAAGGAATGATGCAATTTTAATTAAAATAAATATCGTATCAAAAGAGAGTTTTTGACCAATTTAAAGTTGGTTTCAACACCAATCATCGGACAACAGCAACGAATCGAGAAGAGCTCAAGAAATTGAAGATAAGATAATGTCATTCCTTTCCTTAATGTCAAGCTATCGAAATACTCATGTATCTTACTTGTGCAACACGTCTAGATATCGGAAGACTCATGTATCATACTTGTGCAACACGTCCATAGATATTGGAAGACTCATGTATCTTACTTGTGCAACACGTCCAGATATCGGAAGACTCATGTATCTTACTTGTGCACCACGTCCAGATATTTTATGTGCTGCGCCGGGGTTGCATTTCGTATCTTAGAATACATATAGAGAAACACATAAAATACAAAATACATATGTATGTACAGAATACATACATACAGAATGCATATAAAATTATTTTCTGTATAGCTCAACTAAATCTATAGATTAATTTTTGCACTAAGTTTTACTTTCTAACATAAATGCACCATAGAGTGTGGTGTCTACGATAATAGTGGACACAAACATACAGAAACAGACAGAAAACTTGAAAAACGTCAAAAATATTTAATTCTTGATTAGTAAGTTTCCCCCTCCTAAAATTCACCCCAACCTCTCCCCCTCCATGGCCCCAACATCAAAAGATCAACATTCTTTCAAAACTCACAAAAGGAAAAAAATATTCTATATAAATAAAAAATAATTACAGGTAATTAAAGTTTAGAAAAAGTTTAAGAAGGTAAAATAAAATAATAAATAAAAGAAAAAAGAAATAACAGATCTATACACTAAAACTTCTTCTAAAATTAAAGTGAGAACCAAAATGCAATAATTATTAAATTTTAACATTCTCTCCGCCATAAATTCCAATAATATTAAGTTATAGTGATGTATTCAAAAGTTCGAGAATATTAGGATAGGATATTTTAGGCAAAATTCCACAAAGCAATAAAGTTCATTCAGTAAAACATGTCCACGAGTTGTTTTGAATCAAAATGGCATTCGAAGATAAGCAATAAAAAATCCTCCTGATATTGACTAAGCGTTAACTGGCACAAGCTTTTTGCAGTGAAGTCTTGGATCGAAATAGTTTTATAACGTATTCATAGATTTAATTTCATTATAATAATAACTTTTTTAATTATTAAAGCCTTTAAGGATATAACAAGTCAATACATTATACATACAAAATAAATAAATATAGTTGCAAATCACTAGGTCGCTTCTTTTATCACGTCTTTAGAATTCTAAATTTTTAGTACACAAATTTGTATTATTGAATGATACAATCTCAATATTTTATAATCAAGTAATATAAACTTTATTCGTAATATCAAATAATGTAATCGCTAATTTACGATTTTCAATAATCAAAAATAATATCAATTTTTAATATTTTCTTCTATCATACTATTGAAGTAAAAGTTAAAAAGTGTTTCACTTTCGATAGCATCACACGTCTAAAATACAAAACTACCGTATAATTAGAATTTTGAAACAGATTTTAAGTTCTAAAAAAGCATTACTTACTTCTAGCAGTAAAAGCAATAATTAGTTTCAAAAGAAAGCTTAACTTAAATTAGTTGCGAAGTCTCTTGTATCACAACAAAAGGTACAAAGAATGGAAAGCCTTAGTGAAACGATTTTCAACATTATTCCGATTTAATTGCTTTTTCAACTTTTAATCCTCTTTTAGGGTTACAGTTCAAATATAGATGGATTCAAAAAATACTTAATTAGTTTTTTAATCGTTTTGTACAGTTCATAAATAACTTCCAAGTAGATTCAAAGAAGAAAAATTAAACGACTTGTGCAAGCTGTCTTTAACTAATAAGTCACATTGAAAGTGTATTTTTTTATAATCTCAAATATTTAAAAATGAAAGTATTCCGTTAAGAACTTACAGATAACATTTATAAAAATTGATATCAATCGGGACTATTCAAATGTTTCAATGCATATATATAAATGAACATATATTTAACCACAAGTTCGAAACGTTACAAATTTCACGGAAGTTTTTTTATTTAAATTCTTAATATTTAGTATATATATTTATATAATATATATATATATATATATATATATATATATATATATATATATATAATATATATATAATATAAATATATATATAAAGCAAAAACTACTTGATTGTGATTAGAGCCCTAGAAATGGATCGGTAGCCTAGCACTCTGCATCTGATATTTTCAAAGAAAAATATTTAACTGTCATATATATAGCTACTGGTCAAGGATTTTTTATGCAATAATGTGAAATTCATTGCCACTCTAAAGATGTGAATATTTGTCCATATGCTACCCGTCTTAAAGAGGTATTCAATTTTACTCCTGGTGACCTAGATCAACTTGGCTCTCCAGCATATGAGGACTGTTTTTTTACTTTTTCTCAAATAAGATACCGTAGGTAGTAGGTATATAGGAAAAGTATTGTGTTTGCAAAGATATCCGAAACCGGGATGTCTGGAATATCCGTTTCAGATGTTTTTAAGACATCCAAAGTGGTTTTCTTAAAGTTGTCTGTCTATAAGAGTGTATGTGTATGTGTGTGTCTGTTACATCGTAGCTCCTAGTGTATTTATGCTAGAAGAGATGAACTTCGTAGAAAATAAATTTACCCCTGTAGTTATGATATTCGGAAAATTTTTATAACGTCATTAACCCTCATTAATGACAGCTAAAATTTTGAAAAATCATAAAAAGCGAAAAAATGGCGGATTTAAATTTGGCACGCATGTGTCTATGTATAAGAGTAACATATGTGCCAAGTTTCATCTCATTATTAGCATTAGTTTATTTTTATCGAATGACTTCTGTAGTAATTTTTTAAAACATTATAAAAAAGCAGAAAATGATTTAATTGAAATTAAATTTAGTACAAGTGTATACCTCAACTTATTAAATAAGTACATTAAGTTTCGTTTCATGACGAGTATTGAACGAAGTATATAGATGATTTTTGTTAGATAATATAGGTTAAGCAGCATTGAGTGTGGTCAATGCTGAGGATGAAACGGATGCATTTATTATCTGAGGACGATCGAAGCGAGTCCGAGGACATGCTGCAGTATAAATTTAGCTAATTGTATATCCTAAGGATAAGCGAAGCGAGTCAGAAACAGGGAGGATGAGCGTAGCGAATTCGATGTGATAAGAAAAAATTCCGAGATACCCCGTACCCGATTTTTTTAATTCAATAAGCAATCTATAGGAATCTATAAATTACTATATAAGATGATTTAGTAATCACTATGATAAAATAGTAAATTCATTTACTAAAGAATTAACTATGAATATGCATTTACTATGGATATATCACGAACATGAATTTACTATGGATATACTATGAATATGCATTTACTATGGATATACCATGAATATGTATTTACTATGGATATACTATGAATATGCATTTACTATGGATATACTATGGATATGCATTTAGTATAGATATATCACGAATATGTATTTACTATGGATATACTATGAATATGTATTTACTATGGATATACCATGAATATGTATGTACTATGATTATACTATGAATATGCATTTACTGGATAATAAGAAATAGCTTATGATTACTCAGCAAATAATTAATTTGATTTAATACTTATAAAATTCAATCATGTTTTTACTTAGGCATAGAAGAAGTTACAAGAAAACATGTAGTAAAAAATCATGTATAAAGATGAAGCTTAGAAGTCAAGAAACTTGTTACTCTCCATGACTCTCCGGCTCGAAGGACCATTTTAAAAATTCATTCCTAACACTCGACCCTTCCATCAGTGCACCAAGCCTTTTCTAATAAATATTATAAATTTTACCTCATCATTCCTAAGATAAACCTGTAAGGCTAAAACTTGGACGAATTTGCAAAATTCTCTTTGAATTTTTTAAAATGTTATAAATCTTAAGGTTAAAAAGCAAACCAAAGTAAACTCCAAGAAGAAACAATTTTTATGAAATAGTTTTTAAGTGAATATCTTATAACTTTTTAAGGAAGTCATTAGACTTTTTGCTGGAAAATAAAAACTTCAATTTTACTGAAACATTTTGCAAGTCTATATCGAACGACAAATAAATATGGTATTCAGAATAGGTGTTAGGTCCATCAAATGTATACAAAATTTCTATTTTACTGGCATATTTAAGAATGTTTATATATTTAAAATATTCATTAATATTTCATAGAATGATTAATACTATTTATAAAACGTAATTCCAGCGGAGACTTTGATACTTTTCGTTTACGGCCCTTGCATTATTCGCTTTGTAATCCTTTCCTTAGGATTTTTAGTTCCCATGACATAGGCATACATTGAAGCAGAACAATTTTAATACAGCTGTTTTTACAATTATAGTTATTGTATTTATTCAAACGTTATTTAGGAAACGATTAAAAATTTTCTATTATAGATTTTAAACTTTGTTAGTTATTTTCTTTTTATTTTTTTTAAATGTACAAAAATTACTCAATACAAGACCAAGTCGTTATTCAATAATCTTAAGTCTACGTGTGATTTTATAGTTTTTTAAGTAGCATCCTTAAAAAATATATATATTAGTCAAATATATTAGTCGAAAACTGTGATTTGTTAACATGATGGCAATTATTATACTTAGCAATCGACAAAATTAGAACTAATACTAATAATTTCATTAAATTTTGCCTATGTGTTAACTTTAATACAACCTTTACGGATCGCAATTAGTTTCAACTAGATCCGACAATTTTATTTGGTTAAATGGATTTTTATTTTTTTAAATCATTATTTTTTACTGTGGGTTAATGACGTCACAATCACTTTTTAAACAGTAAAGTTAAGGACATTTATAAGGTCAATTTTTATAAAGCCGAAGAAGCATTTGAAAGTTACGAACACACACACTCACACATCGATCCATTCTATTGTATAAAAACATAGCTTTTTATACAATGGGAAGTCTGTAGGTAAGCGTTTATAAGTCGTCTGCAAAAAGTGGAAGCAGTTTAGAGTTCATTTTGTCAACATGGTTAGTCCAGTGCAAGTTATATCAATATATCATCCTTTTCAAGACACTGTAAAAGGTGTGGTCTATGGAATAGAGGATGACATGAAGGGCCTAACTACGAGGCCTATTTGCGTCCACACTATATTACTAATACAGCTTTATAAAGTTGAATTGAACTGAAAAACCACAAAATTTAACTTTAGTTAAAAACAGTTGGACCATAGTTAATATAAAGTTCCATGTTGGAAATTATCTATAGAACGGCCTTATAATAAATTTAGTTTTTATTTATACTCCCTGTGTAAGGTGTGCGACTACTGTGGCATAGTAATAACAGTAGAAGTAATTATTTTTTTGACAGGTGAATTCCTGTAGTATAGGCTAGGCATATAAAGGACAACAATTAGTATTTTACACTTAAATAGCAATCGTAAAGTGGCGCTGTGCAATGGAAGTCCTAATAAATCTATATAAATACATAACATCCGGACGTTTGCTCGCGCGTAAATACAATGGCATTAGTCCCCATGCTTAATGGTTCGTGATCTTAAATCGTCTTATTCTTTCCAAAAATAAGACAATTTTTCACTTTTTCTAAAAGGGCACAATAATAAAGTACACCACTCTACCTCTCATCTGCTAATGCGTAATGATGAACAAAGCAATGATTGTAATTATTTATATTTATATTTTATTATACAGTTATGATATAGGAGCTTTGTTTGTTTATGTTACAGATAATGCATGAAGTTTTGGCATCATGGTCTAGTAAGATATCATATGGGATGAAGATGGTGTAAAATGGTATGACATAGTATGGTCAGGCCTCATGAGGCCATATCAGCCAAGGCATCTCAAGGCCAACCTGTCCATTGAAAAATGGACAAGGCCGTTGCCACAGACGCAGATTTCCAAGGAGAGGTAATAAAATATTGCTAACATATTATATGGGTGCATCGCGAGGGCCGAACGTTCAGAGCGCTCTGGACAAAAACTGTTTTTTGCATCACGGATCAGGTTCAGCGAGCGTACCCAAGGGCGAAGTCTTAAAGCCCACCAAGCGTAAAAGGAGGGGCTGAATAAAAGTAACATGCTCGGAGCTCGATTAGTTTGTTCCAAAGGATCTAATAATTAGAGGGAGGATACAACATCTCTAATCAATCATTCCCTGGGTACATGGTGCCATAACTGAACATTGGTGACGTCATTTTTTGATTTTTCATATAATTGATATTTATCATTAGACTAATTTGTGTAAAGTAATTTAAAGTCACAACACTGAAAAATTACCGCCAATTGTAGGGGGCGTGATAAACATGTGCTTTGATAGGGATTGTAGAGGGATGGGGAGTCTCTAGTCTGAATCTAGTAAAAGTAAGTCCTGTTACGGTACACTATGGAAACTGTCTTACTTCTTGACCCTTATCACAGAGTTATTTTATGTAAGTCATCCCTCTAAGTATAAGTTAATAATGAAACCATTAATAATGAAACCTTCCTGGTGAAAAGATAAAAAAACGAATAAAAAAATTGCAGAATGTTATCGTTTTGTATTCTTTTATTTTATCTAATTTTTTTGTCAATTTAATTCTTTTATAATAAAACAGAAATACAGACAACGGCAATAACCAACGTAATCTATCTAATAATCAGAAAAGACTGTTAAACGCGTTCGCGAGATTGATTATAGTCAGTATGACGGTGGAGTAGTTTTAGCCCCCTCTACCCCATTCTACTTCTTAACGTAATGATCAGAATGCTCTGAAAGTAGTAATCAGAATGCTCTGAACGTAATGATTTGAGTGCTCTGAACGTAATGATCAGAGTTCTCTGAAAGTAATAATCAGAGTGCTCTGAACGCAATGATTTGAGTGCTCTGAACGTAATGATCAGAGTTCTCTGAAAGTAATAATCGGAGTTCTCTGAAAGTAATGATCAGAATGCTCTGAAAGTAGTAATCAGAGTGCTCTGAACGTAATAATCAAAATGCTCTGAAAGTAATAATCAGAATGCTCTGAAAGTAATAATCAGAGTGCTCTGAAGGTAATTATCAAAATGCTCTGAACGTAATAACCAGAGCGCTCTGAACGTAATGGTTTGAGTGCTCCGAACGTTATGATCAGAGTGCCCTAAACGGTCGGGCGTCGCGAATGCCTCCTATTTATATTGTAGAATAAAGTCACTCAAAATGTTATTGCAATAGCAGGTATAATTCATGAAAATCACAAATTAATATGTTAAAAAAATACAATCAATAAAACCATAAATTTACTTTATTCACAAATGAAAGTGCTGATAACTTATCAATCAGTAGAAAATATACAATTTTAATATACTTTCTAACTAATCCCCAGTTAAATAAATCCTCCGTAAATTCTAGGTATTAATTGGATAACAAAAACAACCGATTAAAATTAGTAATTAGTAAATAATAACTAGGTAAAAATAGTAATTACTCTGGGTATGTTGTACTAATTTAAAAAGTGTGATATTAATTAATAATTGAAAACAAATGATTAAGAAATAGTTGACGTCTGGACGAGATAAATTTGTCAAAAAAGTTTATTAGTTTTTATCTGCTTTTAATGTGTATTTATCGTTATTTTGTTTATAATTTAAGTAAAAGAAGTATCGTGTCAGCTAGACAATAGAAAAATATGTAATTTAATACCTCGCTTTTTAAAGATGTATTAAAAATTTAAACTGCAATACGTCTTCGGATTCGCTTCGCTCGTCCTCAGATTAACAAATACGTTCGTTTTATTCACAGCGGTCACCCATCCAGACACTAGCCACGCTCGATGCTGGTTAGCTTTTATGATCCAACAAAACTCATTGATATACTCGTCGTATTAAAACAAAACTTGGTATACTTATGTATTACGTAATGGTACACAATTGTATCAAAGTTCCAAACAATTGGATCATTTCCCGATGTCTAACAATTTTTTAAAAAATGTACGAAAGTAGTTTGATAAACAATGAACTAAAACTGATAATAAATTAAACTTAGCGCATATTTTAATCTTATACATGAGTATATGCGTACCAAATCCCAAATAGATTGCAACATTTTTCTGCGCTTTATATAATTTTTGCTGAGTCATTATTGCGGGGCAATGACGTCATAAAAAATATTATCTGGGTACCACAACTACACCAAGAGACTGATTTTGGTATTAAGTTTTACCTCTAGGATGATTACAGACACACACATAGAGATGGTTTCTGCGAAAAGCCTGTGCCTTATAACAGATGGCCACATCCTTCTACATTACTTCTTCCTTTAAATGATGATGAGTTAAATTATGAGACAGAGATATTCACTGATAGGAGTAAAATGGATAATAATGGTGGACCATTTGTAGTGTTTCATCAACAACAGGAGACTGCTGTTGGCATGTTTAGACTAAACCCTAGCTGCAGTAACAACTAGGCAGATCTGGGAGCTATTAAGAAAGCTTTGGAATAGATCTCCCTGCTCGCAACTGATGAGACGGGACCAGTGATAATAAGACCAAAATTAAAATCATAAAAAAAAACAAGGTACAAATGGTAATAACAACAATATATACTTAAAAAAACAAAGAAAGTCATTAACTAAAATTAATAGAAGGAAGAGTGAATAAATAACAAATATGTGTGACGTCATTAAACCACAAAAATGACCCCAAAACATTTCAAAAAATTAAAAATTTTCATACAGTGTTTAGATTGGGCTTATATTTTTTAGACATATACAACTATGTATAGTACACAAATAAACAAAGTTTCATTGTATTATCAGTATTTGTTCCGGTTCTATTGACTGACATATGTCAAGTAAAAAAAACAAAAAAACATTGTGTCATCGATTGACATAATGTAAACAAATTACGTATTTTTAGGAATGAATTTGAAAATTCGCTTTTATGGTAGCAGTATGAGGCCGCGGAGTGGCTAAGTGGCCGAAGGCCTCTTGTTTTTAATTTTATTATCTTTTGTGTATTTTTTGTTATATTTTATTTATTTAATTGATTTATTAATTTATCTTTTTTTATGTTATATTATCGACTGCTGTATGTACTCGTTTGCTCGATGTGCCACTAATGCTTAATGAGGCCACAGTGAGATAAAATTTGTAAATTTAAATTTAAATATATGTTTAATAATAATAATAAATGTTTAATGTAATTGAATATATATTAATAATGATATAAAACAATTTTCTTTTCTTTTATTACACTATAATTAGTTTGTACATTTTATTTAAATAAATGAGGTAAAGAAGCCACTATTAGGTGTTATACCCACCTTTTTAACGAAGGGGCTCGAGCACATGTAACAACAAAGTTGGAGCATGCGCTTCAGAAAAAAATATACACCCACACATAAAGACAGACAGGTTTGTAAAAACTATTCGGGAGGTCTTAAAAACACCTAAAACAGATTATTCCGGTGTCATCAAAATAAACAAAAACTTTTTTTTCGTTATTAAACTTGTTTAATTTATAAGAGGTAATGCATTTTTATATATTTTTTATTTAAAAAAAAACTACTATTATTACTTTTAATTTTTTTTTTCAAAGTTAAACACATGTTTAACTTTAACAAATAGACATGTTTACTGAGAGGTTTTTCAAAAATTACCAGTACATAGAGACATTATCAATTCATGTATAACTAGCCAATAAATATTTTTTTACTGATTTGTAAAGCCTATTATATTGCTAACGGTTTGTTTGAATTTAATTGCAGAGTGAGTGGATAATGGTGCAACTAGAGAGTCTCCTAGGAGCACTGGTTCATAGCAAGGTAGTTGCTATGAAATCCAATACTCGGCCCGACTACCTCAAGCAGCAACCTCTGAAGCAACATCATAAGAGACATAAATATTGCAAGTAAGTTTAAATCCGTACATATTCTAAATAAGAAACTCGTCGAAAATGCGAATAAACAAGTTATCGACCACCAAAATTCATAAACTCTAAATTCAATATTTTTAAGATTACTACAGGTATTAAAGTGAAATTTATTGGATTGATTCACCACATTTTTAATTTTCAGCGGACCTATTTTTTACTCTATTTAAAAACAATAAATAATAAAAGCTCTGGTTTCAAATTACAGTCATCGTTTATCATGAGCTATTCCAATTATGTATCTTTTCTGGGCTGCACAACTAGAACTAATGTTTAATTATTGTGTCAAGTTCCAAATCTCTTACATAAGCACAGCGGGAGTTATGCGTGACAAACAGACAGACAGACACACACAAACACAGAGCATAAAGAAAACCAATCAGAACGTCCAAACTAGACCTTACTATAAATGTTAATTCTATTACCTAGCTTCAACTCTTTAGTAGAAACAGAATGGGAGCTAAGACAATAAAAAGCGTGCACAAAAAGGAAAAAAATACTTAAGGTCATAAAACACCTAAAATTTATATTTAAGGATAATATAAATATAATTTAGGATATATAAGCTTTCCCTACAAACCTATGGTAGATGTGAACAAAAAAAGATAAAAAAGATAGATTAGTTTGAAAATAAAAGTGACATATTCCTACGCGTCTCTTTGATATATTAAAACAGAAACAGAAAGGAACAAATTTAATTTTATATAAATACAGGTGATGTATGGTGGCAAGTTTTATCTGTAACAAAGCGTCATATGAGCAACAAACTCGTAAGATCGACAACACAAAACAGCGACACATTACACCGACAAAATACAACCAAACCACATTCTGATTAGATATTCTAATTGTTTCCATCAATGTTTTGAGTAACTTCGAAATTTCCTCTTGAACTAAAACGAATTACCATTTAAATGACTGAACTCGAGGATCCCTCTCGAGTAGTAATTTGTTTTCACAATTGTTTTAGAAAGATAAAACTGGGTCAAATTTAAAGCTACTACACTGTGTCCGTAAACATGGCCACTTGTATAAGATCAACGAAACCATCCTTTGATTTAAATCATAACACATGTTATAATAATAAAATACACAAATACCTCAACATATAATAATTATTGACACAGACAGGTTTCAACTCTTCGTTCATAATGAGTGCCAGCAAACTTATGAGCCATTTTGACAGCTTTAAAAATTCAGACACTTCTTTTGCGAATTTCCTTCGGAAAAAAGTCACTAATAGGATAGGCGTCATGGCAGGAGTCGAACCTCAGACAAAAATCAAAATCCGTTTAAAAGGGCCCAGATCCCTTAATCTTATTCTTTATCTTTAATCTTTATCTTAATACTTATCTTTAAAGGTTTTAGCGCATTTCCTTTGAAAAATACAGACAAAATGAGTACGAGCCGTGCTTGACAATTGAGTAACTGCTCAGGTTTTAAAGCATGAACCGGAACCTTAATTAAGATATGGGTTGTTAAGCACGGAAACACGCATTCTAAATTAAAGTCGCCCGTCAGCGGACCACCACGCCGGAATTATTTATTTAGTAGTTGTAAAGTTATATAATGTATAAAACTATAAAAATTATCATTCCAACCAGGATTGTTGTTAAGCACGGAAACACGCATCCAAAGGGAATTCGACCGATTCACGGACAACCGCGCCAGAAGGTTTTAGAATAGATGTGGGTAAAACAGAGAAAAGAGAAGGAATTGACGGTTTCAAGAAACTTGAGGAGGAAACGAAGTCCGTGAGGCCAGAGAACTTAAGGGTGCAAAGTTGTAGAGGAAAGGAATTGGAATTCTTTGCGGTCCATAAAAAGGTTGGCAAGAGAGGGAGCCATACGGATGCCCATGGCGGTGCCTTGGATTTGAAGACAGAGAGAAATTCAAATTGAAAATTATTAAGCTCTAGTACAAATTCACTCAATTGAAGGAGGAAAGGATCTTAACAGGCACTAAGGTAATATTTTAGAGCTTAAAGGCCTTTAGAGTAGAGAATGTTGGTGTATATTGAAGTAACATCAACAATAACTAGATACAAGTCGTCAGAGAGGGAAGTCGGGACATCACGGTTGATTTAAAGGAAATGGTAAAGACTTAAAGATATCATATATATATATATATATATATATATATATATATATATATATATATATATATATATATATATATATATATATATATATATATATATATATATATATAATATATATATATATACATATATATACATACATATATATACATATATCTGCCTCCGTAGCCGCGGACGTTTAGTACTGGACTTCGGCACCGGAGGTCCGGGGTTCACAGCCCGGGCTTTGCTTTTGTTTGGCTTTTGTTTTTATGAATAGAATTTTGATGTAAAAAGATTTCGCCAACTTTTGCTTTACTTTGAGCATAGTAGAGATGACCCACTCGAGGTTGTTCCCGCAAGGCAAATACCCTGAAGGGCCGAAAGGCCCTAAAACGGGCATTATTATACATATATATATATATATATATATATATATATATATATATATATATATATATATATATATATATATATATATATATATATATATATATATATATATATATATATATATATATATATATATATATATATATATATATATATAATACAACGTCGACGACCTTTTTAGTGTAGATTTCCTGTAAAAAGCCACTTCAAATAACGTTTTCCCACAGGTACTGGATGATAAAAATTTTCTTAAAAAAATTATTGTGAATAAACTTTTATATAAATCCTTATGCTATGAAATCCACTAGCGCTCATTATAATTTACAAATGACAAAGCATTGTATCATGAATTGAAGAAAAAGTTTCCAACTAATAAGATTACTTCATCCCAATGTCCGAAAATTTCGCCAAACTACAAATATCTTTCCTTCACAAGGGAAAACACATTCATAAAATGTTTAATAAACACATTATAACTTGTAACCCTTGTCATATTAAGGGCTAACTTTGACTTTGGGTTGACAAACATTTTCTCTTTTAATAAAATGGATGAATAAGCCCTAGTGAGATAGTGTGACGTAAACCAAGATTTAACATCTGAGGCTCATATCTGACCTTTAGTGTGCCAAGGGTTCACAGGGTAATAATATCATGGGGATTTACGTCAAGGATATTAAAGTTTGATCTCTTTTTTGGGCTAAACAGAAAATTATGCATTTCTCTATAGAAACTATAGTTAATAAAATATGTTTGTTTATGTACCAAGGGAGTAAAAAATGATATTTTTCTCTGAGTGCTAAGATTATTCCCAAGGCCGAAGCCAATGGAATTGATGCATTTAACTACCGAGGCGAATCCGTGGTATTTATGTATTTAACTTCTGAGGCAAAGCAGAGGGATTTTTCATAATTAACACCCAATGCGAACACGCGGAAGGTTGATATTGCAAGGGAAAACAGCATTTTACTACCAAGGTGTTATAATTGGACGTTGACGTAATTTAATCATTATTTTATTCTTATTTTCATACGTTTTGTTGCATTTTGTTTTATTATATTTTTTTTGGGCTGGACGGTCCCCCTTATAAATCTAAGAAGTGCTGCCCACACAAAAATCAAGTAAAAAAATCAAAGCGCTTCTTTACTCTATAAAAACTAGATAGGGTCATTCCGTGTCAAATCCCCACAAAAAAAGTACATTTTTGGACTCGATGTCACCGATTTTAATATAACTTGGCTGAAAAGAAAAAATTCAGATTTTTGGCTCATTTGGTGCAGGCCACATTTACACAGTAGGAAGGTGAATTTTCCATAAAACTGTGATTTTTTAAACATTTATTTAACTACAAAAATGGCTGTATCTAAAATTCTGCGTGGGCTATGATTTTTATTTTTGTGGTCTTGAAAGCTTAAACTTGGCCCTTTCAAAAAGATTCTACATACTTTAGGATATTTAGTTACAAGTTTTATTATGAGTAATTATAAAATAAAAATGCTAATATCTCAAAAAGCCAATTTTTAAAAATGTTAAAAAAAATCTAAAAAGAGCTTAAGTAAAATGCCTACAAAGATTCATTTTGGGACCGCCATGGGATTGGACACATTAGCGCATAACGAGTGTTAAGGTATGTCAAACTGTAAAAAGTCACTGTTTTTGCAATTTCTACCAATGATTATGCGATAAATCTTAACTTTTTACGGTTTTAAATACTTTGACACACGTTATGCGCAACTGTGTCCAATCCCATAGGGGTCCCAAAATGAAACTTTGTGGACGTTTTTCTAACACTTTAAGCTCTTTTTAGGAACTTTTATTTTATATTTGCTCATAATAAAAACTTGTAACTAATTTTCTAAAAGTATTTAAAATCTATTTAAAAGGGCCATACAGCCATTTTTGTAGTTAAAGAAATGTTAAAAAATCACATTTTTTGGAAAATTCACCACCTTTCAGCGGCAATATGGCTGCAACAAATGAGGAACAATTCTGGATTTTTTTCACTACCTATCAGCCAAGTTATATTAAAATCGGAGATATCACGTGTTTTTACCTGTGTTTATTTGATATGGAATCACCGGACATTAAACTTAACATTATAGACCGCCTCAAGATAAATATCTATTACTCTAATAGAACAACAAAACTCGACAAAAAGTTTATATATACATATTATTTAATAAGACATTTATGTAGCCTATTTTTGTCAGCTTAAAGCGTCAATTAGGAGACAAAAAATTATACTGGGATACTGCATATTATAAAACCTTTTTAAACTATACTGTGACAGACATGGCGAAAAACTTGTTTGCATTTTCATTTACATATTATACGGCTAGGGAAATTGTTCCTTTAAAAATATAAAATGTATAATTGTAAATAACAAGCAATGCGTATATTAAAACAAAATGTATTATTTATAAAATGTCTAATATGCTCATCACAGAGACAATTGATATAGCAGCATCACAAAAAGCTGTTAAATTGTTAAATAAACAAGCAATAGACCATGGGATGTATAATGGATTTCCACTCGGTCTCCTTAACCATGGTGAAAAAGTTAAACTATTAACATTAAATGTTTTTGTGACAGGAGCTAGTGAAATGTCTTATTATTTTAGTCTCTTTAATGGAGAACTTTATTTGGGTTCTTGCACTATACACCACTGATATTCCCTGAAAATTTCATTAAAACCCTTCGAAAGCAACAGCCTTCCAAAAAGTTATAATTTATAAATTTATTTAATTTAGAAGTGTTTTTCACTTATTGGCAGTACTCCTTTAAGGATTTCACTAAAAGTGAGTAGATTTTTGAAAACCTGCAGCATAATGTTAAATATATTTATAAGGATAAATGTCTAAGCAGTGTAATAGAAGTGATAATAGGAAATAGCAGGCTATGTTAAACCCCAGTGTGCTTAGCTGTCTAGAGTATAGTGTAAAAGGTTAGGTTATGCCTCAGCACGGGGTCCTAGGCAATCCTTCATTCTCAACATTTCCAGCCACCAACCTCCCTCGAGTTTTACATCCCTACACCCCGGTAAATCATAACCTGTAGCTTAAGCTTGGTAGAGCGAAACAGGGGAATTCCTTCCCGAGGGGGTTACACACCATGCTGTTTCCATAGCGATTCCGCTCGACCAGGAAAAGACTAATAATTGTTTAAGCTTCAACGTTTTCCATAACAGAAATAGACAAAAAGGATTTATTCAAGTAAATATTCAAATAAATAAAATTAGACCTCTTTAAAGTAAAATTCAATTATTAAATTAAGATACGAAAAAATCGGGTACGAAGTACCTTGGTACTTTTTCTCACCACTTCGAACTCACTATGCTCATCCTCCCTACTTCGGCCTCTCATCCCTCATCCTCAGAATATAAAAAGTACCAAATTTTTACAGCAGTAAATCTTTGTACTCGCTTCGCTCGTCCTATGATAGTAGATACCTTCTTTTTTTAACATTATTGATTATTTTCTACAGTAAATGTATTTGACATAGTGCTCATACTGGTTAAAGTTACTTGGCTGGCTTGATAGGAGGAATCACCCAGTGGTGATACTCCTTGGCGTGGTTAGGTAAATGTTGATATTTTACTTATAACATAAAAATTTGGCTTGGACTAAATTAGTGGAATAGAATTTTATTTATTTTTAGTGTTCATCCATCCAGCACTGACCTCGCTCGATGTAGCTAAAATTGTATGATCCAACACAAACAGTAGATACTTGCCATATTAAAATGAAAATACACTTGTACTTATTTTTAGTTTTTAAAAAACGTGCTTAAATATGATAATAATTGAACTAAGTATGTTAATGAGATGAAACTGGGCACCTTTTTTGGCCCTTTAAGTAACTACATGTTTGCAAAATTTAAAATCAATTGAAACATTTCTCTGCTTTCTATAAACTTTTTTTCCGACAAGACCACAGATAATAAAACCTTATACGGCAAGATTGTCGACTTTCCTTTTCTTCTATCTTTGATACTTTACTAGCTTTGTTCCCTTAAAATAGCGGTGAAAAATTAAAACGCAAGTCCCTCCCGCCTTGTTATATATCTTTACTTGATCTGTTGGAAAATAGCACATAGTAGCTTTTCGAGCTGTTTTGGGACATCTGAAAACGACCTAAAGATTGATTTTTGGATCAAGTTTCAATCTGACATAAACACACTAGGATTGCTTTTTTTTCAAACACAATACTTTTCCTTTATACCTACTGAATGAATGAGATAAGTCAACAGGTTTAGTGTATTAAGATGTATTAGAAAATTAGTAAAGCCAATCTAAGCGAGCAACTATTTGCTATCTTATCTCTTTAGCTGGGAGAAGAAATTGCAAATCGTTTTGAAATGAGCCTAAAAGAGGATAAAGGTATTACATGTAATTGACAAATTAGTTAAAAAATTAAGCACGCGACGACTTTCTTATCCCTTAAGCTATAAGAATACTTCGTAATTGATAAAAAAGTGCCCCTAATTTATTCAATAAAATTCATACATTCCACACCTGCATATCCAAAAATAAAAAATGGGCACGGATTACCAAGGAACTTTTTCTCAATATATCGGATTTGCTTTGCTCGTCCTTAAAATAGGACAGTCTATTCAATTATATTGCAGTATTTTCAGGGAATCGCTTTGCTCGTCTTCAAAAAGTAAAAACATACGTTTTATTTTGAAAAAAATATCGGCACTTATACCGGTACCGGAAAAATAAAGTAGTTAATTGAACTTGCATTAATCGAATTAGTAAGGATCCATCCCAAATTTATCGCGATAGCTCTATTTGAAGCTATTCAGAGCGATACATTTGAAATGTACTACCCTAATATAATGCTGTAAGTCTTGATTCGCTTCACATCAAGGTAACTCATACATTACCTATTTCACTTCCCTCTCATCTTTACCTCTAGTTTAATACATCAATTATTAATATCTTATGCAATTTTTATAGTGCATACTATTATCTCTCTTTAAAATCCTTTATGACTTTAGCACTAAAAGATAGCAAAAGATGATATTATGAAAGGCTAACCCCGACCATAAAAACCTTCTAGTGGATTTATTCAGAGAAAATAACGTTTAAGAGGCAGTCGTTATGGAAGGTGAAGAAGAAATTCTCAAGCCACTAACATTATTTTTTGGTTTAAGTCCAGCAGGTTAGGGGAATTGTAATTTTAAACATTGTTAACGCATTATTGTTAATGTAGACATATAAAAACCGTATTAAAATGAAACTTAGAATAATTATATAATAACGTAATAAATAATTATTGGGATACACTTGCACCAAATTTCAAATGGCTGGGATTATTTTCCGATTCTTAACATCCTTTTTAAAATGCATACAAGTTATTTGAGAAAAATTGAATCAATTCTAATAATAAGATGAAACATGACATATTTTTTTGTTCTTATAGATAGCATTCAGATTATAGACAGCAAGAGTTTTAAATTAAAAATCGATTATAACATTTTTGAATTTTTTAAAAATGTTTCTTGCTGAATCATTATTACCGGTTAATGACGTTACAAAAAATGTTTTCCAGATAGCGAACTGTATAAACTTTAAGATTAAATATTGCACCAAGCTTTACCAAGGTTCTCTAGCATAAACAAACTATGAGCTACAATGATTTTGTATTTACTCACATACAAGCAGACAGAAAAATTTGTAAAAACTAGTAAGAAGGTCTTAAAAACAGTGAAACAGTTTTATTAATTTTCCAAATAAGTAAAATTAAAGTTAAGCAGCATCGAGCGGGGTCAGTGCCTTGGATGGGTGGCCGCTGGGAATGAATCGAATATATTTATTAACTGAGGATGAGTGAAGTAAGTCTTGACACATGTAGCAGAACAAATTTGGACATTTTTTTAATTCTGAGGACGAGAAAAGCGAGTCCGAAGTAGGTAGAATTAGCGTAGCGAGTCCAATGTGATGTGTAAAATTCCGAAGTACCCCGTACCCGATTTTACTATTTTTTTGCAAAAAATACTTCCTATAACTTATTTTATTCAAAATAAAATAAAATACTTCCTTATTTTATTCATTATAAATAAGGAATAGTTATTTACGTACCAAGGGAGGAAGCAGAGTCATTACGCCCCGGTTTTTTGTTGGGTCCTGAGGCATAAGCCGAAGGAACCATTATGTGTAAACCCAGAGGCGTAGTCGAGGGGTTTATAGGGATGGTTCCTGAGGCGTAAGCCGAGGAAACCATTATGTGCAAACCCAGAGGCGTTGCCGAGGGGTTTATAGGGATGGTTCCTGAGGCGGAGTCGAGGAAACCAGCAAGTTTACCAGGAAATTAAAGAGGGGTGTGATGACTTGTTTTCTCCTGTGGTACGTACAAGATTTTTCCCCTAGAAGGGAAATTTAACAAATCAAACTTTTTTGCATTATTCAAAATCTTTAACTAGATACTACATCAATATCACAAATACTCATGAAACCACTAAATTTTTATTTATAAATAAAAAGATACAGAGGTTGGCTTGCTTAGTCATTCAATTTAAATTAGCAGGAATGCCAACTTAAATCTTACTTTTAATTCAAAGACAACACTGATTTTTATCCGGATCACTTCCTAAGCAATAAACAAATTTATCAAGTATTAATATAACCATTATCTTCATTCATTTGATTTGATCTTTTTCTTTTGGGTTGTCAAAAAAACAAAAGTTTAAGTCAAAGAATAACTACAACACTGTCAAAATATTTAATTAATTATAAAATAATTATTAAATTAATAATTATTTTTTTTTTTTTTTTTTTTTTTTTTTAATTATCTTTATTAAATAAATTAATTAAAATTACAAGTAAATTATTAAAGATTAGCCTGTTCATGATGGCCCCTAGGCCTGAGCTGAACAGGCGTTGACTTAATATTACACTTTTATAATTATAATATTTACCTATATTTATTATATTATTATTATTATTGTTTATTTATTTACATTTTTAACACTAATTTGGTTTGTAATTATATTTTAAAATTATATTATATAATTTATAATATTTAATAAATTTAATATTTATTATTATTATCATTTATCAATCAATTTAATTTAATGATATTATTTAATAGCTATAAATTCTTTATTTACAGAGATTTTTTTATTAAGTATTCTTTTATATGCTTTTTAAAATTATCTAGTTTTTCCAATAATTTAATTTCTTGAGGAAGGTTGTTGAACCACACAATCCCTTGGTAGTACCAGTGCCTTTGAGCAGTGCTAGTGCGGCAGTATGGAACTGTCAACAATTGTAATGCCATACTTCTCGTATTAATACCATGTAGTAATACTTCTATACTACTCATGTTTTTGTGTACTTGAGTTAAGTACGCAGCCTGTATCATTTGGTCTACATTTAATATATACATTTTTTTAAATAATGGTTCTGAGTGTTCTAACTTTTTTTTGTTTAAAATAATCCTCATAAATGATTTCTGTTGAATGACAACAGACTTTTTGTGGTTCTCTGTCACAGATCCCCAGGACAAAATACCGTATCGAATGATTGAGTCGACCAGTCCGTAATATAGTATTTTTAATTGATTTCTTGTGGCAAAAGGTCGAATGCGAATGAATAAGTGTTTTAAAGTTTTTAATTTATTTGTCAGTTGCTTTAAATGAGGTTTCCAGGTCATGCACTGATCCAGCGTAATACCTAAATATTTCGCTTCCTTTCTCTGTTGATTTCAGGACATTCACAGCTTTCAGAGTTTGTGCATTCAGTTTGGTGTAGTTTAACTAGTTGTATGTTAGGAATAAAACTTTCATTAGGGGCAAAAGTTATAAAATTAGTTTTTGCGATGTTTAGTGTCAGTTCGTTTTGATCTAACCATGTTTTCAGTATTTTTAAGTCGTGTTCAATGTGTGATATTGTCTCTTGCCATGTTTTTGCAGAACAAATTAATGACGTATCGTCCGCAAATCCGGTTAAGTTACCTTTAAGGGGTAACTTAAATATGTCATTAACATAAGTTAGAAAAATAAGTGGTCCGAGGACGGTACCCTGGGGTATTGAGTACTCAGAAGAGTACCCATTACCAAGTACTCCATTAACTTTAACCCGGTAAGTTCGATTTTTAAGATAACTAACAAACCATCTAAGCATGACTCCCCTAATTCCTAGTTTTCTAAGCTTTATAATTTATTTTTATGCGGAACTGAGTCGAAGGCTTTGGTAAAATCAAGCAATACTCCTATAGGTTTAAGTTGTCTATCCAAATCCTTACTGAGGTTTTCAACTACTTGATTTATTGCATCCTGAGTGCTTCTACCTGCTCTAAATCCATATTGGTGTTCTGATAATATGTTGTTTTTATTTAGGAAACCTGCAAATCGTGTTTTTACAATTTTTTCTAAAATTTTTGCTAAATTAGAGATTAAACATATAGGTCTATAGTTACTACATTCTTTTGTATCACCTCTCTTATGCAATGGTGTTATCACTCCAATTTTAAAAGCGTCAGGTACTATACCTAATGATAAACTTAAATTAACAATATATTTTATAGGTGCCATTATTGCTTCTGTATTGTCTTTTATAAATTTAACTGTGACTAAGTCATATCCTGGCCCAGAGCCTCCCCTAAGTTCAGCAATTATCTTTTTTATTTCAGTTTCTGAAATTTCTTCACATTGTCCATAATGTATTGTCTTTTTTTGTATTTGTTTTTCATTACTTATTTGTCTTTTGTCTACATTTTCTGTTTGTTCTAAGTCTTCCCCTATTTGTAATTCTTTATGCTTATTTAATTCCTTGATTTTATTCGCCATTTTCTCCCCTATCTGGGTAAAATATGACCCCATAGCATTTGCGATTTTTTCAGGTTCCTCAGAACCATCAATTTCGATATCATTGTCCTTAAAAAATTGTATATTTTGTTTAGTAGTAGGTTTATTGCCATAAATGTCGCTAACCACTCCCCATAGCTGCTTAACATTTTTTTCACAATCGTTAAATTGTTTCTCAATATTTTTATATTTGATTTTTTTTTAATTAATTTTCCTAGTATTTTGTTATATTTGTCATAATAATCTTTAAGTTTAATGTTGAATGGTTTTTTAATTTTTTGTTTAATTTTTTCTTTTTTCTTATTGCTTTAACTAGACCTACAGTAATCCAAGTTTTTAATTCTTGTATTTATTCTTTACAATTACATTTTCTTTAAATTGCTCATAAGTATTCTGTATAATTGTTATAAAGTTTTTGGTGGCTATATTTACATCCTTTTCTTTTAATACTGCTTCCCAGTTTTGTTTATTTATTTCTTGTGATATTTTTTTATTATCATATTTATAATAGTTATTTAAAATATGACCTGTTGATTGTTTCAATTGATTTATGTGATTGTTTTCCTGTATGTTAAGGGCTGCTAATATACAGTAATGATCAGTAATTTCTGTTTTTGAATAGTTGCTTTAGTTAGTTTTTCCATTTTAAAATGTACAAACAAATGGTCAATTAAAGTCTGTGTTCGATCTGTCACTCTCGTTGGTTCATTTTACGAGTGACACCAAGTTTCTTTCATTCATCAATTCAAATAATTAAACTGAGTCCGGCTTTAATTCAACATTTATTATCAAATATATCTATGTTAACATCCCCTACAACTATTATGTTTTGGTTTGATTTATATTTATCGAGAATTTGTAGGAATTCATTAAGAAACTCTTCTATGGATCCACTAGGAGATCTATAGATAGCAATCACTCTGGTATCTTTTTTATCATTTAACTTATCTCTAAACAATTACAATTAGTTAGTACATGTTCAACTATTTCTATTTTAAGCTGAATCTGTTCATGGATATAAACCACTATACCCGCATTTTGGTTACAATTGTTATCAGTTCCATACTGGCAATAACCTGGTATCTTATACATATGCAGAGGAGATGTCTCAGCCAAGCCTCTGTCAGTATTATAATATCTAAATCTAAAGAAAGTTCTTTAAGTTTGATAGTAAATTCATCTATATTTTTCTCTACACTTCTAATGTTAGTATGCAACATAATTAAGTTGTTCATTTTATTCATCTGTTTAAAATCCTCAAGACTTAATTTATAACTATTATTTATGTTATCGAGATTATCAATATCATTTAGAATATTCATGTTTAATTTTTATTGTTTTTATGAAATAATTATATTTATATACTTTATTTATTTAATTATTAATTACTTAATTTATTTTTTATTTATAGTTTGATCTTAATCTAATCTTAGTAGAAATTTTTTATTTAGCTAATAATAGTAAGTTCATTTTATATACACACACATACATACATACATATATTCACACATATACATACACATCTATAAATACATATATATCTGCATGTATTAGTGTACCCACACATAAATACATATATATTTACTTACATATTCTTATATATACATACACATACATACATCCATATACACACATATACATATACACACATATACATATACACACATACAAAAACATACATGCATATACACCTACATACATACATACAGGTATACATTCATAATATTCAATACCTACATGTTCAATAACTATATTCTAATATAAATAATCATTTCTGAACATAACTATACAATTACATACATAAATTAATCAATAATACTAAAGTAATAGAATATTAATACTATCCAATTTAATATTTTCAGTAGGCTTAAATATTAGAAAAAGTTAAAGTTACTACAGATAATTTGAGTCTTGTTTCCTAGCAGTATCCAGCTCCTTAGATATCCATTTATTTGTGTCCATTTCCTCAAGCTGCTCTATATTAAGTATTCTAATATAATATATTTTAGACCAAAACAAATAATATGAACCAACTAAAGAAACTATTTGATTGTTTACTAGTTTTTTTTATTTATTTTTGAATTAATAAAAGTTAAATACAGTTTAAAGCTACGATTTGTTTAAAAGGCGGAAAGTAAATCACTTTCCGCCCTGATTTTTGTTCCCTTCCTTATTTTCACGAACAGGCCGTAATACGGGGTTTTCTCTCTGAAAATAAGGACGGAAAGTTAATTTTTTCTCCCTTCTATAGGAGAAACTAACTACCGCAAAATATATAATAAAGCTATTATAATACAAGACACAACACTAGCAATGTGCGGAAAGCAAGAACGATTGAATTATTATAACTTTAACACAGTCATAGACTATACTAGTAGAATGAGCGTGAATGGAGTCCATCATAAATAATAAAAGAAAAGAAGTCTCTCAAAAAAAAAAAATTTTGGCAAAACGCTCTCAACCTAACTAGAGGCCATCATCAGTCTGACTCTAATACCTAATAAGAAAACATAGACTCACTTCTCTACTTCTTTAACATCTCACGGTTCTGCACTGATGATGGCCTCTAGTTACGTTGAAAGCGCTTTGCCAATAAAGTTTTGTTTTGTGGAGAGACTTCCTTTCTTTTATTATTTAGTCATAGACTAGGTTGGAACGTGTAACCTATACAGAGCCCCTGAGAGCGTCAGGGTTAGGAGCCTCAATACTTCAATGTATTGAGGTAGGGTATGCCTCTTCTATCATACTTCTACGTCCACTAATATTTTACTTCATCAAAGAAAGTGTTAATCATTATTTAACTCTTTTCTAGCACCCCCGCTTTATAAATTAATCTTCCAGCTCACTATTTTAATATTATTCTCTATAGACTGTAATTTACTCTTAAATGACAAAACCCCCTATAAAAAATCAATGAAAAACTTGTATTTAACCGAGATAAAAGTTGTTTTAATGAAAACCTCCCACACAAGGAGAGATAGAAACACAAAATTCTCAGTTTAAATTTTACCGAATATAACAGGGGTCATGGTGTGCGGGGAAATCTCCAATTTGTTCGGACCGCGGCAAACCTTTGAATCTTTTATACATCTGCACCGGCAACCAACTTATTGTTCTATTATTTTCTTCTCTTTTATTTATTATTTTTTTTATTGTTAAGATTTTTTTGTCTTTTTATAAAACTAGTGTTTTATAGACTTTAAAATAGTGTACATTAAAATAGTTGTAAAATAAGAAAGAGTGAGCCAAATAATAAATAGGAGTCAATAGTAAAAAAAAGTGCATCCATAGACAGATTAGATTACAATTTTAGATGTAAAACATTATATTTTAAACATGCATTCTTTAATGTGATATTATATCTCATTAAAAAAAATTTAAAATACATCTTTTCCATACATCTTGTGCTGAAACATTTTTAATGTGATATTAATCACATTAAAAATGTTTCACATGTTTCACATTAAAAAAGCTACACAAGATGTATGTTTACACGTAAATAGTTTAGATAAATATATTTATTAATCACAGAGTTACATATATGTAACAATAAAATGGTATACCTGGGCGCCCATGACTATATAGATGTAACTTTAAATTTTAGGAAATTTTGAATTCAAATCAAGTTCTAACGTGAAAATATAGGAAATCTAAAAAGATTTGAACAAAACATCTTTCTAAATGGTGCAGTGGCAAATGAAAATGTATTCTTGGCGCTTAAGGGTTAAAATAAGACATTTTAAACGTTTTTACTTTTCCTCATTTATACCGTAGGTATATAGGAAAAGTATTGTGTTTACAAAAATCGAACCGAGATGAAACCGGAATTATCTGTTTAGATGTATATACCTTTACCTAATAAATAAGTACACAAAGTTTTGTTTCAATACGACAAGTATAGTCAAAATTTTTGTTGGATTATAAAAGTCAAGTAGCATTGAGCGTAGTCAATGCTGTATGGGTGACCGCTAAGAATAAAACAGGTGCATTAGTAGTAGTAGTAATATGGGGGAAGTGGCAGTAACTACCAGGCAAGTAGGCCACATTGTTGGGGCCTTTTTGCCAGCTCCATGAGATAGTGTTCTACTCTTTTAATTTCAAGTGTAGCTATATTCATCTAATCTAGACAGAAGCGCATGAATTTCTATGGTTCCTCATGCTTTTTTTCAAGCAATCATATATATTTTCACTGACTCATATAGTCTAGTGATAACTAGGAACAACGCGTGCCCTCCCTGTTAACCCAGCCTCCATACACTTTAGACTACAAGGCAGACACACTATAGTATTATAATGAATCTATTATGAGGTTCCTAAATTTTTCCTTTATCCAGTTTCATTTAGGGTAAAGGATCTTTAACGAGTAACTGACAACGCACAGGCTCGAGACCACCGGCTTTACGTCCCTTCTGAAGGACGTGGTACGCAGAATGTTTTTAATAAAAATCCCAGAGGCCCTTGCTGGATTGAACCCATGACTAAATGAACTCGGAAGTTTTAAGTCCATTCATTCTATGAATTGGCCGCGTACCTTAACCACTACACCACGGGTGACTCTCAAACAGATGCATTAACTATCTGTTACTATAAATAATATAGTTCTAGTGTAAAATTTCAAAAAAAAAAATCCCATCAAATAATCCATTAAATAATGGCTCTACCATTAAGAACATTAGGAGGGAAAGAATTAACTTTAATTAAAATATCTTTTGTTCTAAGGAAAATATCAAATAATAGGCTTCAAAAAATACCAACCTATCTATAGATTAAAACAGAAAAACGCGAAATGGTTTAAAGCAGATGATAGTTTAACTATAGCACATTTAGTTAAAAGTTTCAAAACCAAGATGATAATGTTCATAAAGACTTTCTTATTCACATTTTATTTTTCCACTTATATTAATATGCTTTATTTATCTCCTTTAAAGTAGTACTATTTATGTTTCATTCATTTCCACAGTTTAATATTTCTTTATTTATCAATTTCATTATTCTTATTCCGTATAGCACAATGAATTCACCTAAGTTTAAGTGCCGTGCAATTTTCCACTCGAGGAAATAAAACTAAAAATAGAGAAATTAAATCGAGTCTTGTACTATGCAGACACCAACTGGATTAGGAAGGAATTGAACGATTGTACTTAATTTTAGCGGTTTTCAAATTCCACTCATTTATTTATTATGTTTTTTGCTTTGAATCAGCTTCTAAATCTTTTAATATCAGAAAAAGATTAGTCAACATGTCTAGTCAGGGGTCTGTCAAGACATTATATTATAGTCATGTCTGTCGTTAACTTATATTTGTGAAAAAATAGTTAAGATAGTGCAGGTATCAACACATACTAATAACAGACATTTAATCGCCGTCTAGATTTATTATCTACATGTGACATAAATATTGACCAAAAAAGACAGAAAATAGACTCTTTCAATATCCACACATCTTAAGTTCAGCAGCAAAGTTAATCGAAATTAGTTGCAAAAAGAAGTGAGATCTCAACAAAAGCACTCCGTGAAAAAATAAAACCAAGTCTTGCGTAAAAAGTTTTGATATTATAGTTTAAGCCAGGTCTATTCATTCGCTGTTTTCATAAATCTTGAGAGATATAGATATTTATTTAATATTCGCAACACATGCGTTCAAAAGCCATACAATGTTTAACAGTAAAGCAATTTCTGACTTAGCAAGAACGCTAAATAACGAAATTAGAAATAGAATAAAAAATTGGTAATACCAATTTAAAAAAACCTTCAATATTAATTTGAGGAAGAAATTCAATAATAATCGATATTACCTCTGCGTTCATACCTACTCAAACATTTATTTACTGTTAAACTTTGTAAGGCTTTTAGCGCATATGTTGCGGATGATAAATAAACATTTATATTTCTCAAGATTTATGAAAACAGCGAATGAATAGATTTGGCATAAACTATGATATCATAACTTTTTACGCAAGACTTAGCTGCAGTTTTTCACGGAGTGTTTTTGTTGGAATTATGTATTTAAATTTAAGAAAACCATAAAGACTAAATTGAAAAAATAGGTAATATAATGAAATAATAAATATATTAATACCTACATATTGTTATTTATTCACATTTTTTGTATTATTTAATCTATTTATGTTTAAGGATCCTCCTTCTTCTAGAGTAACCAGCTTGAGGAAAAGTAAAGAGATAAAAAAGAACTTAAAAAGGTTTTTCTTATAAAAGAATGCAATGAAAAATACCCAGGGATGAGCGTGTTTTCTACGAAACATGTCTTTTTCACTGGACTACATAAAAAAGAAAAAAAGAGGAACTTGAAAAAAATATCATCTACAGTTAAAAAAAGTCGAGTCTTAATGCTTACAAAGTAGCTGAAGTAGAACTTCAAAGGAAATGTATTAAATATAATAGGATAAAGTAAAACTAAGAACTCGAGAACAAGAAAGACTATAATACAGAAATAATATTATTGTTTGATTGTAAATCAAGAAAAATAGCTTTTCTTCTCAAAAAGTTGGTTATTCGAAAAGTTTACAAGAAAAATTTAACCTTTTTATTGAAACAGTTCTACTTGGTTGTTAGGTTCAAATTAGAATTACTTAATTTTCATTTAAATTAGCAATTAAATTCTTTGTCCCTCAAGCTGGAATAAAAGTCTAAGAGTATGATCAGTTCTATCAGGTTCTTAAAACTGGTTCAGTTCTAAATGCTTAATGATCTTTTTGGAGAAATACTTGGTTCATTAAGTCAGAAAACTATTACAATGCCTTCAAATAAAATCAGAATTACTTGGCCCTTTAAGTCTGCTCAGCACTACTTGGCCCTTTAAATCTGTTCAGCTCTACTTGGCCTTTTAATTTGTTCAGCACTACTTGGCCCTATAATTTGATCAGCTAGACTTGGTCTTTTTCCATTAGGATCTCTACTACTTGGTTCTCCGATCTTAATTAGGTCTAATTGTACCTTTAAGCCGGAACTATACAATTTCTTCCTTCTAGACACGTCTTTTGAGCTGGAAAAGTGCTACTTGATTATTTAAGCCGCATCAGTATTACCAGGTCTTAATTAATACTTCTTGGTAATAGAAGTCTGAACAGGAATACTTAGTTCCTAGAAGCGTATTAGAAATAATAGGTCCCTCAAATTAAATCAGGACTAATACGGTCCAGCTTTAAAAGGTTCACTTATCAATTCTCATAGCTACAATTTATGTTGTCTTCTCTATTGTCAGCAGTATCCGCCGACTTTAATATTACGCATTTATCGTTCATTTATATAAATTTAAAATTATTCGTACAATTTCGAGTTATTGTTTATTTACTTCCAATGGGGTTTACTTTTAAAAAAATAAATTAAAATTTAAAAATTAAAAATTAATTAAAAATAAATAAAATAAAAAAATGCCTGACAAAGGAAATCTTCTCTAAAAAAAGGGATGGCTCAAAGACTGAAGCATTATCGTTTTGGAAAAAAAACAGTATAAATAGGTTATGGACTTGTGAAAGAAGAGAAGATCTAATAATAGAACTGATAACAAAAAGCCGTTTCTGGAGCCAGTGTAACCCTCTTCAATTATAGCTCTGATAAACTGGACGACTTTTAGATCTCCCGGAGAAAAGACCAATTGGGTCAGGGATAAGGATATTCTCAACAAGATGTTTCTTACTTGAATAAGATTCGACGAGAAGAGTGACGTAACAATAACAACTAAGATAATGTAAATTATTGACTGTTCTTTAAACTACTCAAACTCTTCGTAAATATTGAAAATACTACTTTAAGTGGGTTTCCTTAGGTACTTCGAAAATTTTACGATTCCGCCCAACAGGGTGGGAAAATGGTGAGAAAGCGTTTTAAATCCGTTTCAAAAATCCCTAACTTCTGATATCAACTTACATTGAATTTTAATTAGCTAAATCAAATTTAAATTAAAAGGATGGTAAAAATAGGTAACAATGAGAATAAAAGAAATGAAAATACCTCTTTTCAATATTAAATGAAACAGTTGTAAAGTAGTTACAAAGCAAGATGATATATTTTAAGACATTATATACGAGTATGCGGAGTAGGGCTGGATGCAATAATGTCACCTAATTCAATAAATATTATTATTGTGATGTCGAAATGTTAAATATTACATAATTTCAACTGAGTGCATCTTTGTACTTTTCTTTTTTTAAATTTTCAAAAATATCAAAATAATGGAAACAGGAGAAAACAAATGAAAAATAACTAAGGAAATGATAAAAGGTACAAAATAAAAGAGAACCACTTATTTTCGATGGGGTAAATTAGCAAATCAGGTCATTACCTCTATTTTTCTAGACATCTTATAAGGGTAATCCGAGGTCAAATTTATCTTTAGTACTCATAATTCTAAGGAAAGAGAGTTAGTTCTCTTTTGATAATAACGAAGCTAATAGTCCTTGAGCAAACTTAGCATTCAACTAAACCTTCATCTCGATAGATCCTTCAAACCAGACCTCCATCATTACCAAGAAAAAGTAACAATCCCATTAAAAACTTTTCAACTTCCAATTAAATAAGAAAATTACTAAGAAAAAATCTAAAAAAAGTTTTCCTTAATTCTGTAAGATTCAAAAAGAAAATCAACAACAATTATTTTTCATAATGTGTTTTCTATAACTATATAGAAAAATATTCAAAGAATTGACCGCAATAAATTAACTTTCCTTTCCTACAGTCGGTCCTGAGTTCAAGACCTCCCCAATGTCTAACACAAGAGATAACATATTTAGTTATTTATTTATAATTGACGATTGAGGTTGGGGTCCAGGATAAACCCCATTGTCGCCACATTAGTCCAGCTAAAAGTTTTGAGTAAAGTTAATGCTAGATAAATAAATACTTAATAATACTACTTATATAATAATTATTTACGTAATATTTTATTTATGTTCTTAAAGTTAATGTATTGTGTCGGTAACGCAGAGATTCTACCTATGCACAAATGCTTTTGCTGCTACCGTCGATACTTTATTTGGGATAAGTCTACCAACTGAACCTTTTTCAACAAAACATATTTCTATTTGATAAAGATCATCAAAATTAAAACTATGTCAACATTGTCTAAGGTGGTTACAGGAAGAAATCGATCACTCTCAATGTTTTAAGAAATTATAGTTTAAAACCTAAAGATGAATTAACTTTATTAAGTTAATGACTATTGTCCGTCACATTAAGTTAGTTTTTTGACACGGTGTGATCTTTAGTGTTGAAACTTTCTTTATTCACATTTATTGTTGACGAGCTAATTTTTAACGAATGCTGTGATATTTTAATCATCATGTTTTTCTGCTTTTATTTTTTTGTTTTAACATAAGTGGTTTTAATGTACTTTTAGTTTTTAAGCCGAAAGATGGCCACAGTGATTGATGAAATGTCAGCACTATGCACTATTTGATAGGTAGTCATTGAATTAATTAAAAAACTAAAGTCATTTATTTCTTTATTTATAATTGGTTATAGTATTATGTAAAAGCACCAATGCCAATCAAACTTAAAGAAGTATTTTAAAATAAGATTTGAAGTATATAAACACCAAAAATAAAATCCATAAAGGAAAGTGGAAAAGCATCTTTTATCTATTTCTTAAGGAAAAGATAAAAAGATTTCAACAGGAAACTTTAAAACAGATGCTACGACAGATTTTAGTTTCTATAAAATTACGATGAGGTCTGTTTATTACAGTTAAACTTGGTTTGTAAAAGCTTAGCAATCATTTTTGTTTGCTATAAATAAATAAATTTTAACAAAATCGCCAAATTAAGCTTTTTGCAAAGGAATTAGTTTAAACAAGTTTTACATTAAACTTTGTTTTAACATTTTTAGTTTTCTCTGGCTTTCTGGGATTATGTAGTACTTTGAGTTAAAAATGTACTGATAACTAAAATAAGATTTAACACCGATAACTCATTAACATTTGTTTACATACATTGAAACAAATGTTAGTCTGTGCTTTCACGAACAGTAACATTTATTTATAATTAGATAAAAGAAAATAAGTCACAAGTAGTTCAATGTACCCTGACGATGACCAGGAACTTAAGTTGAAAGGTCGGTAATTTAATTTTAACTACATTAAAATGCTGTTTTATTAACCTTAAATTTTTGTCATGTTTGTAACCGTTATAAGGGACTGGTAAGAGAAACAATCCAGTGATTGCACTCTTTTAGTTAATTAGCAGATAATTTATGTTATAGTAGTAATATAAATTAATATAGATATAGGAAACAATTAATTAATTGAATAATAAAAAGAGTATATCAATACAATATATAGGTTTTAGATAGGTATCAATATCAAACTATCTTGCAGCCCTCAGCACCAAGAGTCTGTGGTGAAAAGAAGCATAATAGTGCCTCCTAGTCTCGCTGGTGGCTGCAAATCTTTTAAACAGAGGAGAATCAATTAGTATGTTCACACACACTTCTAAATCCGCGGATCGTATTATGTACGATATCTAAATACAGTAATATTAGTTGTATGAACCATGCGGAGGCATACGCTAGAACAAGGAGGATGGAATCTAAATGGATCCCCCAATACGCTATATGCAACTTCAGAGGTGATCGTATTTAACGGATAACCTTTTCGTCGAACTTTTATTTGACATAAATATTACAGTTTGTTACCAAATAAATTTTGAAATTTTTTTTTTAGTGTAACTTTATTATTATGTAAAGAAATCACTATTTAATTAAATATACTTTTTGTTTTAAACTTCTTTATAACCGAAAATGAACCTTCATACGCGGTACGCGATGTTTTGGCGGGATCATTTATCGCTCACGATCTCACTCGATTGACTAAACAAATACGGTGCAATATACCGTTTGGTATTAAATGCAAATGGAATAAGATCACCTGTTAAATTGGCGGTGTGTACATAGTAATCATGGCTGGTATAACTGGTCTCTAGGCCACTGTATTCTCAGGCGCCTGATGAGATTATCTGGAAGGGTTTTATAGGAGAGGAGTTGTACTAAAGTATTAGGATGTCTGCTAGTGATTCATGGAATTTTTTAAAGAGGGATTTAAAGAGTTCTCTAACAAATGGAACTTTGAGGTCATTATGGATAATTAGGTTAAAATATAAAAGTTTGCATTTGTGATTTTCCTAAGGATTTTTGATTGTACTACCCCACACTTCTTGTTCGGCGGGTTTCAAGATTACGTAATGTATATTCGAAGCTTGATGATTAGTGATATTTTTTATCTATGATCAAAAAGACGAGACAGAAACATTTATCGTCTTGAAACGTCAGTACCATTGATTTTTATGAGTAGTTGCTACAAAACTCAAACTTACAGTTGGTAATTAGGTTAAAACACAACAGAATAGCGAAAAGAATAAAAATCTGGCATGGAGGTCGCAAGCCGAGCGAATTATCTTCGAAATTCGTGGTTTCTTGCTCAATGATCCATTCATTGCTTATATATTTCCAGTATATGCTTTATAACCTGAGAAGTAGCGTTAAAACTTGTTACATAATCTTTTAGTATTTTTGAAGCTACTGCTGAGGTTATTTAAGAATATACCGGAAACTTATGCAAGGAATGGATTTATGAGCAAGAAATCACATGTTTCAAATAAAATTCGCCAGGCTCACATAAGACGTGAACGTAATGGTTAAATATAGATGAGCTTGAACAATGATGCAGATAAATAGAGTATCAATACAAAAAACTACGATGAATACAAAATGAACGAAGAAAATAAATAAATACAATAAGATATTAATGTATAAAGAACAATAATATAGAAAAAAATCCATGAGAGGAGAAAAAATCAACCACAAAAAATGTATGCAAGCAGCAAGGAAAAGTAAAATTTTAGAGGGGAGAGATGTTGTGTACTACATTTATATTGCATTTACATTTTTATTTTCATTGCAACCATCTGTCGCTTTATCTTTATAGTAAAATTCAATAAATTATAAAATAAAAATTACACGTTCATATTAGTTCTATTTCTACAGTTAGAAATTAATTTAAGACGCAACAATAATTATTGATTTTATTAATAATTTTTCTGCTTTGTCTAAAAAAGAGTTTCATAAAAGATTGTTTATACTCCAATTCAAGCAATGACTGGGTGTTTTTTAAAGATCCAAGCTTGAGTTAAGTGGTAGAATACAAAATGCATTTAATTTGAACAAAACAAAAGTCACAAAACATTCATCTGAAACGTAAAAACATTAAAAAACATATTGAAAAAGCAACAGGTCGCTTTTTTTTGATAAGCATGATTAAGTTTTGAAAATAAAAAAATGACTTTTTCACATTTTTCCAAGAAATGAAATTTTTTGAAATTTTTTAACGAGTGAAAAGAAGCTGTATTCCTTCTTTATATTGACTCATTTTTTGGAATGTGAGAGAAAATTCATTAACAATATTTGTAGATTTTCTAAGACGCCTTTACATCAACTATTTTCCTTCTCTTTTTACGTTTCTCTCTTTTTTTCTTTGGCACTTTCTCACTGTTTTCTCCCAGTTCTTTACACCCCCTTTTCTTCGCTTATCTTTATAATTTTAAGTTTTCACTTTATATCTTTTTTACACAATTTTTATACGTACTTCATAAAACTCACAAAGCTCATTTTTATTTCTCTCATAGCTCTTTAATTATTTTTTTCAACCTTTAAAATATATTTTATAATTAATGTTAGCGATGAAAGATGTTTTATTAATTTTATAAATTAAAAATACATTTAATGAGCTCTATAGCATTAAGGTTCGAATTTTCCTTGTAACTAATTCAGAAAAAACACGATAGTTCGAAGAATAAATTTAAATGTCAGTACTTAAAAAAATATCCTACAAGCTTCTTTTCCTTTCTATTTAACGCAGCATAGTTTCTAGACAGTTGAAAAAAATTAGTTTCTTTGCTCATGCCATGGTCCCGACAGATTCTGTCAAAGTCCGGATAAACTCACCGCTTAATTTTTTGCAGCAGAACAAAACGCTCAAGAAATTTTTTGACTGTATTACAAAATTGGCAAAAGAGATCTAAGATAAAATGTATGTTGGAATTGGAAAAAGATGGTATTACAGAATAAAAAATTTCTGTAAAAATAAAAATTTTGTTACAAACACCCCGAAGTATACCGAATTCTACATTCTATGAAGCCCATAGAATGTAGAATATTTAGGATACAGAAATTTCAAAGGTAAGAATTCGTTTGCTCTGTAAGCTTTTTTAAATTTAATAAAAATATGAATATACAAAAGTATATATTCTTTAACTAGCAGTTAAGGATTTAGTCAAATAAATAAGATTATGCCAGACTATATAGGTTTATAAAATTCAAACTTTAAATCTCTTTTAAGACTTTATATCTTAAAAGCCTTTCTACAGGAAATCTAACTTTTATTTTATTTTCTTATAAACTTAGCTCATATTTAAACATAAAAGAGAAGAAAAACTGAATATTATTAATCAAAGAAAACATAATAAACAAAAAGTTAAAAAGAAAATTAAATTTAAGTTATAGCTTGAAAGAATGTAATGAACGAAAGTTGGGTTTTTGAGCAAAAATGCTTGCTATATCAAAAATTTTATAAGGAGTTCATGCAAGACGGTATTTTTTCCTTCTACGAATTACACGTTGTTAACAAAAACTGAAGTTTAAAAATAAATTTAAGAAAAGATTGTGTAATTATAAAAATTACTAATTAGAACTGCAGGTCGAAAAAATCAATAATCTGGCTTGGAAATCCTCTAGGAGAAAAAATGTTTCTTAAATTCATGGCATTTGGGTAAAAGTTTTATGAGTAACACGAGTAACACAATGCCGTGTAAGTATTTTCTTCTGGATTTTTAAAGGAAATACGTTTATTCAATAAGCTATACATTAATATGCTTATTTTTCCAAAATATGCTCCTTTTGGGCTTATTAAAAACTTAATTTGTACTAACAATTCAAATGTTTCAGCGCTTTTCATTTGGAAAAATCCAAAATAGCATTGCAAACTACGACTATACATACCAATGTTTTTATCAAACTATGCTCGTACTTCCTTCCACTTGGTGCCCACCATATTAGAATCAACTTTAAAATTTCAAATTAGAACTCCAATTAGAATATTGGAATACATTTTTAAAATTCATCAAACTAAAACCGTTTTCCGCAAACTAAAACTTTTTATTATTTTTCGTTTCTAATTTTTTTTTCGATTCGAAATTTAATGGTACTATATGTAACAAATGTTAAAAAAGGTTGTTACCGTATTTTCAAATTTTCGATTTCTGACAACAACATTTTAACAAACACGCCCACTTACTCATAGATGGACAGAGAGCATGAGGAAAGACTCTTAAACACCATGTCCCTGAAAAGGATAATTACGACGAAATCTGAATTTCGGATTATTCGGGTGATCGTAATAATTTTAAAAATAACTGCAGTTGTAAAAACATTTGAGAAAAAGTAAAGAGTAAAAAAATGCCCGTCAATGTTTTGTTACAATTACCCACACACTTCCTGAACTGATCGTGACAAGTAATGAATTAAAAAATAGTAGGAAATTTTGTGATTAATAAAAATTTCCACTTTGGCAAATTAAGCGGAATTAGTTTCAATAATAATTATATTCAAGTCCGGTACGACGCATTGTATAAATAATATGTATTAACATTAACTCTAGACAATTATAACCTGTACTCCATTGTTAAGTTAAGTATCTTAAAATTTAGAAGTCGAAAAAACCGAATACGATGGCACCAAAATTATAAAGGAATTGTTATATCAAGTTAAGTATAGAATAATTTAAGAAGGCACAATACTCCTCTATCTCTCTCTTATAAAGATAAGGAAAATTTAAAAATACTAGGTATATTCGTTATTAATACTTGTGTGGGTCTCCATAACTTCTGTGCCCTATACTAATTCTCAACTCTATTCATTATTACTGCTAACAGACAACTATTTAATAGTGTCATATTGGTTCTTTGCTCATATCTGTTAAAAATCAAACAGTATAAGTAAAACATAAATATCTGGTACATTACACACATCGGATTAGTTATTCTCCCTCCTGAGGACAGGACTAGCGTCCGGTCCTCAGAATAAAATTCACCAAATTTATACAGCGACTCGTCTTCGGACTCGCTTCGCACGTCCTCAAATTGAAATGCATGATTCTCAGTGGTCATACAGCACTGACCACGCTCGTTGCTGCATTACTTTTATGATCCAACGAAAATCACAGATATACTTGTATTAAAACGAAACTAAGTGTACGAATTTATTATTTAAATGTATACTTGAATTAAATTTCAATTGAATTGGTGGATTGTTTTCCGATTTTTTACTTTTTAAAAAACGTTCACAAATGATTTGAAAAAAAAACTGAACCAATGCTGATAATGAGATGAAACTTGGCATACAGGTTAGTCTTATACATGCGAACCAAATCCCAATCCGATCGCCTAATTTTTCGCGTTTAATGACTTTTTGAAATTTTTGCTGAGTCATTATTGCGGATTAATGACGTCATAAAAATTGTTTTCCGAATAGCACAACTACACCTAGAGACTGACTTTTATACTAAGTTTCAACTCTCTAGCATAAATACACTAATAGGAGCTACGATGATAACACACACACACGCATACAGACAACTTTGTAAAAGCCACTCAGAAGGTCTTAAAAACATGTGAAATGTATAATTCCGGTGACATCCCAGTTTCAAATTTTTTTTGCAAACACAATACTTTTTCGATATACTTACGATTTAAATAAGGAAAATTAAAATACGTGCATTCTATTTAAACATTCTTTGCCATGCGATTCGAACCTAGGTATTAAGAAAGAACATAATGTTCTCAAGTCGGACTTATTTATTCACGTTCAATGCCAGTCTGTTATAATTCCGGTAGGTTACCAACGTTTTTTAAACTTTTTGGTTTTTAACTTTTGGGAATATCAGATCAGTTTTATTTGATTCAGCGCCCGATAAAAATTGAAATCGGCATTCTACTCAAAATGTATTGCTTACCGGCCGTACTTTTAGTTTCCGGTTATATACCATTGGGTAAAGTTTAGGTGTTAGCGTCAAATTCGTATCAGTTTCATTCGATCCAGCGTTCCAAAATCATTACTAAAGACCTTTTTCCTTACGAATAATTTAATCTATACTTTTAACAAATTTTTGAGACTTTTGCCAACTCTGTAAACCAGATTAATAACTTCATTACAACATGGTTTTCTATAGGGTTCGTGCATTTTCTATTTATCCTAAATATTTGTCCACGTAAAGTATTTACAAAATGTGTCTAGAAATACATGTACATACACACACACAAACACCACACACACACACACACACACACACGCGTACATTTATATAAATATATATATATATATATATATATATATATTATATATATATATATATATATATATATATAGTAATTATTTTTTTTTTGAGATAAGAGACCTTTAAAAAAGAGGAGAAAGGATTTCCCTACAATTTATCAGACATATTTACACTTCTTAATACATTGAAGAGTTTTTGTCGTTTTCCTTTAAAAGGAAACCGATCGAGTTTATAAAATAGACAGGAATTTTATTCTAAACTTCACAAGAGAAATATAAGGAGCTTTATATAGAGTTTACAACTAAAACTTTGAGAGAGAAAAAAAACTTGAGGAGAAAAGAAAATTATTTAAAGCTTGATATATGTAAGGTTGCTAGTATTGGCATAAAGGTTTAGTAAACAAATGGAGTGGAGCTATTTTATGGCGACAACTTCTTTATGTTGGCACTAGTGTTATAGTAGAATTTCATATCAACTACGATTAACATAATATGCTGTCAATAATCTACAATGAAATAACAAAGACTTTACTTTATATTTAATATTTTTAACCACATTTATGGTCATATTCAGAATTTTCAAAGCATAAAAAAATAACTGAGAGACGTAAAACTAATTTAATTTTAAAATGTCACAATAAAGAGATTAATAATATAATAATCAAGATTAAGATACCAGAATCATCAAAATATCAGATAAAACAAGTCATAAATAATGAAACTGTCGATTTTATTGATAATATTAGCTTATTAACATTTTACTTCAAACTTCACAATTGAGTTCTTACTTTTAAGAAAACCCATTTCCTTCCACTATGACTCCGACCTCACTGGTTCATTTTTCTTTTGGATATTTGCTAGAAAATATTTATGTATTTAATATTTATAACAATTTAATAAATCACCATAAAATAAGCTTTGTTGAAACGAACCAAATGTTTTCATGGGTTATAATGGAAGGATGAGCATAGATTTGTATAGCCTATAGAAAAAAATTGAAATTTAATTAACTAACAAGTCAATTAACCTAGAAGTATTACTCGTCAGACAATTAAGCATAAACCAAAAACTCGTTTAAAAATAATTCATGCGCAAGAAAGAAAAAATACCAACAGAAATTCGCTTGGCTTGGTCTTACTTGGTATATTTTTTATGCATGTGTATTTAGTTGAAAATAAAAACTGATGCATCATTAGAATCAAAATCAATAAACCATTATAGAAAATATAATCAATACAATACACTAGAACGTGAAGTTTTAAAGGAAACTAGAGAGGATTAAACTTGCCATTGTCTTCGGCTTTACCTGTAACAATGATTTTACAGTTTTTTAAAGCACTCATCTCGATTTATTCTTTGAGAGTTATAGAATAGTTTCCTGGTTCTTAAAATACTGCTAACACTGGATGCTTTTAGTTATTTTTGCACACTGGGAGTAAAATGAGCAATTTTTCTCTACCATGTGATACGGTTCTTAAGGAATGACTGAAGCAACCTAGAATTGTAAATCTTGATTTATCTTGGCAAATGTACTGTAAGAAAATAATACAGTTAATTCTCGAGGTGAAACCGAGGAAAATTTTATTAATTCTTGTGCGTGTGTGTCAATTATACAATAAATCTAGTCTCTTCTGTGCCCTAAACTGATTCTCATCGAGGACTTTTTTCGGGCGGCTGAAAAGAAGGCACTTTAAATCCTTAAAAAGTTTGTGTACTGTATCCTCAGTAAAAATTTTTTTTTCTGTCGCAGGTGAAGTTCATCAAAAGTTCACTCGTTGGGCGCAAGTAGTTTACTTACAAGGTTATAATATTACCTTCCTTGTTCATCCTATGTTTTTTGCTTATCAAATAAATAATCGAACGTTTTTGTTAACGTAATTTTGTTATTTTCGAAAATTGAGTTGTTAATTTTTTTTATTATCAAGTGCTTTATTAGGGATAGTGATTCAAACATTGAACATACGCCGCCGGAAATAAAACGTTTGGCCAAAGAGGCGATCGTAAGAAGTGTACCGACAAATTTATTATACATTATACGGTTTTTCATCTAAATAGTTACGCCCAAAAAAATAGCATATGCTATACAACTGGAAATTGCCTTTTTTTCTTTCATCGGGTCTTTTTACTGTTGAGCAAAGCGAGACAATAAATATAGTCACCACGGTAAAAAATACCGTTTGAAAAAAAAATCAGTACAGTCTTGTAACATAATATACTATTATTAGATTCAGAAGCATATCTGAGAGGAATAATTATTGAAAAGCTATTTTACTCTAGGGTAAAATACAATAGACATTGTATCTCCAAAATAAAGTATACTTCTTGTGAATACAATCATCGAAGAAGTTTTGCGTCACAGAACTACCTTACGTCACATGTCCTCAAGGTGAAAACCAAGTACAACATACTATCCTTTAACAATTATTTTGCTAGTCCTTATACATAACGTAGTGGTATTATATTCAGTGTTGCCCTTTTTAAAATGAATTACTTTCTTCTCTTTCGGCTGTCAACAAAGTGATGCCATATCTTTTATGCAATATTTATTTCCACTATTTTTCAGTATATTTTGACTAATATGTTTAAATATATCTCTTCTAGGCAAGAGACTTGAAAATGGTGAAAAAGATTTAGCAATTAGAATTATCGATGGAATACCTAAAATTGTTACTAAAGTTCAAAAAAACGTATAAACAGTCCTCCCACAGCAGTTTCTCTTTACTACCAAAACGTGAGAGGACTTAGAACAAAAATTAACGAACTATGCTCTACTATAAGTATAACTGATTATGACTTCATCTCGTTCACTGAAACTTGGCTAAATACCTCTATTCAAACTGAAGAACTTGGGTTTGACAACTACAATATCTACCGATATGACAGAAACTCTTCTCTAGCATCTAGAGGAGGAGGGGTATTTCTTGCCATAAAGAAATCATTTACATCAAAACAGATAAAAATTAAATATAATGAAGTTGAACAAGTATTTGTTGAAATTAGAACCAAAGATAAGAAGGCTCCCTTAATTATAGGATCAGTTTACATTCCACCAAAATCTGCTATCGAAGTGTATGAAGAACATGTTCTCACAATAGAAGACCTAAAATTTCGTTACCCCTCATCTAAATTTCTTATCACCGGAGATTATAACTTACCAGATATAATTTGGCAAGCTGCTAATGATGGAAATGAAAATACCAAAGTTCCTGCGGTTAATCCTACAAAATTCCCTTCTAAACAAGCCTCTACAATTACTGAAGGATACCTCTTCTGTGATCTTGATCAATATTCTAGTACAAGTAATTATAAGATTCTATATTAGATTTAATTTTTTCTAATATTACTAGCTTAAAAGTAAATAAGTCTGATTTTTGTATCATAGAGCCTGATCCTTACCATCCTCCTTTACAAGCTAACTTTTTCATTAATGTTGAATACTCAATAATAAATTATAAATCCAAGCAGTTTGATTTCAAAAATGCTGATTATGACTCTCTATCTCACTCTTTATCAATAATAGATTGGAGTAAAGAATTTTATAACTGTGACATAGAACAAGCAGTAACCAAATTTAATAAAATAATTAATGCACTTTTTAACAAGCATATTCCTAACAAAATTATTTCTTCGTACAAATTTCCTACATGGTTCTCTAAAGAATTAATTAATTTGGTTATTTTAAAGAAGAGAGCTCATAAAAAGTACAAAAGTTCTGGTTTATATTCTGATTATATTATTTTTTCTCAAATAAGAAATGATTGCAAAAACCTGGCTAAAACATGTTATAAGGAATACTTATCTGATGTTGAGAACTCAATACTTAATGATCCTAACATATTTTGGAAATTTATAAAAAAAAACAAAGAAAAATAGTTACCCTGCATCTATGTCATATAAAGATCAAACATTAAATGATGGTAAGGATATAGCTAATATGTTTGCTAAGCACTTTGCATCTGTTTATACTAATGATAAGATTGATTGTGATAACTCAAATATTGTAAATGACTCAAGTATTAATATTAGTAGGTGCTATATAAATATTTCAGATGTTGAAAAAATGTTAACCAATATTGACTGTAAACAACCTATTGGACCTGACGGTATACCAGCTATCTTTCTCTATAAATGTAAAAATCAACTTATTCACCAATTCATCAACTATTTAATCTATCATTGTGTTCAGGCAAATTCCCACAGCTTTGGAAAACTAGTTTCATTACTCCAGTTTTTAATCTGGCGACCCTGCAAATATTCCAAATTACCGACCTATTTCTATATTTCAGTTTTACCTAAACTCTTAGAAAGCCATGTTTATCAATGCATAACTCCTTTTTTCAAAAACAATTTTTTTAACTCTGAACAACATGGTTTTAGTTCTGGCAGATCGGTTCAAACAAATTTACTTACCTATCAGAAAGATATATTAAGTGCTTTAGAACTTCATTATCAGTTAGATACCATCTTTACTGATTTCGCCAAAGCATTCGATAGAGTAAATATTCCTTTATTAATTAAAAAACTTAAAGAAGCTGGGTTTTCAGGTAATATGTTGGCTTGGTTTGAATCTTTTCTTAATGACAGGAAACTACAAGTTAAATTTTTATGTTTCTTATCTCTTCCTTTTATCACAGTGTCTGGTATACCACAAGGTGGAAATCTATCACCTTTTTTATTTAAATTTTTTATTAATGATATTTGTAATGTAGTTTTATACTCTAAATACAAACTATTTGCAGATGACTTCAAATTGTACAGGCCTATTAAAACTATTTTTGACTGCATATTATTACAATAGACTTAAACAATATTATTGAGTGGTCATATAATAATGGTATGAAACTTAATGTATTAAAATGTAAGGTGTTAAGATTTACTAAAAGAAATCAGTTATGAATTTAACTATATTATTGGGAAATATAACAAACTTGAAGTCGTTAACTCTATTAGAGATTTGGGAGTCATTTTAGATCCTGCTCTATCTTTCTCTTCCCACATTAATTCTATTATTTCTTCAGCTTATAGAAGTCTTGGTTTCATAATTAGAAATTGTCAAGAATTTAATAATATCAGTGTTATTAAATCTCTGTATTGTGCATTTGTCAGGTCTAAGTTAGAATTTGCTTCAGTTGTATGGACTCCATTCTATATATGCTATATAGACATGATAGAAAGAGTACAAAATAAGTTTCTAAGGTTTGCCTCTTGGAAATTGAAACTACCTAGACCACCTCATGAATATAATATTATCAGAAACCTTGAGATTGCTCCCCTTGAAATTAGGAGGCAACACACTGATATCAAATTGCTACATGATTTATTAAACAATGTTATTGACTGCCCAGATCTCTTACAGCATATCAACTTTAACATTCCTAAAATACAAACTAGAAATAAAGACTTATTTACTACCCAGTATTCTTCGACCAACTATAATAAATTTTCACCCACGAACCGAATTATGTCACTAGGAAATAGTATTAAAGAAATAGATTTATTTAATATAAACAAAAAAAGTTTAAAAAAACAACTTTGTAAAAATTATTTCAGTTAATTTTATTCTTTATTTAACTATTTTAATGAATGTATGTGTATGTATGTATGTTTTTTTAAATGAATACATTAATGAATGAAGGTGTATGTATGCATGTATATAAGTGAATATCTATGAAAGAATATATCATTAGTTTATAGTAATATCTATTTAAAGTATGTATGTACATAACTCAATTTTTTGTTTATTATTTTAACTTGTTTATTATTTTCTACTTTTACCATTTTATTCTTAATTTGCCTTTTTTACTATTTAATTTAATTTTATCAAAATATTGTTTGAAGTGCAATTTATTTATTTTATTTTATTACTTTTTGGATTTTTTAATTATTACCTAAAGTCAAAAAAGAAAACTGTTATACTTCAAAGATTATTTCTTGTTATTTTAATGATTATAGTATTATATAAAATAAACAAATTCTCTTAAAAAAAAAAAAAAAATAATAATAATAATAATAATAATAATTTCTCTTATCTATAGTTTTGTATAATTGTTTCTTATATTTAAAGTTTTATATTGTTTTTTGTTTTTATTTATATTATTTCTAAATTTTTTGTAAAATGGCTTTGCCGTATATGTTAAAATATAAAATAAATAAATAATAACTAAAGCTCTAAAAATGAAGTTTCATTGGAACATTTCTTGACGCCTTCTCGCAATGTCTAGACGGGTTGAATGTAATAAGGATATATTTAAGAGTATCGCACTACAAATGTTTTTACTTCCTACGCTATATTTTAAAAACTAAAAACAATATTTTTTACTTTTTCTCATTTAGGTATATTGGAAAAATATATTATTTGGACTAAAAGTCCAAACCCAAGAATCCACCTGAATTTTCAATTTCAGGTGTTTTGAGACCTTTATATTTACGGCTTTTGTTAGATTATAAAATTTAAGGTGCATCTAACGGGGTAAAAGCCTGGAGAGTGACCGATGGGGTGATATTTTTTATTTTTTTCATCTTTACACATGTTTAAAAATATGCTGGATACGTTTATATGACATAACTTGATAATATGCAACTTGTTGGAAGTGTACGTTTAATCCTTTTATTATATTATTTGTAAAAATATTGAAAATTCACGTGAAATTCTCCATTTGATAGATTAAAATGGCTTTCTATATCCGTATTAAATGTATAATTAACAGTGATAGACAAATAGAATGGGAAGGTTTTCAGCGAATTTCCTTTGGAAAAAATTCACTTATGGGATAGTCATAGCGGGAGTCGAACCTCGGACCATGTTTAAAATCCGTTTCAATGGTCCCTAATCTCTAAAAGGTCCCGAACCGTTATTTCTGTAAAATTACTTGTTTCAGTCAAGTAGTCATTTTTTTTAGTATCCATGTAATTACTTGGATGTTTTATGTACTTATTTTTTTTTTTTGCGTGTTTATTTAGATGATTCAAATTTTAGTTATGAAATGAATGTAAAACACTAGAAGGAAATTTTTTTTTTAAATGAGACATTCATAAAACAGCCAAGTAATTACATGGATACTAAAACTGATAACTACATAAACTACAGCAAGTATTAACAATATCAACTTCGTCTTTCCACCAATAAGCTTTACTAACTCTGAGCAGAGCCGGCTTACGGCTATAATGTCATCTACAGTGCCGGTGATTTAAAAAAGCATATGTCAGACTCCAAGAATTAGAAGACTCAAAATCTCGCCGGAAATGTAGATAGCATTATAGACGAAAGCCGAAGTTAATAAAGCTAGAACTCCTAGAGCTTTATTATAGTTATAAAGCTTTATACTCCTAGAAGTTAATACTTCTAGCTTTATAGGTAGAAAGTCGAAGTTGGTGTTGTTAATATTGTAGATCATTTCACGGCGCTCAATGAAGTTATAAAACAAGTAATTCATAGAAATAACGGTTAAGGCTTGGTAAACGAATTTAAAACCATTGAAACATTTGAAAAAAAGGATACGGGGTACCTCGGAACGTTTTCTCATCACATCGGATTCGCTAAGCTCATTCTACCAACTTCGGACTCGCTTCACTAGTCCTCAGAAAATACAATTTAAATCTATACTGCAACACCTGATCGGACTCGCTTCGCTTGTCCTCTGACAATATATAGATCCTTTTCACTCCCAGCGGTTACTCATCTAGGCATAGTCAAGCAAACATAGTCTGAGTCATTATTGTGGGTTAATGACGTCATAAAAATATTTTTCGGAGAGCACAACTATATTTTAATTTTTGTACAATGTTTTAGCGCCGTGGCATAAATACACTGGGAGTTACGATGATAAAAGACACACACAAACATACAGACAGACAACTATGAAAAAACTACTCAGATAGTCTTATTACATCTGAAACGGATAATTCCGGTGACATCACGGTTTCAGACTATTTTGCGAAAGCTATACTTTTTCTATATATACCTACATTATAAATGAGGAAAAGTAAAAAAGTATCTCGACTTATAAATAAGCTAAAAATTATGTTTGAAATAATTGAGACCATTATTCGAGTGAAAAAATCAATAAGAAAAGGAGAAGAAACTAAATACAGTTCGAAAGTTAAAATAAAGAGAGCTAGTTGAAGAAAAGTTTTCACCAATAAGCTTATTATCAATAAAATAGCTCTATTTGTTTCACTAAACCTTTCTGCCAAAACTCGTAACCTTCTATATCTCCAGCTTTAAATACTTTTCTTTTTTCCTCAAGTTTTTTTTCTCTTAAAGTTTTAGTTGTAAACTCTATGTAAAAGCTCCTTATATTTCTCTTGTTGAAGTGTTGGAATGAAAATTCCTGTCTATTCTTATAAATCCTGATCGGTTTCCTTTAAAAGAAAAATAGAAAAAGCTCTCAACTCAAAATTCTGCAATGTATTAGGGAGTGTTTCTGGGTCAGATGGATTTCTAGGGAAATCCTTTTGGTTCTCTAAAGCCCTTTCTGTTTACAATGTTCAATCACTTTGAAACTTAATCTTTACTTGTAAATATTCCTAACTAAAATACATAGATAAATTTTACAAACTAATGTTTAACTATAAATACAAATTTTCTTCTTCAGTAGATTGAATAATATAAGCTATTAAAGCGAACAATTTATAATGCTAATATTATACCTAACACAAATTTACTTTCAAAAGAAGGCGTTAAGAAAAAAATCATATTCAATTGTAATATGATTAAATTGTGATTAATCACAAATTTATTATGGTTAAAATCCAGGTTTACAAGATATGAATGGAGAGTTGCAACAAACGAATAATAAATATAGTAATAATTGTTAATGGTCTTTAGGAGAAATAGGTTCAAAATAATAATTAACACTAATTTTGCCGAATGATATAATTGAATCTTTTTTAAGACTTAACATAATAAATAAACACAATTTGCATACATGGTAGCTTAAAGATGTTAAAACAAATGTCTGTTGTTCTATTAATACATTTGTCAGATCACAAGTCACCATAACCTGGTTTTCAAGAGGATTCATGTATATTTAAGTTGAACACATCTACCACAGTAGTTGTAGGGTGGTAGTTGGGAAGGTCGAAAGATAGCATGTTTACAAGAAAGAACATATACATACGCATATGCCCTTACACACACACACATACATACATACATACATATATATATATATTATATATATATATATATATATATATATATATATATATATATATATATATATATATATATATATATATAATGACCTTTTTTCAATAGGAAATTCGCACCTCTAAACTTTCTTTCTAGTACTTAATAACTATTACTTATCCTATTTGTAGCATAAATCTTAAGAAATACATACCATACTGTATAACAAACCTTTTTAAGTAAGGATTTGTATCTGAAAGTATCACAAAAGTAGAAGTACTCGTTTGTTTCCATTTCTACGCTAAGTAGTAGAAACGTGGTAAGAAGATTTATATTAGGCAAGGAGTATGGTTTCCTGAGACCCAGATTAATTTCAGTTACACTACTATTTCAATGCGGTTTAGTATCTTTGTTTTTAATGTAATTAAAATTAATACTCCAACAGTACAAGGTTAACTAATATTAGTTGTAACCCATTAAGTTTCGATTTTCTTACCTATCTAAAGAAGTATTAAGTAAGTAAAAGAAGAATTTAGTTTTAGTTTTTTTTCTCTTTAAAAAGGGATGATATACAATAGCAAAAACTTTATTTCCGTCGCTGACTTAAGCCATTTAAAGTAAAAGATAACAAAACCGTGTAAATATTGCGGGCACTTTAAACAGTGTTAGGACACCCTAAAGTTGGACCCTACATCTTCGAACCGTTAGATGTTTACAACCACGGTTAAGAAGATTAATAAAGACTTCTTTCCTTTTAAAACATTATGTTGATTTACATATTGTCAAATGTTTTGCCTAACCATTGCCAGAATATTATGTAGATTTACAAATTGGCAAATGTTTCGCCTAGCCATTGCCAGAATATTATGTTGATTTACATATTGCCAAATGTTTCGCCTAGCCATTGCCAGTCATCTAAAGTCTAATAATAAGCATGAAGTATCGCGCCTAAGCCGCAACATGGCTTCAGCGCAAAGTACGTCTCTGTGCTCCATAGTTGCTGTTCTGTAGCAGATTTTCAAATTATTTGTTTTGTAAAAGACAAAATACCACCATATAGGGGCAGTTACAAAATTAAGTTTTCCAAAAAATATTGAAACATGATTGCAATCTTATGAAAATTTTAAAATGAGTATTCCTAGACAGAAATTAAGAATATTTTTCGTATTAAGTTTCTTAAGTATAAATACCATGCGATGTATGGCTAAAATCTCTGAATGATTCAGTAAAATCCTCTTTTTAATGTTTAGGGCCAATAAAATGATGTTGAAAATGCTTATAAAATACAAAGGGTAAACATTAAAAGAAAATGCAAGATCAATAAAATTGTTTAATAATATCAACAATTAATAAAACATAAAAGCTGTTCTCACAGCAGAGCTCAAGGTTAAAAATGTCAGTTCTTTATATTATATTTTGATAAAAGATTTTTCTATAATAAGTATAATATATAGCTAAGAGTGTCATAGGGTTTAATAAAAGCTTACACAGGAAAGAAGGGACTAAGCTCCAGAACCCTATTATATTCTATTCTTAGATTTAAAATTATTAATGCTGCAAGGAATATTATTTTGTAAAACTATATATAACTGGTAAATTGCTTACTATCATGAGGGTAAAATTATATATATATTTATCTACTAAAAGTAGTAAAATTAAGCATTATTAAACTAAATTTAATTCGCAAAATTATGTCTTCCTTATTCTTTTGTAAAATCACGCAGAGTTTACAAAGTGCCAGGAAATCAAATATTGTTGACACATTGGAATTAAAACAGCTGATCAAAAACGTGCATTATTATATTATTTTTTCTAATAATGCAACATTATGTTTTCCTCGTTATTTTGTAAAATCACGCAGCTAAACTTTTAAGTGTCAACAAAATTTTAAATTGCCAACAAACTAAAATATTGGTGACACTTTAAAATTAAATCAGCTAAACAAAAACTATCACCTAATGATTACATTTTACGTGCAATATCATTTATTTTGTCTTATAAATGATTGTCATTGTTAAATATAAATGATAATAAAATTAAAATTAAAATCATAATTATATAGTCTATAAATATGTCATAATTCCTGACTCATTTTACGATTACCGGCTTTGGTTACACCTCAGCAGATAATTAAAATTTCTCTGACTCGAGTTCGCCTCGTCAGTTAACAATTATTATTTCTGGCCTCAGATTCCTCACTACTGTTAATTTTTTTAGTCAATCATCGCCTTCAGCTTAGAACTAAACAAAATAAAAACTTTACAAAAAATTCAATTTTTCTGCCTGGTGACAATAACTTTTGTTATTTATTTTTAAATTTGGGAAAGGAAGTGAGGAAATTAGGGAAGTGAAGAAACGCTCGCCGTTCCTCTTGTGACATATTAGGGGAAATGTCAAATTAATAAAGGCCACAGTGCCAACAAACCTTGGCGAGTGGCTAACAAACCAGGACACTGAACAAACAGGGTGCCAAAACAAAACGTCAGATAATTAAAATATTTCCGATACTCATGCTCAGCATATCAAGCTAACGAGTCTAGCGAATTAGATTTTTGATATCATGCTTAGAAACTTACTTTTTATTCTTTTTTTTAAATATAGCAATTCTAAACACATTTTGCAAGTCTCAATATGACATTTGGTTATTTTCTGTTGAAAATGTTGGCTTTCGTTTGGGGAATGAAACTACAGCTTTACGAGATAAAAATAAAGCTATGCAACGTCAGCAAGTAAAAATTATGCAGTCAAAACAAGATAAGATAACGACTTTGATGATCAATAATCAATTTAAAAGACAAATACTCCTAATCATAAGGAACAAATACTGTATTTAGTATGGAGGTATTTTTCTCTTGATCAGTCAGGGCAGGCTGCGACACTGTAGATTGATAAGATAATAATGTATGTTACAGACACGGCGATAATAGATTCAGATCAAAATCAGCCATATATAAGGTGAGGCAGTGGGACGACGGCTCCACCATTCTTGTTTTGGACAAGTGAGTCAAATAACCCCCCCTCCAAACTGCGCTCAGTCCCATTCTGTACTTTAACCTATGTTGTGCCCTATCCATCACTTTCGAATTTCTAAAACTCTTTTGTTTATCATCTATACTTCTGTTCTTTTTCATGCATTTTGTGTTTATCTCTTTAAAGCATTTTTCTATACACAGAATAACTCATCCTTCTTGAGATCAAACCCATTTAAATTTGTTTACACCCTTTTCTAACAACGTATTCAAGTATCTATTTTTAATTTTAATTCAAAATTAACATACAATACTAATGCATTTACTTTAAACACTTATGCATTTATAATATGAACATTAAGAGTATCATCAAAGAATATGATTGATATAGAATCTCGGAAGGTATACGAGAGCGTTAGGCAGAAATAAAGGACAAACACTGCAATTAGGTGCTGACCTCTAGCGGTAGCTCTGAAACAAACCTTCAATACTTAAACATTCTTCCCACGTTGCTAGGTTAGTACTACAAATTATCTCGTTCTTTATTACCACAAAAAAAGATAGTATCTATTTTAAATTGGTGATTATTAAAAAAAGAATATATTCGGATAAATTAGTTATATGCCAGGTGTAGTTAGCTGAACATAAGACGACAGGAGCGCATTCTCATAGTTGGCAAGATAAAACTACCAAATTACATACTAACGCTACACACTAATTGGCTACGGAACTAAACTTTTCTTGTCCAAAAATATAAAGCACAGTACCGTCTTTCTTAATCGATATATTCTTTGGGTATAATGTTTATTAGGTTTATCATTAGTATGACTTTATTTATTTTTTTTTTTATTATTATCACAACTCTTTACTGTTTTTATATTATGATTTATTATTTTTTATTTTTTCAAATAATTTTTAATCTTTAAATACACTCACACAGTACTAAATACTAATGTAGTTTTCCTTCATAATAAAGGAACTAAATAAACTATCCTTTTTTAAATGCTATGTATATGCTGTTTTGTCCAATCCAATATTTATTTTTTATAGAACCAACATTCTTGACATGAAAAAACTTTACATAATAATTTTCCTAAAAATGTATGATATACACCTTGGACATTATTTTAATCACAATACTCCTGTGTGCAAGAATAGTGAATATTTACAAAAGCCGGGGGAGGACCTTCATATGAGGTTATCCTTTGAACCGTTCACTCGGGAGGTCTTGAATTCAAGGCCGAGAACCCGGCCAGCTAAACCTAACCCAGCTGCTAATACCCAAATGCAGCGGATGAAGGTTGGAAAGATATACTGATCCTTCCTTCATATGTCCGAAAACTTCGTCTGAGAAAGTGAAGCAAGTGTCTGAACAGCCTGATCAGAGAACTATTTGAAGTATTATCAACAATATTGTGGGTTAAGACGTCACACGTATTTTAAATCCGGCAAGTCAGGGGTAGAACGATCGCCTATTGACCTGGAAGTCTAGGGTTCAAATCCAGCTGGGGGAGGACCTCAAAATGAGGTTTTTCCTTGTACCGTACAGTCGGGAGGTCTTGAATTCAAGGCCAGCCAATTCAGAGCTAGACACTGTGGACAAGTCGTTTGTGATGATATGAACAGAGGGTGTGCTTCCTAGATGATTGGATGTGTACAAACGCTATGGTGGATTAGTTGAGTGAGATTTTAGTAAGGGGAAAGGCAAATATGACCCTACATGTTTAAGTGTATAAAATAATTAGTTAAGTTCTTCAATCCGTTTTGTCACAAAAATTATTAAAAAAATCATACTTGCTTAAACTTGAGGCCTTCGGCCCCTTTTCCGAAGGTCTAGGGCGTCGGCGCTAGGGACCACTTTGTACAATAACCAAAATGGTTGTTGTACATTATCAGTTTGTCATATTAAAAACTGTATTTAGATTTATTTATAGTATGCAACTATGACCGTGCGAGAACAGAATCATTATATTTTGGAGACATTCATGTGTTTCACTAGCTCATCTACTGTCACACTTCAACCCCTTTTCGCATATAATCTGACATAATAAGCATGAATCATATAAAAAATAGTAATTGCCCTAAATTTATTGTTTGCCTGGTGAGTCTTATTTATTTATTTTTTGGTGTTTTTAACCTCATTTATTACAGTTCATATATCTATGTAGAATGAAAAATATATTACACTACTAAAGGCTATGGAATAAATATTTTTGACGGGAACAACTATATTTACTGGCGCGCAAAGAAAGACAGTGAAAGGAGCTAAAGTAAGAAAAAAATCATTCACAACCATGTAGTGTATGGTATTTTTTTCTGAGGTAAAGAGTAAAAATAAAATAAATAACATTTACAATGTACATGTAACAGTTGTAACAGTTACAACGTTCATCGCAAAAGTTTTTAACTCTGGCGGTGAGTTGCTATCAACTCAGTGTCACTTAAATCAAAATTAAACATTGTAAATAATAGATTCTATTAAATAAATACCAATATGTAATTAATTTAATATCTTAATTAATTTAGATCGTAAAAAAGCAATAAATAGATAAATAGATAGAGAAATAAAATATACTGCTAAAACGGTGATGCCATCTATCGTCACTATATCTAAATTACAACAAGAATGTGGCCTTCAACAAAGGAATGAAGTGAACCTAAACTCCCTACCTCAGAAAAAAATATTTTTTTATCGAATATATCCTACAAATCAACTAATATGTACTTTAAACCAGTGGAGCAATTACTAGATGCGTACAATCTCATGGATGATCAGTTAGATCGAATCGATAGATCAGAACTGCAATCTAAATAATCTGCCTGGATATAACTCACAAATCTGATCCATCGAATTGACTTACACGAATTATCCGTCGAATCAGTCAGATAGATAATGCGTTAAATCACTACGACCGAATATCGCTTGGATATCAAGAAGAAACGAGAGGCAGAAAAATTAGAGCCAAAGATAAAGAGTTATAATAAATTGATAAAAAGATAAAAACTGATAAAATGATAAAAAGTTAGAGCATAAAATGCTGTTAAAAAGTTACTATACGCTATAACTCTGCTTATAGCGGTCTTAGCAGATTTACTGCTTCAAAATTCAATTATGTATTACTTATGCATTAGAACTAAATTATTTATGCGTTTAAACTTATTATTGTCTTTGACGCGATTAAGTAATTTCTATCTAAAAAAATAGGAACGGGGAACCTCAGAACTTTTCCTGATCATAACTGACTTGACATGGTTATCCTCACCACTTCATACTCGCTTTGATCGTCCTCAGAAATTAAAAACATCTGTTTTATTCGGAGCGGCCACTCATGCAGGTAGTGAACTCCTTCGTGGCTGCTACACCATAAACCGTGTATTTTAGCCACTTTTCCTACGTAACCACGGTATAAACGAGAAAAAGAAACCCGCGAATACAGCGCATGGAACAGGCATCAAGCAAACTACTATTTAAGAATTCGCGTAAACATTTTTACTTGTCCTCATTTATACCGTATGTATACATAGTAAAAGTATTGTGTTAGCAAAAAAATCTGAAACCGGGATGTCTCCAGATATATGTGTTTTAGGTATATATTTAATGACTCAGCAAAAATTTCGAAAATTCATTAAACGCGAAAAAATGTTTCGATCAGTTTAAGATCTAGCATATATATGTTGGCACCAACATATGTGCCAACTTTCAGCACATTATCAGCATTAGTCCAAGTTTTATCGAATGACTTGTTTACGTTTTTTAAGATATCCATTTAAGTTAAAATTGGGTACAAGTGTATCCCTTGATACATCATGTATCCCTTTGATTCATGATAAATGTTAGGCAGCATCGAGCGAGGTCAGTGCCTGGATGGGAGACCGCTAAGTCATCCTCGCTATGCTTGGAGCTTGAAGCGAGTCTGAATTAGGATGATTGAGCATAGCGAATTTGATATGTTGAGGAAAAGTTCCGAGGTACCCCATACCCAAATTTTTAGTCTTAAAACCCTGCAGCTAATCTTATACACCTTTGACCTTACGCTCTATTCAAAACAACTAAATTACTCTATTATAGAAGACGAAACTTATTCGATTTATAAAAATATTTAGAAAAAACAAGAATTCGTGGACAAATTTTGTTTACAAAGAGAAATGATACGATAGTATTAATTTTAATGATAATTAGGAAAATTTTGATAAAAGCACGTTCTATTAGGAGTTCACTACAACTTTTCAAAAAGGTCCATTTATAAATCAACGTTTTCTTTACCCTAATTTCAAACTACAACGTTATTAAAACTTATTAGCAAATTAAATACTAACTTGTAAAATATATGATGCAATTTATTTTAAACAAATTCATATATAAAACTTTAATGACTTGAAATAAGGTTAAACAAATAATGACACTTCATATCAACTTCATGAAACATATGAAACTTCAACTAGAAAGTGTACCTTCCAGCATACAGCATCCGGGGCCAGACATTTATCGAAATAACACCAGTAAAATTTATCGAAATAATACCAGTATAAATTTAATACGTTTCAGCATAATTTCGTTGTAAATTTTCAAATTGTCACGCACAAGGCTTTTTATATATACTATTCTGTGAGTAAGAAGTAAATTTTTAAATTATTTTGACGGTCACGTACAAAGCTTTTATATACTATTCTGTAAGTAAGATGTAGTGGTTAAGAACACATATATATATAAAATAATTTAATGGCTTCGTATCACTTCGGTAACAGTTTGTTTCTATGAAAATTAATTCATTTCATTTCTATTAAAAATTACACCTGAAATTACACGGAACAGCTACTGGTTCTGTTACACGGATAGTTATAACAGGTTGTAATTAGGTATAACAAAATCACCAAAATTAAGTGTATTTATGTTGGTATAATTGGTACGACATACTGCTAAATCAGTTGACAGCGTAGAAAAATAGTGTTGAGGAACCAATAAAATTAGCTTGATTTTAAAATTGAGGGCGTGGTTTAACATCCAGGAATAACCTTATTTACTCCCTCGCATTATTTACCCACGCTATCAACTGATTTTAGCCGTGTGTCGTACCTGTAATTCAGTTGAAATTTGAAAGTAAAAAGTATTTTAGCCAGAAGCAGAAATAATAACCCTCGGAAATAATAAAATAAGCTTCGGAAAAATATAAAATTTTCTCTTGCAGAGAGAATTAGACATTATGTGGGAAAACATGCTTTGATTCCTTGTTGCAAACATAACAACAATAAATGTACTAAGTAATTAACTTATTACGAATAGTAAGATGAAGTAGCCCGCGGTAGAAGAAGTCTGGGGGGAATTAGTAAGGATGGTTAAATAGTCAAAAGCAATGCACCATTCCCGCTTTGATTCCTCATTTAACATAATTAACATAATTCCTCATTAATATAAATTTGAGTCTGTATCCCTATATGATATTCTGTTATTTACCCTCTTAGAAGAGGGAAATAGCATTTACAGTCGAATGAACAAGACTGTCTATAGAACTTACAACAGAAAGAGTAGATATAAATATTTGCAGTGCTCAATCTTTAATTTTGTGCCTAATAAATATTTGTTAATTTGTCTAGAAATCGAATGCCAGATCAAGATTACATAGAAGTCGACATAGACGATCTACAAGCTCAACGACGTCTCAAGAGAAAAAGACTTAGGAACATCATACAAATACATCAAAATGTTCCTGTTGTCAAGGTAATTAACCTATAGAATTATCTATGGTACAGGATACTTTCAATACTCAAATGCCCAATTTTCTTAAATTTATGTTCATCGGCATTAAATTAAATCCTTTAAAAATGGAGGTACATTGAATTATTTCTATTCTAACATAGTAAGTAGCAAGGAATTTTTTTTTATGGCGGTGCCTGCTAACGGGTTTGCTCGTTAATATTACGGGGTCCAAGCCTCGGATTTTACTTAGATAATTTTTCTAAAGTAGGTCTAAAACAAAATTGAAATAAAACAGGTGGCTTCACCTGTTCAATGTGGCTACCAAGGAACCACATAATACATAAGTCCTTTAGTTGTTGACGTTATAAATTATTCGTTGTTTTATTATTACTTTTTATTAAATAGTATTTCCACGCATTTAGTATTTTTTCGAAATTTCCTTTGAAAAATATTCGCTAATAACATAGGCGTCATGGTGGGAGTCAAACCACGGACAACGACACAAATCCGTTAGCTTAAAATATAACTATGCTAATACTCGTGGGTAATAGAATGGTACATGACCTTAAACTTCAATGCCTGTCCAGAAAGGAAAGGTTGCCAATGGCCTAACCCTCAAATAAACGCTGTTGCATCGGATTACAGGTGAATAAATATGCGGCAGATACAGCTCGCACCCGTACAGATAAATAGTGGAGATGAGCCTCTGAGAAGCTAATAAAGATTACTCACTAAATTGCCAGATAAGTCTATGGGTAGTGTTTAACGGCTAAACAATAAATCCAGTCACCCAAAAAAAACTTATTAATTAAACTTATTGAGTATTAAAAAAATAATTGATTAAAGCGGAAATAATGCTGGATGTAGAATTGCGGATCATGTCCAAAAAAGTAACCTTTGCATGTCTAGATAAAAAATTGGGATGTTGCCAACAAAAAAATAGAATAACACTGACCTATGGAGTAGCTGTCCAAATAGGATAAAACTGACCTATGGTGTAGCCGCCTGAATAGGATAACACTGACCTATGGTGTAGCCACCTAAATAGGATAACACTGACCTATGGTGTAGCCGCCTAAATAGGATAACACTGACTGTAGCCACCTAATAGAATAACACTGACCTATAGTGTAGCCGCCTAAATAGGATAACACTGACCTATGGTGCAGCCGCCTAAATTCATAATATAAACATGTTAAGTATTTACCTTAACACACACATAGACCTATCTAAAAAGGAGTGTTGACCAACTCCCGACGTCGACATTCGACATCCCCTCTTCCTATTAGAAATTTTTTTCGAAAAAACATCGGAAAACACTAAGGATATTGTAGATATTGTAGATTAACTCATAAAATAAATTTAAAAATTGCTAAAAATTATGGTTTAATCTGATCTATAGTTTTACAAAGAATTATAATAAATTTGATTAAACTATTAAAAATGCCAGCTGGTACCCTGTACTTGATTTTTTTTAAATAATACTAGCTCTTCACTTAAAATATTCTGCGGGCAACATGATCTTACATGCCAAAGAGGCATTAGCTACACTTGTTTTCGAGATATTTAAATTTAAAAGGTTGAATAATTTATACATCCTTAGTTTTAAAACTACCGTAGAATTTATAAATAGTAATTGACGCGAATCAAACAGAATTGAATACTACTTTTTTGTTACATTGACGCTGCCTAATCAGCGAAAATCTATTTGGAAATTTGCCAAGAGGATTAACAAATGATACCACCTTATGTTTGTTGAATTTTTTAAAGATATAATTTTATAAAACAATTTCATTTCCAAGAATAAAATCAAGTTATAATTCATGTTAAATATTTCTTTAAAAATTCAAGTATAACAAAGTATAAAATTTTTAAATGTAAAACTCTGGTTCTAAAAACTTAAACAAAAACATTAGGATTTGTAAAAATCCTTTTGAAAAGAGCCAGAAAGTTGCGGTGTTTTGTTATTATGTTTTAACTAAACAAATTGTTGCTGTAACAAAAATAAAATAATGTTTCCCGAGGAATTTCAAAACTAAATTTCAACAAACAACAAAAGGAATTAAAAAAATAAAGAAGTTGTTTAGTCAAAAGTATCTAGGGTTCATTTAAAAAGGTTAACATGATTTAAAATTCTATGAAATAATCGTTTATTTGATGAATAAAAGATGATACAGGTATTATGATGTTTAACACGTAAATTTTACTTTACGGTCTAAACCAGCCTCAGCTGTGAGTTTATATTTTAATAACATGCAAAACAAACTATTCATTACATTATTTGCAATAAATTTAGGTACTCAAATGTTATTCCATTTTATAACCGTTTTGTGCCATTACAAATTTTGTAAATTTTTCTGATTTTGCTACCTTACTTTATTGAATCGCTAATATCGTCTCAAAATATAATTTTTAGAGCCACAAAGTTAGTATTGTTGAAAAGCTAAAAAAAATCCTAAAAAAATAATGTCATAAATAAATTTAATATTCCATAAAATATGCCCTAAATTTTTATTCATTAAATTAATAAGTGAATTAACCTGTATCTTTTATCGCGCCGTATAGCAGACTTTCCAGTATTAAATTACTTTAAATCGTTCATAATGACCCTGCCTCTAGAACTAGAGCTATTTTTCAAGCTTTAGATGATTCTCCTGTGTGTTTCTCACCAGAAAGGTTCGCTATACGGCGAGATAAAATAAATAAATAAAACAATTCCAAACATCCAGGTTAATTCATTTATTAACTTATTTATATTAATTTTAAGCATGTTTTTTAAATTTAAATGAAAATTATTAAATACACATCAGCAAGAGATTAGATAAAGTTAGGGCTCTTCAATGAAGAAGTAATAGTTGTAAAAATTTTCTCTGATCTATAGCTTTGTTTGATTACTTTTTGGAACAAATAAATAACAATTAAAACTCCTACCATTTTTATTTTTTACCAACTAAGAATTTAGGTTCTTTTAACTAAGAATTATAGTTATAGTTAAACTATAAAAGAATTTAGGAAATATTTAATAGATTATTAAATTTATTATTGACAAAAATGTTTACAAACTTTTATTTCGATACTAACTTTTTGGTTGTAAAAATTAAATTTTGATTTGATATAAAAAATTTACAAAATGCGTAAAAGCTGCGAAATGGTTAGAAATCGAAATAAAAAAGGGCTACCTAAATTTGTAAAAAATTATGTCTAGAAACGAAATTATGTCTGAAATCACCTTTCAATTTAACCTATTTCGCCTTATACATTATATAAGACAAATTTGTTTCTTTATTTGTTTAAATAAAAATACGCACATGGCAATATATATATATAATATATATATATATATAATAATATATATATATATATAATATATATATATAATATATATTTATGTACCTAGAGCTGGTTTCACGCTACTGACCCTTAAAAACCAAACTTTGTTGCGTACAGCATAATATAAACTGGCAGATTTAGTGGATTTGTCACTTTTTTATTGACTTAACCGTGTATTTTAACTTTTCTTTTTGACCTGGCAAGGCGCAACGTTGATGCGTTCCTAAATATACACTGGCAGCTCGTGTAAGTTCTTGAAATTTTTTATAAACTTATTTAAAAAAATAGTAAATATCAATAAAAATGTACGACTTTACCGAGATTTGAACCTGGGTACTCTAATGTAAGGTATTTTAAGTGCTTGAAATGAATTTGAACCGTTTTCAGTCAACCCAGAGGCTTAAAAAAACGACACCCTACTCGATTTTGTTTTGTATATTGTATTTATTTTAGATATTTGGCTTTTACCACAGTTCTTTCGACTTTTTGGCCACCTTAGGTGGTCATATCGACTTGGAACCGGTATAATTCAGTACGATATTTAATTGAAAAAATAGTTTACTGAAATGACAACATTCAGGAGACAAAAAGTCAATTTTGCGTAACCATAAACTTGACGTAAAGAGAAAACATAAAAGGAAAGAATTTCCGAAATATTTTTCCTCTTTTTCGTCTTCAACATAAGTCTGCATCCTTAACATAGAAAGGGATAAACATTTATGTTGAGACACAACCAAGGGAAAACCCCATTTTCTCTTACGGTTGAAAATGACGCCGGAAAAATATGATGGTTTTGCTGTGAAATGGTGGGGAATCGATTCACTTACGCTATAAAACTACATCCGAGCGAGACACTCAGCGTTACCACAACACTCCCATCCCGAAATTAATAACTTTTCCCTAAACTTTTTCGCCAAGATAAAAATTTTATAAACATAAATATTTGTCTGAAGCTTTTTCAAGCACAACTGGTTCAAAGTTTTCAACTATATTTATCACGTAGAGCGAGGTTATTTTTAGCTTCCTTCACATTAATTATAAATCATTTATTTTTAGCATTTTATCCTTTCTCTTTAAATGACAGAAAGTTTAGAAAAACATATTCATCAAAATCATAATAGATTTAACAATAAGGCTTATTTTTAATTCACCTTTTCTTGTAAATGAAGTCTTTTTATAGGTTTAAGCATAGAGATATTATTACTAGAGGGACCCTATTGGTTGCATTTTGAAACATAGAAAATGTAACCTGACCACCTTCGACTATCAATATAATCAAATAAGCAGAACTTACAATAACTTATATATTAGATAATTTAAAATATAAATCAAAACACAAACATTGTGAGGGAAGCCGAAAACAATTGATTTGACTCACTCTTGTAGGAGGTTTTATTAATGTTACACAGAGCCCCTGAGAGCCCCAAAATTATGTTTCTGGCCTATTAATGTATTGCAATAGACTATGCTCCCTCCATTAATATATCTCTAGGGGTTAAAATTAAAATCATTGACTTAAATGAAACCCTAATAAAGAGCCCGTATTAGGTGGTAGGCCCTATTTCTTTAAGCTCGTCGTAGATATTCCTGCTAGAACTACCTAGAAAAAGTGCTTTATATTTAAAATACATATTTCAAACAGTTAATAATATAGACTATTAGGCGCACTATAAATTAATGGTGGAAAAAACAATTTTTCCACCTCTGAGGTGGAAAAAGTGTTTTTTTGTGTTTTGTTATGTCCTTTTAAAGACTGACTATAGACGCCTGCATGCGGTTACTTCCCGTGGTACTGAAGAATCTAATTCGAACCGAGATTAAAAGTTTAAAGCTCAGATCTTGATAGTAAGATCACACTTGACTAGAGTGATACTACCTTTTGACAACGTCCAGTGCTCAAAATATCACAAACATACCATAATAAATAACGCCTCCTAACTAACTAAACATTAATATACCTACTACAGTACCAAATATGTTTCCAGATAATTTTTGATTTTTTTATACCGACAGATTATTTGGTTCTAAGTATAAATGCAAATAGAAAAGAATTCGACCTATTAAACTCATCTAGGAATTAAAAAATACAGTGTTCCTATCAAAATTTCAAGATAAATAAAAAAAAGTTTAGACCTATGATGAGATCTGTTGGTAAAATCAATAATTACGTAACACGTAACATCGTTAAACTTTCGAATTTAATATGAAAGTCTTCATTTATGGGATCATTTTATGATCCAAGAGCTACATTTACTACGTGCACCTCTTATCTAGACATTTAAATGGTTCAACAAATTTTAATTTTCCTTTTTCTAAATAACGAGAATGCTATATTTTCGTTTCAATTTAGACTCGCACAGCAGAGATATAGTCTTGCCTCCAAATTCATTAAGAATTCAGAAGTTAAGTTAAAATCTTTTCACTTGAAGTATTTTTAACAATTATTTCACTCTAAAATAATTCTCTTTTAGAAAATAATATGACAACAATTTTTTAAAAAAAAAAAATTATGATTTAAATCTTTTTTTAGTTTCACTTCTACTTTTTAGCCCTTCATAGGTACGAATTTAAAAAAAATATATTTTCATTTAAAAAAAGTGTAAATGCTCGAATGGTTTTTAGATTTCAGAAAAACCTTTTCAGAAAGAAAGAAGAGTACTTTTTTGAGTACTCCATTCCTCAAGAGACCGTTTAAAGCCCTTTGAGTTTTTACAACTCCATAAACGACTCGTCAGTGATTTTTCTTTGGCAAAACATTCTTAAAAAATGCGTTTCGCGTAACTTTATATATATATATATATATATATATATATATATATATATATATATATATATATATGAGACACAATATTATTGTTGTGAATTGTGCTGTCGAATGATGGAACAAGTTCCCAGATGTAGCATTGCATTTTGCTTGTTCCATTTCCTTGGTGTCTCTCGTACAATTATATGGTGTCAACTATTCATGTTTGCAAAACTCGGTAGTATATATATATAATATATATTATATATATATATTATATATATTATATATATATATATATATTAATATATTATATATATATATATATATAATATATATATATATATATTATAACGGTGATAAATTGGAGGGAACCATAACAGACATATGGTAAACATAAATGTTTTGAAAGTTCGATGTTTCTGGTGTCCTTTTTGGTTTCTGAGCCTAGGGGCTCTAGGCTGAATTAATACGGTCCAGAAATCGATTTGAGCAAGAAAAGAACTCAAAGATAGGGTACCTAGGTATGAATCTTGGTAAAGACTATAATAACTATTTATAGTTTAATTACTTTCCTTCATTTATACCGCATAATAATTCTAGCGCGTTGGTCCGTATGTCGGGCAAATTTCCGATGGAATAAATGCGTGTTCCCACGCTAAACAATCCATTTCTTACTTAAGGTTCCGGTTTATGCTTAAACCGGAACCTTGCATATATATATCAACATATCAGTTTATCATGAATGACGATATTCTGGTGGTCTTAACTAAAGATCTTTATAAAAAGTTTGTAAAACTTCCGACTAGTAATTAACAGTCAAATTAGTCATTAATTCAGCGCTCCACGGCATTAGGGCCGTATAGCAAGGAAGAAAAGAAAGGCACCTGAGAAGAAATAAAGCATCAAGAAAGAAAACTTCAAAAACAAGAACAACGAAAGTTTTAAATAAAACAAAAAGAAGGAGTAGTCCGCCATATTAAATTTGGACATTAATCAGAAATAGATAGATAGATAGACAGAGGATACAAATCTTTTCACATGCTGTATAACAGGGAAAAAAAGTAAACCTTAACTCCCTACCTGAAAAAGTGTTTTCACAGGTAGGCTGTAAAATAGTTACTATAGCCTATTAAACTAATCCAAACCCCATTTTTTTAATTACAAAGATTAGGGCCGTATTCAAAGACGTTTTCCTAACATTCCTAACATTCTCCTTAAGGAGACCAAAATTTTCCTAACATTCTCCTTAAGGAGACCTAACATTTTCCTAACATTCTCCTAACATTTTCCTTAAGTTGACCTAAAACTAGTCAAAATGTACAGCATTTCCTATACTCACACCTAAAAGAAGCGTTTAAGCCTCCTTAAGGAATCCTTTAGGTGTGAATTATATTTATATACACATATATGTATATATAATATATATATATATATATATTATATATATTATATATTATAATATATTATATATATTATATAAATTTTTCTTCTATACATTAAATTATTCTTAGCATTTATCAATAAAATGTAGAGTAGGATATTTCAACCCAGGCACGTTAAGCTTTTTAGGCTTTCTATGGCGTAAGTGAATAATAGTTTTATTCATGAAACGTTTTTGGTTTCAGGTCGTAGATCCTGAAGAACTTCCTAAAAGAGCTAAATGGACAATCATCATCACAGCTGGTTTCCTACTACTAACGTGTATGTTACTCGTAGGAATCACTCTCAGGATGGCTCCTATCATAGACGAAATGGGTAAGTCTGCCAGTTCAAACTTATTCCAAAAATTAAATTAAATATAAAATATTTAAATCTTTGCCGCTATTCCGTTGAAGATAAAGGTAATCCCAACACTTCGTTTTTAATGTTGGACATATCTTAATTAGACTCGTAAACTCTGAAAATTCTGTTGCTTTAAGTATACATATCACAGATTTCATCTGCTTTTCCAATTTGCTGGACCTTAGTTTACATTCGATGAAATCATTCCATGCAACTTTTCATGTACTAAATTAAAGTATATTTTTTTGTACGCATGGTAATGCTTTACCGTAGCATAATCTACGGTAGAGAAAAAAAAGAAAGTATATATATATGTTATATATATATAATATATATATATATATATATATATATATATATGTACGGAGGCGAAAGCCTCTAGTTTTTTATTTGTGTAGTAATGAAGTAAAAAAATAAAATAATACCACAGATGATGAGAGATGATGAGACGTCACCTACCTGAAAAACAACAAAATATATTAGTACATATTTTTACAAGAAATTTTAACACTAGACAAATACATTAAGTTAAATAAATTTTACTTTTATTAACCTAAGTAAATTATTTTTTTTTATAATTTGTTAACATTATTTTATTTACAATATTTTTTTAATGTGTGTTAATTAATTAATATGTGATCTATTTAAAATAATAAAGGAAAATGTTATGAACTAAAATTGGATAAAACATCGTTTCAAATTTTTATAAGTTACAAGCTTATTTTTACCGATAGGCCTTTGGTAAAAGGCCTATAAGCGATCGTAGAATGGAGGTCTAGGGTTCAGCTCCTGCGAGGACCTTCCTAAAAAATTCTAGTACTGTTCTCTAGAATATATACATGTTTTTGCTACGCATGGAGAATTGGTGTTGACATTTGAAACACCAGACCATTATGTAGGTTTCACCTGACAAACATTATTCACACATTATCATGTGCCAGATAACAGTGTTGATTTATGTATATTAATTACCTTTAGACAGTCAGTGCTTGAACTTTGAGACAAAAAACCATGAGAGGGAAATGCAAGAGGTACCAGTACTCTTTTACTACGGCTCACCTCTTATTTTCAAAGAGGACCGGGTTACGGGTATAAGTGTTAAACATTAGAACAGAAAGAATAACAAAGCTGCTAATACGAAAGAAGATTTTGGGTTCCCACTACAAAATATAATATCCTTTTAGTCCAAGAGCTAGGCCTAAAAAATATGAGTAATTTTGTACTACTTCAAACCTCTAAAATAACTTAAAATATTTAACTAAACTACTTAAAATATTTTTAGAAAAGTTTTTCTAAAAATATACCTTTAATTATGAAGGAAAAGCATAGTATGCCTATCCTGAGTGGAGCCTTTAATGTAAATGCGCTCGCTCATAATATTAGAAAATCACACAAATCCCAGCTTTCTTGCAATAAGTGGTTCCACGTGGGTTGTGTTGTGTGCAAAACAGGAAGAGAAAATTCCTTAAAGGTGATAAAATTTCCTATAAAGCGAGAGTTTTTCCTCTATGTCAGATAACTACAACTAAAGTTATGACGTTTCTTAAAGGGACAAAAAAAATTTAGTTATTTCTCTTTTGTAGCACTATTTATTTTATAAAACTCCCACATGTTGATAGGAAAGTTTTAAGTTCTAAGTTTAAAGTTCTATAATAAAAATTGTTTAGCTATACATTTCACCTAACATTGTAGGCATCTTCAAGAATCACAAGCAAATTTTTTAACAATTCTTTAAAAATATTTTTTAAAGAAATCGCTTACTTTGCATAGATTAACCTTTCTTTGGTGTTTTGAATGAGCCATAACTTTAGTTGTTATGGTATCTGATCTTAATAATATATCTCTATATAGAACATTTTATTACCTTTAAAAATGGTATCTTCGTGTTTTGCACCAAAACCAAACAAGTGGAACCACTTATTTCAAGAGAACTGTGCGATTTTAAAAATTGTTAAGCTTGTCCAATCATATGAAGGGCTCAACTCTGGGTGTACAGGGGGTGCAATAGTGGTCATGAATAGGAGCAATTCCTCTGTCGCCGATTTCAAGAAGTTTAGACTCTCTAGCTGGTGTTCAAACAATCAGGCGGAGTGTTAGCTATTTTGTATGCCTTGCGTTATTTAGACGAGTTGGTTATTGAAGAGGAGCTGCGAAGAGCTGTGATCCGAACAGATAGCCAGATTTCAATTCAGCTGATTCAAAATAATAAAAATAAGAACAGAAGCCTGTGAAAACAGCCTGTGAGATACGAGAAATCTTCTACACCTTATGTCATGATAAGAAATGGCAGATTAGTTTGTCGTGGGTGAAGGCCCATTGTGGAATTGTGGGGAATGAAGAGGCTGACAGGTTGGCTTAGAAGGCTCACAAGATGACACTAGCCCTGTCAGTTTTGAAAGAGTTCCGATGAGTTTCATTAAGAATTGTGTCGGCAAACGTAGTTTGGAAAGGTGGGAAGACATATGGAGGTTGACTGATAAGGCATCACATTTGAAATCATTTTTTCCTACAATTAAGGATCGACTACGATGTGCAATGAAGATAAGCTATAAATTTACTCAGGTCCTCACTGGCCACGGTAGAAATGCCTCCTATCTTCATCGCTTCAACATAAAGGACGACCCATCCTGCAGGTGCCAACTAGGAGTTTCTCAGACTTGGGATCATCTTCATTTCGATTGTCTTTTGTTCGAAGCCGAGAGAAGTAATCTGATCCGGGAATCTGTTCTTCGTGGAACCATTTGGCCGCCTACCAAGCAAGAGTTGATGTCAACGTACTTAAATTATTTTTACTTGTTCATTGAAAGTATAGATTTTGATCAATTTGGTTAATTTGTATATCTCACATTTACTTACTTTTAATATTTTATCTATTTTAAGTTTGTTGTTATAAAATTTATAATTTTCATAACAAAGTGTTAATTTTTTTATATATAATTTTAGATTTTTTTATATATTTACGTGTCTGCTATGATCTTGTGATATCTAATTAGGTAAGTTATCACAATTTTATACACCTGTAAACTAGACTGGCTTTGTTAACACTAAGATATGGAGTAATTATCAGCATTATTTCTGTGATATCAGAATGCAATTCTAAATGGGTCTTGGTATTATATAATTTTTCGCAGCCAATATCATAATTTTGTCAATCTGTTTTTAATCAATAAAGTTCTTAATCCATTACCTTATCCTGTTCATGAAATGCATGTAGTTTATAAAGGAGCATGCAGAATAACGGCTACCTTTGCTTATAAAGGTAGCAATAAAAAAATAAAAAAAACAACTCTGGATAGGCAGACTATGTTTTTTCTTCATAATTTAAGGTATTGTTTCAGAAAAATTTGGTTTGAAGTAGTATAAAAATGAGTCACATTTTTTTAAAGAGTTATAATTATAATATCACATTATATTAAAGAGTTTAAATCTTTCGGAATATATGTAAGAACATAAAATTTACTAATTATCAAAGTACAAAATTAATTAGTACATGATTAATTAATTAATTAATTAAGTAAAGTTATTAATTAATAAAGTAATTCATTAATTATGTACATAATTAATTAATTAGTACATGCTAACTAACGCAAAGTCAAACGATTAAACCTTTTGCCAAAACTTCCATATAAATACGGGTTTATAAAGACAGTAAAAGGGAAGGGAGTAACAGGGCTTCGATCAGTCAGGATTACTAACTTAAAGAATCTAGTGCAGTTGACTATTAGTAATTAATAATTATTACATTAATATCATTTAATACGTTCACTCGAGCCTGAAAAAGTGGAACTAGTCACTTATGGATTAACCTAAATGCTATTAGAATATTGTTAAAAATGTAGAAAGTTATTAATAATATAAATATTAAGTTAACTATAGATAAATTTATTTGGCAAGAAAGAAAGGTTTAACTAAATAAATATAATGCATAAAGGTATTTGCCAATGTTATAATTTATTTGTTTAAGTTATGCGGGTTTTATAAAACATGTTTTTGAAAAACAAAAATTGGTAAAAAATATATAAATTGTAAAGGATGGTCTACTGGGAGGAATATTACTCCTGCAAAGAGAAATCCATTCCTCCATGTTTATTTTCCATTTGCAAACAATATTCATTCGTCTGTAAATAGAAGGAGGGGAGGGCCCGCTATTCAAGATGTAAAAAAAATTAGAGCAAAAATTAAAACTATGAAGGATGAAATATGCAGCGCTTCCGCGACTTACAAGACAATGCACAAATTTTAAATTTTAACTAAGTTTCCCAACGCAAAAAAACAGGTTAAGCTAAGTGAAGTTTATAGGTTGGCAGTATTATTAGAAAAGGTAAATATGACATTGCATTTATGATGGTAACGTCAAAGAGGTGAAAAATTGAGTAACATGTAAGCCACGATGCAGCGTACTTTTAATTTTTCCTTAGTTATACCGTACGTATATAGGACAAGTATTGTGTGCGAAAAATCCGAAACCGAGATATCACCGGCATTCTCAGTTTCAGGTGTTTTTAAGACCTCCTAAGTGATTTTCACAAAGTTGTTCGCCTGAACGTGTGTGTGTCTGGGTGTAGAGACTGTGTGTGTCTAGGTGTGTATTTCTACTAGAGACTTGAAACTTATTACGAATATCAGTCTACCGCTGTAGTTGTACTATTCAGAAAATTATTATTATGAAGTCACTAACTCACAATAATAACAGCGAAAGTTTCGTAAAACACGAAAACATTATTCAAATAAATTAAGATTTGGCACACATGTGGCTATGTATAAGACTAACAAGTGTGATAAGTTTCATCTCATTTCCGGCATTAGTTCAATTTTTATCATATGACTTGTGTACGTTTTTTAAAAATTTAAAAAAAAATCAGAAATAATCCAATTGAGTTGAATTACTTGAGTATTACTAACGTAATACATAAGTACACAAGTTTCGTTTTAATACGACGAGTAATATTCATGATTTTGTTGGATCATAAAAGTTAAGCAGCATTGAGCGTGGTCAGTGCTGTATGGGTGACCGCTGAGAATAAAACGGATGTATTTACAATTTGAGGACGAACGAAGCGAGTCCGAAAACGTGTTGCAGTATAAATTTGGTGAATTGTATACTCTAGGGACTAATACCTTATCAGGTTTTTACAGTAACACAATATGTATGTATTAGAAAAAATCGGGTATGGGGTGTCTCGAAACTTTTCATCATCATAACGGATTCGCTACGCCCATCCTCCTTCATCGGACTCGCTTCACTTGTCCTCAGAATATACAGTTTACCAAATTTATACTCTATCACGTCTTCGAATTCGCTTCGCTAGTCCTCAGATAGAATTTACATACGCTTCATTTTCAGTGGTCAGCCATACAGCACTCACCACGCTCAATGCTGCTTAACTTTTATAATCAGACAAAAACCATTATACACGTATTGAAACAAAACTTGGTGTTTAAGAATAAAGTTTAATGGACTGTGAGTTTAATTAGGAAAACTAATAAAACTATAAACCTAATAAAACTTGGTGTATTTATTTATTACGTGACGGTATAAATAAGTTCTGAATTTTAACTCAATTTAATTCTTTTCCTCTTTTGAATTTTTTTAGTTTTTAAAAACGTATATGATTTTTTTTAAGTCATTTGATAAATATTGAACTAATGCTGATAATGAGATGAAACTTGTCACATATTTTAGTCTTATACCAGGCTACATGCGTGCTAAATCTCAATTTAATTGCATAATTATTTTGTGTTTCATAAGTTTTCGAAATATTTGCTATCATATATAATGACAGCAAACAATAAGCAGCATTTAATTTTTTCCTGACTAGCATAACTGCTGCGGTGGACTGATTTTTTTACAAAGTTTCAACTCTCTAGGATAAAAACACAAGGAGCTAAGATGATAACAGACACACACACACGCACACATACGGAAAGACAATTCAGTGAAAACTACTCATGATGTCTTGAAAACACCTGAAACTAATAATTACAGTGACATCTCGGTTTCGGTTTTATTTGCAAACACATTACTTTTCATTACAGTATCCTATTCAATGCTTTTTTTACAATAAAGTATGGAAAAGTAAAAAATAAATTGATGAAACTCTGAAGGCCGCTATAAATTAATTTGGAAAGGAAACCAAGAAAAACCCTATATAAGGTGGTGAGAGTAATAATAAAAAAATGAAATAAACGAATGCGGTATATCATACGTAACAGAAAATATGAAATATTCCATACGCTAAGGGAAAAAAGAAAAAATGTAAGTACTGCAGAGTAAGAGAAAATGGAAAAATACAAAAAGGACATATGTTAGCAATAGGTAAAACATTTAAAAAAGAAAAACTACAATGCTGAGAATTTCCTTCAAGAAAAAATGCTGTCACAAGAAATATCCTGTTTTTCAGATTGAAAAAGGAGAATTGAAGTGACAAGAATTTAAACTTACGTTTAAACGTGTTAAAGGAAAATAGAAGTTTATATACCATGCTGAACTTTGAAAACTAAGTGAACAGAAGCTAAAATGGAAAACAATGCCAAAACATTTTCTCGGTTAGGGTTCAACTTTTCTCCCAGGAATTTTCCTTAACAATAGATAATACTGATTAAAACAATGGTAGTTGTGTGTGTCAAAGGCACACTAATATAAAGATAGGAACATAAATTATTATGTTCACTAAAATCCTTAAAGATGTCTTGACGAAATACAAAAAAATGGGTAGAGTACCTCGGAACTTTTCTTCTAACTCACCGGATTCGCTATGCTTTTCCTCGCTTCTTTGGTCTCGCATTGCTCGTCTATAGACAGTAAATACATTCGTTTTAGTCATTTATCCAAGCACTGACCCAGCTCGATGTTGCTCAACTTTTATGATCCAAGGAAAACCGTAGATATATTAGCCCTATTAAATCTTAGTATCCTTACTTTTAACATAAAGTTATATACTTGTTACAAATTTCATTTTAAATGGATTATTTTCCGATTTTGTACAGTTTTTTTATGAACGTATATGAAGTCATTTGACGCTCACTGCTTCAGACTTGACAATAAAAACATCCTCTTTTATTTCCAGCGCAGATCTATCCAGGCACTGATATCCCTCAATTCTGCTTAACATAAGTTATCTAACAGATACCTTAAATAAGTAGCCGTATTAAAACAACTAGTGCACATATTTCTTACGTACAGGGATTTACTTGTACCTAGTTTTTAACTTAATTGGATTATCTTTTAATTTTTAACAATTTAAAAAACAGTATACCTGTCATTCGAAAAATTTAAACTAATGCTGATATTGAGAGCAAAACTTGGTTCATTTGTTTGTATTATATATATATATATATATATATATATATATATATATATATATATATATATATATATATATATATATATATATATATATAATATATGATGATGCGTCCAAATTTTTAAAGCGAATAAAATAATTTTCGCTATTTTTTGCAAAAACTTTTTTAATGACATCATAAAAATATTTTCTAGATAACGCAACTAGATTAATGATTAATTTTCGTTTTACGTTTCAACTGTATAGCATAAACACACTGAAAGTTACGATAAAAGCAGGAACACACACACACATACAGGCAGACAACTTGATAATAACTAAACAGAAGGTCTTAAAAACACAAAACCAGACCATTTGGATGAAATCTTGGTTTCGGATTTTCATTGTAGACACAATACTTTTCCTGAGGAAAATTCGAACTTATCGTTCTTTATTGAATAAACGAGAAAAGGAGAAATCTACAAATAGAAGTAACCTTGAAACAATTTCATGAACACTATATACCTAGTCTAGACTAACTTTATCCTCTCAAAGTTCAAATCCTTATTTAACTTAAGAGACTGAAATACATCTTTATACATACTTCTAAAAAATTACAAAGTTACTCAGAAAAAGTCACAGCAGCTTTTATATTTTACTTATTTAACAGCCTGAGGGCTGAAATGACTTGAAACAGGGTTTTTATTTATTTTTTAGAAATATTTTTTAGTTAGTAAAGAGCTAAAGCTTTGCTTTGTCTTGGTAAACATTTAGAACATTTTAATTATATTTTTCTTTTTTAAACACATTTTTGTACAAGATTACTTTCAAAATTAATATAAATAATTGATTATTCTTATAAAGTTAAAAGTCAAGTGAGACTTCGGACCAACTTCGTTCGATCCCAGAATGTCATGATTATCCAAAGCTTAAAATGATATTACTTTCTTCGGTTTAGATAATTTAGGGTATATTTATTTAACTTAATACGAGTAAGTATAATACAAAAATATTGTATAAGTTTAACAAGTTTAATCATTTTCGTAAGAACATGATTAAACTATCTAGTAATCGATAAGAACTTGAGTATCCTTCTTGTTGAGGGATAGCCTACTTTACAATTAAGCCTTTAATAGGTTCATTTCTATAATTTACACAATTGATTAGACTATTAAATTGTTATGATTTGATTCAGGAAAAAGGCAAAGGAAGGAATTGCTCGTCCTAAAATGTTGGTTGCTCATATTAAAAAATAAAATTAGAATAAAGGTTAAACCATGATTCTAGTATGGCGTCAAGCTGTCCTGGACCTAATTTCAAGGAAAAGCCCAAGATTTTTCATAATAGGAGAAAAATAATTCACTGCTCTAGTAATAATGTACTCTCTGAGTGTCTGTTTTGTTAATTTATTTGGCCATCATAAACAATCTAAAGAAAAATTTATGCCCTCAAAACATGTTCAAAACTGAAAATATTAAGTATAAAAATTGGGTCCTGGGTAGGCTCCTGGTGGCCGCTTCGCGGCCACATTGTTGTTGTTTTGTATTATGTATGGCTTCTTTATCGTTTCTTGTTACATGGCATTTTGCCACGTATTTAGCGAATTTTCACAGCCTCGTTTCACAGGCCCGCTTCGCGGGCCTGAGAGGCTTTCTTGCAAATTTGATTTTATTAATCCTCTATTATTAATAGTAAGCAATGATATTGCAGTTAACAAGCCATATAAAAAAATAATAATTATATTTAGATACATAACTAATACGTTTTTATAGAGGTATAAAGAATACAAGAAATAAATCCACACGTTGCAACTGTTGGAGTAACCTTGTATAAAGGGTAAGAAAAGATTATAGTTTCATCTTTAATCAGTTTTAGTTATCGTCCACCATACAAAAGGGTATTAACTCTTACACACATTTGTGATTGTTTATACAATTTAAAGAAAAATTTCAAATTTTTTTTGTAAACCAATTGTTTATTTGAGTATAACCTTTAGGTTGAAAAAAATATATTCATGATATTTTTAAATAAAAATACCGTTTTTGACACTAAGGATTGTCCGATTGAGCTGAAACCGGTCGCAATCGTTTTAGAATGACTTCGACCATATAAAGACTACTTCGAGGTTCTTCCTCTTTACAGGCCTGCTTAGCTCGGCGTGGATTAGTGGAAGCCATTTTTGTCCTGTCTCTCTGGGACAGTAGGCTTACCAGGATGGGGCAAGAGGTAGAGGCTCCTCTAATATACTACATCCCCACCCTCTAACACTACTGAACCCAACAGATATCGTACGAGTCTTTGACCTAGACGTATACATATATACAAGATTATATATATATATATATATGTATACTGTTTGCGCCTTTGTGATGGTTCGATTGAGCTGAAATTGGTCTTAATCGATTCAGCTAGCCGTCTACCTAAATACGAAATACCTTCTTTTATAGCCATTTCAGTTTCAAAAATTTTTTTTTTCATGACGTCATAACTTGATTGATGACGTCATAATGTTTTTATAAACAATAGGCCTCGTAACCTACAACATCTCGCGATTTGCAAAGTTTCGTTTCAATTTGAGAACGCCTTCAAGAGTTATCGTTCGCCATACGAAAGGGTAGAAATTCTTACATATATATATATATATATATAATATATATATATATATATATATATATATATATATATATATAATATAATAAACTTTTTGGGACATATATTTTTGTTGTCAGGAAGCCAATAGGATCCAATAGGATTCCGCTCAGTCCCACCCTCAACTTCCGCCATCCGAACAACCTCAAAAGCGTCATTTTCATAATGAAAATTCGCTAAAAATGTGTCTTTTAATATACAGTAGGCTAAAATAATTGTTCAACGCTACTTATATCTTATTGTAATTATGTCTACGTCTGTATGGAGCTTAAGGGGCCATAGCGAGCCTCTCAGGCCCGCGGAGTGGATCTATAAAGTAAGGCAATAAACATTCTTAATTAAATTCCTAATTCTAGACACATGGCAAAATGTCATGTAACAATAAAAACGAAAACAAAAAACAGGGATGAAAATTTACTAGATACATGGCAAAATGTAACAACAAATAATAATAACACATCAAATAATACAAAACATCAACAATGTGCCGCAAGGCGGCCACAGGATGCCTCGGACCGTGTATCTTTTGGTGTTGATGGACCTCTGAAACGGATTTCTGACACGCTCCAAATTTTTTTCAAAGGAAATATCAGTTTGCTAAATAGACATATATAACATATAAGCAAGCATTGTATAAAAAAAATGCTTTTAGTTCTTCATAGGCTACAAAAATTCAGTGCGGTCCGCGAGAATATAAGGTTCTTTACTGCAACGAGCAATGAGAGTTGTTTTCTATGATGTTAAATGTTATTCAATCACGTAGACTATAATAATGAATAACATTTAACATTAATGTAAAAGCATTATTTAAAATAAAAGAAAGTAAGTTATTATGCATATCAGACTTTAATATTTCTAATGCAAAGGGCCGAAAACCCAGTTTTCTCCTTTATATACTTTTTTTAAAGGTAGTTCTAACTTTTTAATTCTTTTTCTTTATAACAAGTAATGTTTTTTTTTCTTTTGGCCAACTTTTTTTCTCACTTGACAAGATTAATTTTGTTACTGAAAAAACTTGGAGAATAGTGAAAGGACAAGTTTAAAGAACATCACAGTAAAGTTAGAAAGAAAAGGCGAGGAAAAGTTGAAGAAGATTAAATGTAATAAGATTGAAGCATCTGTGCCCTTCAGTGCATATTCTACTCCAACTTAAAAACTTTCTACAAAATTTAAACGTCAAAAAATATTTCATGCAAATTATTTGAATGCTTATGTGCATTAAATAAACACTTTAAAAAAGTTATTTATGACAATCTACATATCTTATTTAAATAAAGAGTAAAAACATAATATTTTACCTAGTCTAACATTCACACAAACCAAGCTTTATTTAAAATTATTGTACCATTGCACAATACACCTTAAAATGTATAGCTGTATACGAGGTGTTTAAGTATAGTTAATATTAAATTAGGTATAGCTGATATTAGAAAAAAATGAACAAGTAACAGTTCAATTCCATGTTATGCAACAGAACTACAATTTATAATTAGTTGGTTATAAAAAATTATCATCGTCATCATTGACTTTTTTATTTTTCCTCATTTATACTGTAGGTATATAGAAAAGTATTGTGTTTATGAAAAATACGAAACCAGGATGAAACTTGAATTATCCGTTTCAGGCATATTTAAGGCCTCCTGAGTGGTTTTAGCAAAGTTGTCTGCTTCGTTTCAATATGACAAGTTCTATTTCTATGATTTTTGTTAGATTATAAAAGTTAAGCAGCATCGAGCGTGGTCCGTGCCTGGATGCTCCATTATCAGCATTAATTCATTTTTATGAAATAGCTAGTGTACGTTTTTTAAAAAATTGTAAAAAGATTGGGGAATGGTCCAATGATGTAGAAATTAGGTACAAGTGTATATTATTACGTAATAAATAAGTACACTAAGTTTCATTTGAATACGAGAAGTATTTCTATGATTTTGTTATATCATAAAAGTTAAGCAGCATCAAGCGTGGTTCGTGCCTGGATGGGAGATCCCTGAAAATGAAACAAATTTATTGACTATCTGACAAATTGTATATTCTGAGGACGAGCGAAGCAAGTCCGAAGTAGGGAGGATGAGAGTAGCGAATCCGATGTGATGAGGAAAAGTTCCGAGGTACACCGTACCCGATTTTTTTATAATTAAATCATAATTATTAAATACTTAATATATGTAAATATGTTTTAATTAAATCAAATTAATGTACTAAAAAAAATCATGTCGGGCTGATTTCCTTTGGATGCGTTTTTCCGTGCTTAACAATCTATTTCTTGATTAAGGTTCCGGTTTATGCTTTCTAACTTATGAATTAAGTTACTCAATTATCAAGTACTTCTCGTAACTCAGTTTCGTGTATTTTTTTTAGAGAAAATGCGCTTAACCATGTGCATTGCCAATTTTAGAGGCAAAGTTTTCTATAACCAAAAGGATAATTATGGGCACTTCCTTTGAAAAATACAGAAAAAATGAGTTATGAGTATTGCTAAGCTGCTCAACATATAATGCATAAACCGGAACTTCAAGCAAGAAGTAGATTGTTAACCACGGATACACGCATTCCAAAAGAAATTAGCCCCACATGAGGACTAACGCGCTAAAATTTGTAGTATAAATATAATATTTTGGCTATATAATACTTATGATTCAAGAAAATGGAAACTTATCTTTCCTTAATATATTATTTCTCTTTCTTACCCTTCACAAAGAGTATAAGCGTGCATAGCATACTTAAATTCAACATTGAAAAATTCAAGTGAAAAAATCTCATTTAACATGTTTACTTTGAATATTTGCTAAATTATGTAAATACAAATTTAAAAAATATAGCTATAAATAGGAGCAATACACGTAAAATTTATTGGCGTTTTCTTCCAAGATTATTAGGTAAATAGTTTTCAAAGTAGAGTAATTTAAGTTTATTCTTGGTTTATGTTAGGAGTCCGGAAAACTTCATGACTCTCTAGGGAGCCATAAAACCTCGTATATAACTTTATTTTCTTTACCAACATGTAATGGTTTCTGGGTTTTGAAATACTTCTCATATATTCAATGCTTCTAAATATTTATGTTTTGCATACTTAAATATATATTTACTTTTTTATTTATATCATAAGTATATGAGAAATTAATTGTGTTTTCACTTAAAATCCGAAACCGGAATTAAATGAATCATTCGTTTAAGACCTCCTAGTTGTATGTATGGGTCCTTCGTAGCTCCCACTGTGTTTATGCTAGAGAGTTAAAACATGCCATAAAAATCAATCTTTAGATCTAGTTGTGCATCCCGGAAAACAATTTTAACGTCATAATCTGACAAGATAAAAAATCATAAAAGCATTAAACGCAGAAATATGGCTTATTCGAGTTATAACACCTCACCTCTGGACTAGGAAATGTGTCAAGGTTTATTACAGTATCAACATGTTCAATTTATGTTTTAGTTCACATATATGTTTTGTTAAAAAATTGTTAACACTCCAATAAAAATATAAAAGTATTTATAAAATATTTATAAATAAAAAAAATAATTTTAAGCAAATATACAAAGTTTTATAATTTTTCGGATCATTTTTGTTGAGCGTAATTGGTAGATGGATAAAGTAACTGCTGGGAGTCCCGAACATTAAGTTCCGTAACCTCGCCACTTTTTTAACACTTTTGTCATTTGAACAACCTAATAAGCGTACTTTTCTGTTGAAATATCGCTAATAAGGACAATTAAGGATTACTTGAAATTTGTATGATCTGTGGTGCATTCAATGTCTCACACTTCGAAGAATTTTACTACCGTTAGAGACACTAGTTCTAATTTGATCAAGAGTAAACATTTAACGGTCTATTATTTTATTAGGCAAAAGGGAATCAAAAACGAAAAACTGCCAAGTCATTTGTGTTGCCTAAATCTGGCAGTGCAGCACATTTGCTGACTGGTTTAGAGTAACCAACAAGAAGAATTGACACTCATGCAGTCAAGTTTAGTAAAATTAATAATGACGACATGATTTCATATACAATAATTTGTTTATAATTGAAAATAAAAGCGTTTTATATAAATAAAAATATAAGTGGAACAGTGCCACCTTGTTAGTCTGTTCTGAAGTAAACCGAAACCTATTATTATTTTAACTTTAAAAACACGTATTGAACTATTAATCAAAAATTCGGCGTTCTGGTAAATTACGATTGTAATGGACGTAAGGAGTTAAATATGTTTAACGTTTTTTAAAGGAATATAAGAATAGAAATACATTACGAAGCATGAAGTTACAATACATCTAAGACAGACATCTTAGAATGACAATATCGTTGAGAAACAATTTAACTGATAAAGTTCGAACTATGTTGAGATAATTCAATTGCTTTTAGGTTGATGAAACATATAAGCAAAATTAATAATGACGACAAGATGTCATGTGCAATAACTTGTTCATAATTGAAAATAATAGCGTTTTAAATAAATAAAGAATCGGTGTCACTATAAAATGATTTAATATCGTGAACGAAAATTTTACTGTACACCATTTAAGACAATGAGTAATATCTAACACTACTAAAGGAATTAATTAGGATAAAATTATTAAAGAAATTATATTTCATGTCTTTAACATGATGGGAAAGCAGTTTTGAGAATAGTAGTTTACAATAACACGCATAATTGTTTTGTTAAAAAAGAAGCATTAGTTGCATTTTTCTAAAAATTACCAAGCAGTTTTGTTTTTTATTAATTTTTTTCAGGAAAAATAACATTACATTAACCAACAGACATATTAAAAAAATGAATATAACTTAATACAGTTATATTACTAGGTTTAAAGATGAGGAGGTCAAGCCTGGTGAGTCCATTTACCAACTAAGTAGTCATATAGCAACAAGGTGAAGTTATTATGTTCATCAACAACTTATAACTCAAAAAATAACACAAAAATAATGTTGTATTAAGGGTTTAAATTTATATGAGCTATTATGGAAATTGACCAGCAAGATTCACAAAAACAAAGTAAAACTTTAAAATAAAAGTAAGGCTTTTATTTTTTTTATTTTCATATCAAATTTTAATCTATTACGTCAGGCTTTTAATTAAAAAAACTTACACAGATATCTACGAAAATTAACATGTACTAAGTTCAAAACATAAAAGAGAGAACACTTGGCCCAAAAAACAGTTCCATTATAAAGGAAAATAAACTTCATCAAGAAAAAAAATAATACATGAAATTCTTGCATATAGAGCTTTATTAGAAATCAATTTATACTTCAGCTCTTACGAGAAAAAGTTTTAATGCAGTAAACGTCGATATGATTTGATAAAATATTTTTTTAGAATGATGATTGAAATTTTATATCTCAGTATTCAATATCTCGTCTTTTACTGTCAAATCAAAAAATATTTTTGACAATATTCTAACTGTTGTTATATTAAAATTATAGGACAGATTTAAAAATTACATCAGTGTCAGTAGTTAAACGAAAATAAAAAATTGAAAATAAAATTATTTGATTATGATTTGAGCCCTTCAAGTAGTTCATAAAGCATTAACATTTGTATAAACCTGACTTAAATTAAATTAAAACTTCTAAATTTGATATCCCACAAGATGGGAACTTAAATTTAAAATCAAATCAACAACCTGATTTGTAAAAAAACAATTAAAGTTCTAGTATTCAAATAATCTACAATTTTTTTTAACATATTTTATTGATTAATACAAGAACAATTATGATTACATAGTTACAAGTATTAGAGTAAAATAGTTTTAGTAGCTTGAGAGGCTTGGCAGAGAAACGATCCAGTGATCGCACTCAGGCGGGAGTAAATCTACAAAATTTAAAATCAAAAACCTATCATTAATCCACTTAGTACACAAAAGTAAATCGAAGTTAAGTTTGTTTAAAGTTAAAAAAAAAACTTTGTTTGAAGTTTCTGATAAAACTAAGTCTATAAACAGACAATAGTTTATTCATTTACATCTAACCATTCAATTAGGAGTTTATCGACCAGAAGTAGAAGTAGTTTTCGGTTAATATACGACTGGAAACGAAAATCAAGGGTATTAGATTTTCAGAGATGCTTTTGTTAGCAACGTCATAAAGAACATCTTTGTTAAAAAATATTCTTTAATAAAGAATAAAAGAACAACAGCTCTTAAAAATCAGATACCTTGTAGCTTTTCCTTAATATATCGGGTTAGCTACGCTAATTCAAACTACTTCGGACTCGCTTCGCTCGTCCTCAGAATATAAAAACCACCCAATTTATAATGCAGTACGATTTCGGACTCCATTCGCTTCTCCCTAGACAGTAAAAAAATCTGTTTTAATCCTAACGGTGACCCATAAAGGTTCGCATGATGCATTCTAACATTAGTGATTAAATAGAAACCATAACTATATAGTCGTGTTGGATTGAAATATGTTATACATATTTAATACCTCAAAGGATAACTTCTACTAAATTTTAACTCAATTAGATTACTTTTAGATTTGTAACCACATAATAAAAAGTTTACATGTCATTCGATAATAAAAATTAAACAAACGCAGATAAAAAGATGAAAAATCGCATTTATTAATTTACATAGTTCTTCTATCTTTCCAAAATTTATTTTAATTCCATAATTTTCCTTTTTTATGAATATTCGATGCTTTTGTGAATGTCAGGTAACATCATAAAAATATTTTTCAAAAAACAAAACTAGACCCAAAGATTGTTTTTGTTCTATACCAAACATATATCATGCCAAGCTGTGAGGCGATAAAAGAAACCCGTCTCTAGTAAATAATTAACATTATACTCTTCGCAATTTTGATTGAAGGCCAGAGTGAGTTCAGGAATTGTTTGTACCCTGATAAGTTAGACTTCAAGAACAGAGAGGGACATGACATTTGGTCGAGCTATCAATAATGACGAATGTCAAATAATGGAAAAGTTCCCAGATCTCGCATTGCATTTGGCTTGTTACATTTCCTGGTGTCTCTCGCACAAATATATTGATCCAACAATACATGTTTTGCAAAACGCAGAAGTATCAAATGATACAGCAAAATAATACCTCGTAGAAACAGCTTGGTCACATGGATCGAAATAGATATATTTGTCTAGAAGTAAGTATCAATGCTAAGGTAGACACATTTATGCTAGCTTTTAAACTTCATGCTAAGCTTAAAAATGCCTTTGACCTCTTTGCCACTACGCGATGTCGTGCACCTACCTGTGGTCTAAATGGCGGCTAAATGGTTGATGTCTTTTATAAGTTTGCCATATAACTGACATACTGTCTTCTGAAAATTACCGATAGCAATACTCCAAACATTGATTCCCTAAAAGGCACACCCTGAACATAGACGCCGTGGAACCCGCTTGAGGGTTGTAGAATAGAAAAGCTATCCGCTAGGAGTTGTTGAGGTGAAGCTATTGGTCCATAAACCACCCTTTACCTCAGAGACTACACAACTCAGCCATCCAGAGCAAACACGGCCAATTCAGAACAAATATTAAACTTGTCAACCATAAACCCTTTATTACCTAACAAAATAATAAGAAAGAACAAAATGCCAGGGAATTAAGAAAGAATTAGTAGAATTATTACCTGTAACAATATTATCAACTCTTATTGGATTTACAAACAAAAAACAGATAATTTAAATGGGGTTGTAAATAACTATACTTCGGGAATTGTTTTTTACCAACTCTGCAACTTACCATGCTATTGCAACTTTTTCTTGTTACTTATTTACTTCTCCTCGTGTTAGTATATGTATCATAGTATATATTGTCAGGGAGCCAATCAGGTTAGTCCTATTTGTTAAACTACGCCCATAATTTCATTAGTTCCTAACCATTATTTCCCCACGCTATCAACTGATTTTAACCGTGAGTCATACTATAATAGCAAACTGTCTGATTTTTAGTTCACAATCACATATATTTGCCAATTTATAAGCTTTAGCATATCGCGGCTGCAGACATTCATCACATTTACTCATTAAATTTAACGGTATAAACGCATCATTTTAAAATTTAATTCAGTGGGTTCGCTCAATATCTTAAGACCGATGGTCGAAAAGGCGTAGGTTAAAACTGAAAATCAACACCTAATTAAGTGCATCAGTTTTCCTAAACAGGAATTATCTGACGAAGTAGTTTTTCAGTGGAAACTTCTTACTTCACTGGGACTGGTTTTGCCATCAAAACAGTTTAGTTGGCAACGGTCCTGATGCCAACTAAAACTTTATTAGTTACTAATGGTATTAAAGAAATAAAATTTACCACATATTTCAGCATTATATATAGGTCATAAATACAAAATTTCAAAGCAATACAATTATTATTCCGTGTATAGTACATTTTTAATTTTTTTTATAAAATAAATAAATAAAATTGTTTTATAAAAGAATATTAAGTTTCAACCTTTCAACCCATAAACCAATTGGGTGCTACAATGATTTACACACACATACAGAAAACTTCGGATTCGCTTCGCTTATGCTCAGAATGTTATGTTTATTCAAAGCTAAAGAATGAGATTTCGTTCTGACTATTTTTCTATTACCAGCGGTTTTAAGATATTGAGTTACTATAAACAATGACATATACAATTTACCACGCTGTGGCTATTTTTTCTTGTCACTTATGTATTTCTCATCGAGTTACTAATAGTAATGTCTCTGTGTTTTAGTTCACAATCAAAACGAAGAACTGATGAATTCACTCAGCAGACAAGATTTCAACGAATCAACACTGGAATTTTATCAAATGACGTGATATAAGAGGTAACAATTTTTTTTAAGTCTGTTAAGAATATTATAACTTCTTTTAGTATTTTGAAGGAGTAAAAAATAAGGAGCGTAAGTCAGAGAATAAACGTGGGAGTAATTTCAAATATGCTGCAAAAAATAAAGGAAAATAGGAGTATATTCAAAGAGGAATCTATTATAATTAGGAAATTTACTCCTTTTTCGTGGGTGACTTACCTAAATTTTCTGGGCTCTAAAAATGAGGATTTTAAGATATGCCGACATTTAAAACTTTTTCACAGTTAACTTACGTTAATGTTATAGTGGAGGCGGGAGTTAAGAATATATAATCGTCCTTTTAAAAATTTACTTAAATAAAAAAGGAAGTTTAAATGATCTAGCTTTTTGTTAAGCCACAAGTAAGATTGTTTGCTAGAAATAGCAACCATATGCAACTAAGTGCAAATTAGTCAAATTAAGTGCGAGTGGTAAAGTAATCCGTTTCCTTCTAGATAAATAAATAAATAAACGTTTATATACAAAAAAAAAATACTAGTACTAGATACTCTTCATATGGTAAATCAATTTATAATCCGTAAAAGCCAAATAATTCTGCTATCATGATTTAAGTTCCAAGACAAGAAAGAGCAGCATATAGTTGCAGATTGTAGCAACTATATATAGGTTTGTACTAAAGTAATATATAAACCAAGTAGGGAAACTCCTATACTAGCCTGTGTAAAAAAATTCTGACATGCGTGATCAGCTGAATGCTGGCTCAAAAATAAAATAGTTAAAATTGGAATAACTGCGCATGCGCCTCTTAGGATTAACGTTTTTTTCTTAGTTTTATTGGCAACCCTGATAACACTAGGTGAGTTTTACTTTTAATCGTGTTTTCTTACTTTAATATGTACGTGATAGTTTAATGATTTTGTATTAAATTCTGTGAAATAATTTTACATTAAATTAGTTAAAAAAAAGAGAAACTATAGTAAAGGTAAACTTCATGTTTTATTAAGATTTTAAAGAACATACAGACGTCAATGTATTGCCTTAAATATAACTTAAAATTACGATTGCTTTTATTATTTTCCAAAATGTTTGGTTAAAGTTGTTAAATTAATAATTACAATTAATATTTGAAGGGAAAAAACAAATATGACTCGCAAAAATTTAAGGGAAAATTTAAGCCAACTCCCTGGCGGACAAAATGTGAACTACTTGCCAGGTCTGACAGAAATCATGTTTGTTTCCTTACTTGGTTTATATATTACTTTAGTTTTTACCAAACCTACTTAGCCTTGGCCTAACACATTACACATTTTGTATTATTTAAGTAAAAATTTAGAAAAAAGGGAAGTATTTTTACCAGAGGAGGTACGGTATAAATTCAAAATATTTAAGTAAAGGATTCTAGTAACAGAAATCGGATATCGGTAAAAAAATTACCTGAAAAAATTGGGTAAAAACTGTTTTTAGAATATTTCCTCATCACATTGGATTCCCTACTCTCATCCTCTTAACATTAGAACGGCTTCGTTTGCCCTTTAAAACGAAATTCACCAAATTCATATTGCATTACGTCTTCGGACTCGCTTCGATTGTCTTCAGACATTAAAAACCTACGTTTTTTTTTAGCGGCCATCCATCCAGTTACATACCTCATTCGATGATGCTTAACATTAGAGATCCATAAAAAACTATAGATATAAGTACTATCCGTGTTGAAATGAAGCAGTTTATTACATAAAGAAATATTCTCGTGATCTTAATCATATATATTCTCAATCTTCCGGTTTTTAACAATATTTTAAAAATGGTTACATGAGCTAAATGTCAATTAATAATATAGGACTAACGCTGTTTGAGAAATGAAAATAGACACATTTGCTAATCTTATATAAGAATATATGCAAGCTAAATTTAAATTGTTATTTTTCAGGTCGGATCCAGAAATAGTTGAGAAGATAAATATTTGATAATAGCTTTTATCTAATTTCAAGGAATGTTGTTTGTTTTAATACTAAGTGTATAGTGTCCATGTAATTTTTATACTGGCTGGCCAGTTATATATTATCTGCTCACTGCCTCCAACATATTGTATGGTGACAAAAATACTTATAGAACAAATGTTTCAGTAATATAAATTAATTCTATTACACGTATAAAAATAAATTAGATAATAAAATAATATAATGATTTATGTTATTTGCGATTTCAAACTAAAAATGACTTTTTAGTTTTAATGTTTTTGACATAAAATAATGTACCAATAATTGGTGTTATATAACTATGGAAAAATTCTTTAAAAAAAAAATTTATAGAACTAAAAAGATTAAACGTGTAAATGGCCTCAATAGCGATGAAAAACGCTAATATTTTAGATTATAACAAATAATGTTATTATAATTGTTTATTATTCATGTTGTAAACAAATGTGCGATAAATATAATTGTAAAATAAATTTTTAACACAGTACAGCAAACCTTATAATATAATTTGTTTCCTCTAACAGATGAATTACAATAACTTATTACAATTAATAAATGTTAATTAAAAACAAAACAGCAATTGCCATACTTAAAAATGCCAATTATGTCTTTTGGATTAACATTTTTTAAATATAAAAAAAATAATAATATATATATGTGATCGGTCGTTATTCTTAAATGGATTATTAGTCGCATTTTAGAAATAAAATCTACTTCTAAAGAAAGAAATAGTTTCTTGCAATTAGTGATATCTAGCCTTGACATTTTTCTGAAATATATTCTTTTTATGCGAAACTAGGCATTTATTTCAAATGTAACACTAAGAAAAACTCATCACTAAAACTTTTGAGTGATAATAATTATATTTAACTATTAATGAACTTGTCAGTAAAGTGATAAGTAGCTTACTTAATAACATGACCTGTTAAGCAAATTATTACTCCGAAGGTGGATCCCTCCTGCGGAGTAATAATTTCGGCTAATGGTTTTTTACGATAGCCCTCGGTCTTAAGATATTTGGTTAGAAAAAGAAAAAAAGAAACTACCTTTCAATTTAAAAAAATCAGAACAAATAAAAAAAATAATACAATATAGCAAATAACAAACATTACAAAACAAATACAAAACAATTTAAGGGCGCTAATTTTTAATTAAGAATGTAATTAAATTGTTCCTGATCCGTTTAGGAGATTACAAATCAATCACGCTACTAGAAAAAAAACTTTCAAGTCTGTCAATTGCCAAGTTAAATAATTTACAGGGGCAACTCAAGAAATATTAATAGTATCTGTTAAATATTTTTTAATCAAGCACCTTCTTAGCTATAGTATAAAAAATTGTTTTGTAAACCGGAGCTATATTTTCTGTTTACTATTATTAAAAATTATAATGTTAAACATAATTGAACGTTAAAAAGAAAAGGTAAAACACGAGGTGATACAGATTATTAGTTTTAATTAATTTTAAGTTTTTAATTTTAATTTAGCTCTCTAGACCAGAGGTTGAGGGAGTTAAGCCCAATTCCTTAGTTCAATGTCTTGATTCCAACAGTAACATTAGCTCAGCGAGGTGGTGAGTTTTTTGCCAGCTGCTGGGTAATTTGTCCCAGTAAGTAGTAATTTATATAAATATAAGGAATACCCACCTCTCGTTTTAATCATATTAATTCTAAAATTTTAGGTAAGGACCTGTCAGAGAAGTTTAACAACTGTCTAAAGACGGTCTAAAAACTAAAGACGTCTAATAACGGTCTAAAGAACGTACCCAGATTTCCTTAACCGGGGTAAAGAATAGGAAAATATAAACTATTCAAACAAGTTAAAAACAAGAACAACTAATGAATTAGTTTACATTAATCCCAGAGTGAACATAAAATAACAGCACTAAAGCAATATTTGCTACAGTTTTAGTGATTTCCGTTAGATTTTACAACATTCGTCATTCGTATTCAAAACACACTTAAGAATGGAAATGATAATTTTACTTCTGCATCAAGTATATTTATTTCACCTAGTAATTGATGCGGACAATCTGGAGTTAACAGTCAACAAGTAGGAAGAGCCCTTGAGTCACTGAGATATTATATAGAGAAGTTACTTGGCAATGAAGGCTTCTCTGATTCTTTAGTCATTTTAAGGGCTCTTATCACTAAAATACTCTCAGGAGATTATTCTCTAAAAATAGAACTGTCAAGATGACATGGTAGAAAATAGACAGGACTTCACTGCTTTCTACTCTTTTAGAGAGAGGATTATATTTAATAGCGAAAATCTTAAACTCAGTGTTTAAAATTTATGATCTACGTTCCATCTTTACACAAGTACTTGATTATATCAAATGCTAATGACCAATAAAAAATAGGAAAATTAATTAAATTTATGTGCTTAACAAGCTCGAAAATATTTTAGAAAACAATATTTATTTTAATAAGTAATTATTTTGATCAATGTCAACATGTCTAAATTCATCTTCAGAGTTCATTTCAACATGCCTTTCAATTTTCATACATTTTTCTTTTAATATTGCAAAAACCTAGAAGAATTTAAGTTTCATATAACATTAATTTAATCGAATAATACAAATTCAGGCATGGATTTGCCCTTTGAATTCTTTCTCTTTCGACTTAAAAGAGATAATAGAGAACGCCTTCACATCTCGAACCCAACTCATTAAATTTGCTAAGAGTAAAATAAAATGAACGAACTCCATAAAAAATTTTATCACTACACGATTAAAATATTATAAGGGTTACCAAAAAATAGATAATTAATGAATACTAACTAGAAATAACAATAAAATAATATTTATAATAAATTAAATAAAAATATTAGAAATATATTGTATCCTTTAAACATATTAAAAATAAAGAGTGAACTACGCACCGATGTAAAGATCGGAATTTAATGCGCTGCAGCGATTAGTCCCAGTATTAACTAAACTAGCTTGCAGCAACATTAACTAAATAAGAGTAACCATTTTAATGTTAAGGTTAGAGACCACAGTATTTAAATTTCGGGTTTCAGGTAGAAATGGTCTAAAGAGAATAAAAAAGCAAATTAACAAGCTTTCAACTTTATATCGTCTTATTTTCTAAGCACAAAATTACAAAATAACAACAAAAAGAAACTATTACTTGTTAGAAAACATAACAATATCATCTGGAAACAAGCTCTGAGTGTAAGCTTGTTTTTAAAAAAACAACCTTGAATATGACTTAAGTATACTGTTGAAAGCTTAGTAAATTGATTTTTTTATTCTCTTTAGACCAGTTTTACCTAAAAACTCAAAATTAGAAACCATTTTCTTATCATTCCTTTCAATTTTTTACAATATATAGGAATTAAGGAAACAAAGGGAAGGTATTGAGTAAAGGTAACGGTTAAAACAAGAATTGCGTCTCTTTAAACTTTTTTGTGACCTCGATCCAAAAACAGGTCTGAGGGATTTTATTTAAGGGAACATAAGCCGGTTTTCAAAAATTTTGCACTCTCTATTATTGTTCAAGCATAACTTTATCAAGCCTAAGTCAAAATAATCATAATTTAAAGTTGTTTACTGCAATTAATTTCTAACCAATTATTTAAAATATATAGAGGTAGATTATTTAAAATAAATAGTTTAATCTTCCTTAGAGGAAACAAATTGTGCCTACACCGAAATTTAGTGACAGCCAGAAGTACTGAGATCGAATCTAGAAAAGCACTACTTCCTATGCTGTCATTCTCAAACTTTATTTGCAGAAAAATCAAATAACAAAGTGCACAGTCAAAAAACTAGTGTAATTTTTTTTTCAAAGCATTATTAAAATTTAAGGTAAATCTTCGGTATACTGTGCACCCCGCTATCAATACTATATATCGATATATTTTTAGTTACGCGACACGTAAACGAGAACTGAGCTCTTAAAAGGTAAGCAGCGTCGTTAAATGATTAATTATAATTAAAACATTAGAAAAAACCAAACAACAAATAAATGAAAACATTAACAACAAAAATATAATAAAAAACCTGAAAATAACGAACACAAAAATACGTATAAAATACGCGTAACATAAAATTAGATGCGGTGTATCATCGATTATTCTTATGAAAACATAGTTAAAACATAAAAAAAATATGAAAATAGTTATAAACCGTTTTACAACAATAAATAAAAACACAAACAACAAAAAACATTTAAAATAATAAAATATGTTCATAAACGTAAGAGAAAAGGCATATATCGATTATTCCTACGTCATATCTCTAAACTAAAAATATATTGATATATAGTATTGATAGCAGGGTGTATTGATAGCACCGTATACCGAAGTTCAGCCAATTTTAAATTTAATGAGAAAACTTGACACAGTATAATTGTGCGAGAGACACCTAGGAATGTCACAAGCAAAGTGCAATGCTACAATTTCGTTACGTTCAACTCATCAGGGCATCGACAGAGCCTGAACTTACTTTCCCTTTACTTAAGTTCGTCAATGGAGTTTTTGCAAAACTCATTATAATAAAAAGGTTTATTACCAAAAAATACAGCAATTTCTAAATAGTAACTTAAAGAAATTGTTCGTATTAAAGATTTGTATAAAACCAAATCTTTGATAGAAATAAATAAATAATATTTTTAAGTATTATTTATTCAATGATTATTTTATTTATTATTTGTCAATTTCATTCCACAACTTTAGTAAACAAATTTAAAACAGAAATCAATTAAGTTGTCAAATTTTAAGATGGAAGACTCGGATGTGTTAAGTAGATCTTTGTTCACCATTTTAACCATTATTTTGTTACTGTGATTTCATGTTGGTAAATGAAAAATACTTGCCAATATGAAAAATGTATGTTAGTTTAACATTACCGGCAACACTGCGTGTTAAATATAACTTACTTTATATTTATTTATTTCTATTCAATACTAATGCATTCTTTAAGATACTGAAAGATCTAAATATTTATATAGTGATAATTACAAATTAATAAGTGTTAATTATTTTTAATTAATTAATGTACTGTAGAATTCTGTTAGTAATTTAATTATGTAAATAATATGTACGAATATTGTACCATATGTATGTAGAATTTTAAATCAATGTACAAAAATTTATTAAAAATTATCTAAAGATGTAAAAGTTAATTGAATTATAAATTTTACAATGTGAATATAGACAAATTAGTCTGATCAGTTTTGGTCAAAATTTTGGATATTTAATCAATTAAAAAGTTAAGTAATTAATTATTCATCAGAAGGTGAATGAATCAACAATAATTTGTTTGTTAAGTGAGTATAAGTTTGTTCCATTTTCCGAATCAACTTGTACAGTACAAAGGATTATTATAAATGTGGAAGAGAATTCCAAAAAAATAACACGGTAAAAGACACAGATAAAAAAACATAAAAACACTATTCGATAGAGATAGAAGATAGGAATTGCAATTAAACAATAATACTATTAGATGATAGACGTTTTGAAATAACTGTTAAAATTATTAACAAATATAGCTAATAGTCATTAGTAAAACAACAGCAGGGGATGAACAATAAAATGGAAATAAAACTATGACAAACAATGGAGGATACATTTTATGAAAAACAGTTAACACTCGTTTTGCAAATAATAATTAAGTAGAAACACACTTCAAAATTGCTTTAAAAATTTAGAATATGTAAAATGTCCTTATCCTAATCAAAGGACCTTTGATAAAACCACCTTTAAATGCCTATGAAATGAAAATATTGTCAATCAAAACTAATATGTTCGGTATCCTTGGTCAAAGTGAATTTCGAAATTATTAATCCAAGTGGAGAGTTACAATTTAGTTTAAAGGAGCTCTATTGATCCAATATGCAAACCGTTAAAAAACAAAATGGAATACGGGGTACCTCGAAACATTTCTTTACCACGTCAGTTCACAACGCTCATCCTCACGACTTCGGACTCGCTTTGCTCTTCTTAAGTAAACCACCAAATGTTTGCAACACGTCTTCCCACTCACTTTGCTCGTTCTTAGATAGTAAATACATTCGTTTTATTTCCAGCGGTAACCCATTTAGGCAATGGCCATGCTCGACGCTGCTAACTTTTATGAATCAACAAAACCGGAGATACAACTTTTTATATTGAAATGAAACTTGGTATACTTATTTATTTCATAAGAGGAATTGTTTTTACAAAGTTTTAACTCAATAAGATTATTTTATGATTTTCACAATTTAATAAAAAACGTATACAAGTCATTCGATAAAAATTGAACTAATGCTGATAATAAGATTAAACATGGCACATATTTTGGTCTTATATACAACTAAATGCGTGCAGAATCTCAAACAAAACGACTTTTATTAAAGTTTTCAGCGTTTTATAAATTTCGAAATATTTGCTGAGTCATCAGTGCAGGTTAAAATTATTTTCCGGATAGCAAAAATAGACCTAAATATTGATTTTTGTTTCAACTCTCTAGCATAAATAAACTGGGAGAAACGATGATAAAATACACATTTACACACACATATAGAGACTGATAACTTTGTGAAAACCAATTAGGAGGTTTTAAAAACACCTGAAACGGATAATTTGACATCTAGATTTCGGATTTTCTCGCAAACGCAATACCATTCGTAGACCAACTGTTTAAGTAAGGAAAAGTAATAATATCTTATTACTATTAATTTTATTAGTGAATTATGTTCATAAATAAAAATAAAAATAATTACCACAAATAATATATATAAATAACAATAAACCTCCATTACTGAACTTTAAAAAGTCAGAATAAGTATTTTTTACTAAAATACGGTTTCCTTGGTTTAGATCGAATAACGTCTAACTATCGCTTTCCGTTAAGTAACTTGCACTGTCAAAATAAGTTGTTAAAACATTGTCTTAGTCTACATTTAACGATGTAAAATAAAATAGAGATATATATATAAAATTTATTATTTTGCTATTTGTACAACGGTAAATTTATAAATTAATGTCATAAATAAAAAAACTTTACAAAAAATAAAAATATTATAAATGAGGTTAATGAATAATACTTGTTTATAAAAGAATAAATAAAGGACACAAAGCAAACGAACTAAACATAATTAAGAACTTTATAATACCATTTTTTAAAAAGTTTATTTTAGAGACAAATGACCTTTTTCACTTAACCTCTTAATCAGGCTTTTTTTATCAAACTTTTAAATTAAACAAAAAGTTATATTTTCTAAATTTTAATAGAAGCTAAGAACTAAATAAATTAATTTAATTTCAAATTAAACTCATTCTTCCTTCGTATATTCGCTAAAAAAATAATTTAACCAAAATTGATCAGAGACTAAATTATTAATTGTAACTCCGTTTTATGGATCTCTTTTATCAATAAAGTTTAAATAGTATTTTGATGATTAATTAATTAATAAAATTTATTATTTCACATAAAAAAAGAAATATTAAAATTGTAAGATTTCTAAAGTTTTATATTTTTAGAAAAAATGTTTAAAAAAATGAAGAGTAAGATAACAAAATGTGCATATTATTACAAAATTTAGGTCTTTTTTAAGCACTGCTCACTTACTTAGTACTTCGTTTGACTGTATTTACCCATTTTATTTGATTATTATAAAATAAATTAAGTCAATTAAAAATACTTAAACTAAAGGATTACATTTAAAATATTTTTATCACAGCATGTCACAAGTAATTATGCCCAACACAGTTGATTAGGGGTGGTTGCGGTCACGCCTTGTATCACAGCATATCACAAGTAATTATGCCCAACAGGTAGTTAGGGGTGCTTGCTCACAGTAAAGTATTCTATCCTATTAGTACTTAAAATAATATTTAAGAATATATTGCTATGGATCTAAGGTGCAAGGTTTTTTAGCCTCTTCTACTTCTGAGGAGGGAAAGGATGAAAACCAACCCCAATATACAAAGAATAGTACAAGTTTTATAAGAACTAAAGAATAAATAAATCAGAGTTAATCTTTAAAATAATACATTTGACAACCTAAATTTCTTTTGGAAAGCCAAATTTTCTATGGAAGACCTTAAAAGATTGGTAAAAGATTATACTAGAGGCTGCCCGTAATCGAATTATAATAGTGAATAATTAATTATTGATAGTGAAAACTAACTTGAATTTACTTATGCACAAATTCTTTCGATAGTAAATCGCAACTGATAAAATTTTAAAATTAAAACATTTTATAGAGTAACTATATGGGGGTTCTAGTTAAGCGTACGTTATAAAATAGGAATAACCCTTTGACACAACAAATTTGGATCACCCTCAATTGTGTGTTTTACCAGTTATTAAATTTTAAAAGAAAAAACTGTTTTAAAAGGTAGCCTAATTTTTGAGAAGATAAAAAGAGATATTTAAAGCAAATTTTGAAGCTCATTTGACTATATCGATTTAAGGAAATCTAAATATGAAATGAAATTTGCATATTTCTCCACTTAGTTGATCCCTTGCTCACCCTCCCCCTCCAAAGCCTCACTGTTTTATAGTCAGCAATATTATCTTCATCCAACGAAATCTTTTCTAATTACTGTTTAATGAAAAAGATTTTCGCATACAAGCAGAAAAAGAGAGTTTACGACAAAATCCTAACGATTTTTTAAAGAGCTTACATTTTAGTAAATGAGTTTTATAAAGAGCACGTTAATTAAAACTTGCATTCTTTGTTTTATAGTAAGCTTATTTAAACTATGAAAAGTTAAAATTAAAAAGATTACAGTAACTACTTATAAGAAAAACTTTATAGAAAGAGAGTTTATAACATATTAGTTGTCTAGCCAATAACGTACTCGGCAGCATCTATGTTTTTCATAATTGATTTATATTAAATCAATCCTAATTAATTAATCTATTATTTAAACATTTATATGTTCAAATTGGACATTTAACCACTATTGATGATTCTTGAACGCTCCGATTTTAAAAATATATTTATCCCTAATAATACATGAGTCCATTCAGTTTAATATAAAAAATTATTTTATTAAACAACTCAATAAATATTGCACATTAAAAACTACATTGGTTAAAAATCACCATATATCACTTTGACATATCACTTTCCAATAAGTTATCACTTAAGTCAACTTAATCCAAATGCTTAATTCAACGAAACCATTTCACAAATTAAAATTATCCAAAAGATAAACAACCTCAGCGAGCTAATTATTCAAAATAATTAATTACAAACCTCACAATCGAAAACCATTTACCAAATAATAACAAGTACAAAATGATAACAGAAAACTTTATTATTACGATTGTTATTAAAAAGGAAATGAATAAATTGATAACAAAGAAATAACATAGAAAATAGAAAAGCGATAAAAATAAATTATCAAAACAAAATAGTAACTTAAACAATAAACAATTATAATGGGTAAATAATGTCAAACTATATTATTATTAACTATTTCCTAATTTAGTTCACATTCTAGTTGACTACTTATAACCATATTATCCTATCCTAATTATTCTACTATTTAATACTAATATTTTAATACCCAAATGAATCTCATTTATACTTCAAACTTATTTCATCCTAAATCTAATTATGGTTTTATTGCTTCTAAACCATGTCTTCAATTTTTATTAACCCTAAAATAACTTTTTATAAAACTTAATAATAATTCTTCCTTCCTTATTACTGACTCTAATTAGATTTAATTTAACGTCTATTTCAAATTATATCTATTTTTAATTTCAGTTTAATATTTTTCTCAACTGCAGATGTATGTATACCTCAATATTCACAGACATTTTGTTATTAAACATTGCCTTTGCTAATTTAGTCACATTTTTTGTCTTTCTTTTAAATCGTTTGGATATTACTACGGAATTGTAAATGCGTCGAATTTTTAATAATATTTTAATCTTAAATTTTTAATTAATTAATAGTAATAAAATTTGTTTCTTTTTGAATTATTATAATTTTACAGCTTTCACAAAGGTTTAATTAATAAACAACTAAAACACTTAAGATTAAGAATAAAAATTTAATATTCATTTAAAAAATAAAAAAATTTGGTTCAAATAAGCTCTTACAAGAATAATAATTTTGTAGAAAAAACTAAAAGCACAAGCATACTTTAAACTGTAAAAAATCAAAATTAGATATGATAAGATATAACCAAATCTAATTGAAAGTATAAAAATATTAACGTTTAATGTTATTAAGGGTTTATTTTTTATACAGCAACATAATATAAGCTGTATTCTGTATTTTAGATACAAAAGTAAAACTAAGTTAAATCTAACTCTGAAGTTAATTGGCATTTCTAGTATACCACAATAAAGAATTGTAACTTATACAACCAAAAAAAAAAAAAAAAAAAACAAGCAGCCAAACATGGAACTAAGCTTAACAATTTCATTACTTGAACATCATGAAACAAGGACTGCTTTGCGACCGTTATAACTATCCGCAGAAGTGGTTGAGGTCATGTTAGATTTGAAACATTTCAAGACAGCACGAAATTATTTTTTGGAGACATTTTGTTTCCAAAAACAGATACAGATCCACGTGCTAAGAAGTGGACATTCAATAAAAAATTCAATTTTACAATGCTTCCCTCTCCTATTATAAGAGAAAAAAATAAATGAAAAAATGTTAGAAAAAAAAAATAATGAAAAAAAAATGTTAGAAACGTTAAAATAATGAAAAAAAAATTAATGAAACTTCAAAAAAATGACAATTGTGCTTTTAGTCTAAATAAAGCTAAATTCAATGTTAATACTAAGATAAATTAATTGTAGTTTGTTTATACAGCTAAAATTAGATTAAAAATTGTATTTAGTTGCATCAAGTGATATAAATAAGATTTTAAACTTTTTGCGCACAATTGAGTTTTGAGATTTTTAATAAGAATATTGTAATACGATTATGCAAATGTTATTGCAAGTTGAATTTGAAAAATAAGAATGCTGATTGTTTAAATTCTTAAGTCTAAAAGCATGACATTCAATAACGTTGTCATAAAAAATTAGATAATTTTAGATTTTTATCAAAAATTATCAAATTTATATTTGATTAATCTAATTAATAGAGTGAGCTGGTGTTGCTTAGCACTTGATTTTTCAATGAAATAATAAATTAATGAGTTAAATAATATTTAAAAATATAATGCTCTTATTAATAAAATATCTCCCGGTTTTGGATTTTTTTGCAAACACAATACTTTTCCTATATACCTAAGGTATAAATGAGGAAAAGTAAAAAGTAACACAGATATTTTGTTCTTTTTTTGTAATTTTCTTTTTCGATGTGAATTCACTCAAATTTCGGTCAATTCTTTTTGCTTTTAAAAATAATTTACCACACATTTACAAAGACCATTTATATTTTAGTAACCATCGTTTTTTAAAAATTGCAAACCTAATATAAATGTAAACTGTAAACTGTAAAATGTAAACTACTAAAACTGAAGGTAATGGTAATTAGTAGTTATAGAATGGTTACTGAAGGTTATAATGGTTACTGAAGGTTATAATGGTTACTGAAGGTTATAATGGTTACTGAAGGTTATTAGTTGGTATAGTTTACCTGGTAATCTAGGTTAAAATCCAATATATTTGAAGAAAAAATACTAAAAATAATTAATTATTATATATATAATTACATTTTTGATAATAGATTTTTTTTATAAAAAAAGAATAGGTGATCAAATAAAAATATATTGTACTTAAATTTTATTAACTTTAAATAGAAGGATTTTTATATTTTATATATTCTGCTATTAAGTACCGGGAATCTAAAAGATGGTTTCGTAGAAGCAAATCGTGATTTTTTAATCAAGTCCTGCTTTAAATGTAAATGGTAAAAAGAGAGAAGAAAAACCAGAGAAGAATCGAGTGAAAAGTAACACTTCATTCTTCTTTAAAACTGTAGAATCCAAATTCTATCAGTCTGGATTTAAATCAGTAAGATATATTTTCTTTAATTTCTTTTGATTAGGCTTTTGATTTTTGGCATGTCTTTGATCTTCCAACAGAGTTTGGTATAGTTATTACAACGGCAAGGGAGAGAAGAAAGTTTTACAGCTCAAGGCCAAGTTTTCACATTAGGCGAAGCCGCAGGTGAAAACTTTATCACTCAAACGTGATAAAGGAGGTAAATAAGTTAGCTCCCGAGATATTGCCAAAGGAGATAACTAAAATCGACTCCCGAGGCCTAGCCGAGGAAGATAATACGAAAGCTGAAATTCTTCGATCCCTGTCATGTATTAAATTTTACTTACGACTTAGATAATAAGTGAAATATATTTCTTAATTTTAAAATTTGTTGATGATGATGGGAATGAGAAGTTACAATTTGAAGGGTTGTTAATAAAGATTGTAGGTAGTGGGTTTTCGATTTTTTTGTACACATTCTCTTTTTCATTCCTCACATTATTTAGAATTTGTTCTGTGACTTTGATTTACGTCCCTAGGGACGTAAATATGCATTTACATCCCTAGGGACGTAAATAAGCGTTTACGTCCCTAGGGGCGTAAATATGTGCTTTACGTCCATAGGGGCGTAAATATGAGTTTTACGTCCCTAGGAACGTAAAACACGTTAACAGGGCCAGGTCGCTACACATGAAAATCTGATTTACAAATCAAGTCGTAGGTAAAATAAATGTCTAAGGCGACATGACATAAGACTTAATATTACTTGAAATTAATCCTAATAGGTATAACGTTGATATTAAAATAGCCCCACCCTGAACAGGAAAGTAACACCAGTTACAATAAAATACTAACTCGATTATTATTTATGTAATACAAAAAAAGAGCAGTTGTACTATTGAACAGAGATAAAAATATACTATAAATAAAAAAAATGTTGGAACGAATTAAATTTAAATAAAGAATCTCCACCCAGATAAAAAAAACTAAATAAATTATTTGCCTAATGTCTGTATAAAAGCCCTAAAATTTCTGTTTCACAAATGCTTTATTTTGTTTTGAACTCGCTAAAAAGAATGTACAAAATGAACTGCGATCGTAGCTTAATTTATTGAGCATCTGATCAGTAAACAAGAGCTCCTATTCTCAATTCTAATATAAGCTGAGAATTTTTATCGTTTATTTTTAATTTAAATTTTTGAGATTTTATTGTTTTAAATTCAAAAAACTAAGCTTTGCATTATAAATATACATTATTAATAATAAAAATAATATATATATATATAATATATATATTATATATATATATATATATATAATATATATTATAATATATATATATATATTATATTATATAGCAAGGTGGCGTCAAAGTGCCGAAGGCAAAAGCTTCTGTTTCTTATTTGTTTTAGAAATGAAGTAAAATAATAAAAAAAATACCACACATGATGAGAGATGTCACCTACTGAAAAACAAACAAATATATGAGTACAATATTTTTATAGAAATTTAATAATATATCATATATATATAATATATATATATTATATATATATATATATTATATATATAATATATATATATATATATATATATATATATATATAATATTATATATAAATTTTATATATTATGTACTTTAATTATTTATTATGTTATATTCTAACTTTCTATTTTTGTTTATTATTGTTATATCTTAAACTTTAATTAATTTTCTAAAAATGTAAACTGTGTTTACGAAATTATAATAAAATAAAGAAGTATTTAAAACTATTATAGAACTAAAAACTGGTTCAGTCACTATTATTATTTTAGTATGGAGTTCAAAAAAATTCCAATAGCCGTCGAAAATAAAATGTTTTAAAATTTTAAATAATAAACTGCTACTTTTATTGAAGGAAATAATTAACAGTTCATAATTGAATCAGAAAATATATATATTTAGCTAGCACCTAAATAATATTGTAATAAGAATAGATTATCAGCATTATGTATTTGTCATGTAATGAAAAATAAATTAAAGAATCAAAACGGTTCTGCTCAATATTTAGTGTTCTAGCGACAGAATGTGTAATAAAATCATAATAAGAATTAATTAATTAATTAAAGTGTTAATTGAATTGTATGGTTACTTGTATAATTATTTTATTCCAATATCACTAGACAGTGGATGGCATCATATAGGGTGCATCGAAGTTAATAAAAAAAACAGGAAAAAATCTCTCTCAAATAGAAACTTTGATTCAGTGGCAGACTACTTAAATTTAAAAAAAAAACATCGAACGCTACTCGACACTAACTTGGTAAGCAAACAACTACTACTAGGATTTTAAGTAAAAAGGATGACTCATTATTGATAAATAGAGGTAATGTAATCTTCCTTAATAGGTTACAGCAGAAAGAGGTAATTTATGGTTATTTTACTGAAACAATACGATTTACAATACGAAGTAAATGTAAATACTATAATAAACATAAAAATTAAAAAAAATATCATAAAAGAAAACAATCATTGAGATACATTTTGAGAAGTTCAGCCAAGACCAAGTTTTCTACCTTATAGAGAAAATTTTTAGTAATCAATCACAAAAATATAATACTATAATTTAAAAAAGTGTTTTCTGAAAGTGATTTTTTATTAAAAGTCTCTTGCTTTACTAGATATATAATAATATAATAATGCCCGTTTAAGGTTCTTTTGGCCCTTCAGGATATTCGCCCTGCGGGAACCACCTTGGGTGGGTCACATTAACTATGCTCAAAGTAAAGCTAAAGTTGGCGAAATCTTTTACATTAAATTTTATTCATAAAAACTGAGAGCATAGGCTGTGAACCCCGAGCATCCGGTGCCGAAATCCAGTACTATACGACCGCGGCTACGGAAACAGACTTACTAGATATACACATAAATAAATAATTGGATCAATAAGGTTGCTTTTGCTGTGGTTTTATGTGGAAGGAGACTGGTGTCACATAATCAATATCGTTAATAAAAAAATTAACTAATTAAATAGCCTTAGGCTCAATAAGAAGTCCCTTACGTATTGGTTGTTTTGTTTTATTTCTGCATTATTAATATTTTATATTACATGGCATTTTGCCATGTATTTTACGATAATTCATACGGGCCCCTACGGGGTCACTTATTGTACTGGCTAACTGAGATAGTATTTTTGATCAAAATTTGCTAAAACTTTTAGGCTGAGTTAAATTTATTTTAGAAAAACAAAGAGCAAATACCTATGGAAGTAAGATTAAATTAAAGAATTGAGTCAAAGGTTCTGAAAAAGAAACTGGAATTTCTTAAAGACAAAAAATCTACGATAAAAGTTAGAAACAAAGAATGATCTGAAACCAGAGATAAAAGATTCCTTATGCGAGAAGAAAGCAAAACAATAGGAAAAAAGAGAAACGACTTCAAAATATAAGCTAAAGGAGAATTGCTAAAAAATCCAACAGGTCTCTGTCGTCTCTTTGTTTTACGTTAATAGAAATAAAAGCCCTGGAAAGTTTTAATACAACATTTTTCAACCAAATTTTCCGAACAACAAGATCTTCCAGCGATCAAGAGTAATTTTCCCCGCTGAATCCGAACCACGACTGTTTATTGTCAAGGGGAATATTGAAAGATTTTGGGCATCTAAATACTTTCCGCATAAGTCTGAGCTGTCACATTTTTTAATTGATTTCAGTTAATAATTTAAATCGACTTTTATTTAATAAAAAGTTCTCAATTGTTAAGTAAATAGTTGTCAGTAACAAAATAAGTAGATTTATTTTATAAACCATAAATTTAAATGTTCAGACACTAAAATGTTAAAAAAACGTCTACTATTAAAAAGCTACATTCCGATTCTCCAAATAGTCGACATTAATTTATAAATGAACTACCTTACTAAATCAACCAAATGTATTCAGTATATAATAGAAGAAATTTAAAAAAAATAAATACTAATATCATCAGGATAATCAAATTAAAGGCGGTATTCAGAAACTTTTTAAAAAACCTGCTAGGTTGTTCCTAGCATTTTCAGTGAAATGCTAGGAAAAAAACTAGGAGAAGTGTCTTCCTAGACCTACCGAAGGTTAAAAATCTACTTAAAGCAACACTAAAGCAAGGAAAAAGCGAAGATAAACCTAGGAACAACCCTGGAGACATCTTTTTTTGATAATTCTGAATAAGGACGTAATTCAACTTTGTAAGACCTAATTTTACACATAGCAATTCTCATAGACTAATAATATCACCATACATTTCTCTTTATAAACCAAGCATTATTTTAAGTATATGTATAAAGCTGTTCTCTGGCTTACTGACATCAAAAGTAAAAGCGATTTTATTTAGCAATTATTTTAGTGGTTTTATTAGGGATATAGGAATTTTGGTTGTATGTATGCTCCTAGATAACAAAAAAATCGGACCTTGAACTTTTCCTCATCACATCGGATTCGCTACGCTCATCCTCCCTAGTTTAATTGGATTCACTTCGCTCGTCCTCAGAATGTACAAGTCGTTAAATTTATACTGCAACACGTCTTCGGAAACGCTTTGCTTGTCCTCGTTCTATTAAAACGAGACTTAGTGTCCTTATTTATTACGTAAAGGTATACAAATACTTGTACCAAATTAAAACTCAATTAGATTATTTTTCGATTTAATAAAAATTAAACTAATGCTGTTAATAAGATGAAACTTAGCACATCTATTAGTCTTATACAGGACTACAAGCGTACTAAATCTCAATCCGATCGCAACATTATAACGCATCATCAACGTAATAAAAATTATTTTTCAGATAGCAGAACTACTACCATAGACTAATTTTTGTAAAAAGTTTCAATTCTCTAGCATAAATACACTAGGAGCTACGACGATAACAGATACACACACACACATACATATATACTCACAGAAAACTTTGTGAAAACAACTTAGGAGGCCCTAAAACGGATAATTCCGGTGACATACCTGTTTAATTCTTTTTTCGTGAACACAACACATTTTCTATATACCTACGGTATAAATAAGAAAAAGTTAAAATATAGAAGCAAATAAAATAAAAAAGTAGCTTTGTAAATATAGAAGTCCAGCATACTTCATTATGGCTGTTATTTTTAATTTTACTGCGATTGTCCTACCTAGCACATTCACACTGTTCTTTACCCTAGCCCTAACCCACAACACAGAATAGTATAGTAGTAAATAGGGATAGTAAAGTAGAGGAGATTGTTTACATGCAACCATGCAACGTTACATTGATTTCTTAACTTTACTCCAAGCAACACAGTACTGCCGCATTCAATTTAGAAGTCATCTAAACTTAGCAGCATGAAGAAGTCAGACAGAGTAAGTATTACCTAAAATTAATAGCAGAATCAAGTGTAGCTAAATAATTTAAAATTAATAAATGTAGTAGTAATCCTAAACTTTTGCCGCAGCTGTGTTCTGGCAGAGTCTAGCAAATAGGCTGGCAGAATTTTTAATAAAGACTATTAGTCGATAAGAACCACATGTTCCTACAAACAAAGCACGGATGAACGCCAAAGCAAGCATATATATCTAGAAAAATCCTAAGACACCGTTGACTGATTTAATCATTAGTAGCCTCATTACTAAAGGCAGAGTCATAGCGTAGAGTACATGTTTATACTAATTTGAAGACCTATATAAGCAGCAAGGTACAAATTGTGTTCTTCATAAAATACAAGAGACCTTCGACCTCTTTGCCGCCTAAGAGATTAATTGTAACGTCATACAATCATGATTCTATAGGATCAGAAGAACATTAAGTATACTCATATTATTTGAATTTCAGAACATGTCGCTAGAAATTCCTGGCATGGAGGAGGCTGTGTGTGATCTACTCAGAAAGTATTGGGTATCAATAATACGATTTAATAAGTAATATTTAATATAAGTAATAAGATAATATTTCAATAGGGTGCATTCGGCCCCTTAACCGCTATACGGCGTCGACACATTAGAGAAGCTTCCTAGACTCATTCCTTAGACACAGTTCCTTTATGTCTGTTCTCATACGACCACAGCTGAAAGGCTGATTTGAGGAACATAATTCACAATAAATGTAAAAATAATAAGAATCAATAAGAAATAATAAATAAAAGAAACATAAAATTGTTTAAACAATAATTAAATAATAAAGTAAGTGGAATTAACTATGAAGCTATACCAAATTTTAATATTGACAAGTCATTTAGTTCAAATATTCATGTAGATCAATATGTTATTGTTTCCTTGAAAAATTGTTTCAATAACTCATACGACCATGGGTCGTGATTATTGTAAATTTTCAATGAAAATACGCTTTGTGCGTATTCTATCGTTTCCCCATGCCATCATAAGCCCATAAGATGGTTTAATCACGTCAGCATTGCCACCATTGGAACGAAATCCCCAACATAACCAACAAAATGACACAATTATACATAATCCTATAACTGTACATTTACATACGTGAAATGGCAGAGTCCAGGAAGTCCTGTGAGCCCGACTAGCAGGACAAGCAGCCACTTTGGAATATAGAAAATTATAACCAATTGCCACGTTTTGTGCGGTAGATTACTCTAAAAAATATATAACTTAATTAAATCACTTCTTTAACCCAATTTCCTTACAGGACACGTGTAATCTTCTCCAAGAAGCGCAGGAAACGCCACACTTTCCAGAGCTTAAAACAGTAAGTAATATACATAATTAAAATTTAAAAATAAATAATCAAGTATCTATATTTGATTATTGCTATAGCACCAGAGAAATCCCACCAGAGAAACTTTAATAAAAGTCAAACTTCTAAAATAATCAAGTCTTAGAAGGTTTTCATTACACAGAATTGATGGAACTTATCAGAGAAATTTTAGAATACGTAAAAACTGAAAAATATGTTTTAATGACTTAAAGGTCATTAGTTGATTTTTTATAATGGAATAAGTTGTACAAATAAATTAGTATAAAATCTACCAAACTGATTTAGTGGATAATTTATTTTAATATATCAAAATATCTATTTTAATCGTACCAAATATTTATAGTTTATACATTTATCACAGTTCCTCTAATAAATACATATATACGCTTGATTAACGTTATATCTAACTTTCATAGGTTAATGTTGGTTAAGCTAAGTCTTCTAGTGAAGGGTATATTTCATTTAAGTTAAATTAATTACAACACTTTTTTGGGGGAGTAAGGGGAGGCAATAATTAATAGGAAATTTTAAAATAAATATTTTACAGTTAGATGCACTCAGGAAGAAAAGAAGACTAACAAAAAAAGAAATAGAGGATCTGATACAAAATAGAGAGCAGCTGACAACGGAAATAGGAGAGATGAAACTTCCGACTCTAGCTCAACTGAAAAGGATGGTAACATTCTATATTACATATTTGTGATTCGTATGTATAGATGATCTCAGTCTTATAAAGGTTTTGAGGTATTTTAGCTAAGTAGGGAAATGTTTAATTTTTGGGACCTTAAAACGTTTAAAAAGGTTACAAAAATGTAGTTTTTGTATTTGTACAAAATGTATTTTGTTTTTGTTTTGTATTTGTATTGATTTGCTCCCAAAAGCATAGACTGTATGCACATATTTTGAGAGTATAATGTATAATCTTTTCCGCAAATACGGTTCTTCCTTATTTTTACAGACTTATAAAACAGCTCTTAGTGCGAACAAAAAACGAGTAAAAAACAATAATAAGAAGTAATTTGCATCATATAATAATGCGATCGTAAATGACATAAATAAGTCTAATTGCAAAAATTACGAAAAATATTTTAGTAATTTTAGTAAAAGTCTCAATAAATAAAATTTGAGTTTCTTTATCAAAAGCCTGGAGGGACTATTTCCGAGTGTCTGATAAATAATGTGGCATGTACGCAGAAAACTGGATCTACCAAAATAATTAAAACTTTTGTGGTAAAAATAAAGTAGTATATTTTTGGGAACAGTTCCCAGATGTAGCATTGCATTTTGCTTGTTACATTTCCTAGGTGTCTCTCGCACAATTATATTGTGTCAACTATTCATGTTTTGCAAAACTCGGTAGTATCAAATGATATAGTATATTTTTAAATTTAAGACATTCCACAAATTTGAGAATGATTATATTAAACATGATTTAAGACATATATATTGTCATATGTCTTTTTATATGTCAAGCAAACTTACTTCAATTATGACATAATGTCATCTAAGAAGCCGATGAGGGCAATTGAGTGTTTCATAAACCAATTAAGAGATGTCTTTTAATTGAATTATTTCTGACTTTAAGAATTAAAGAATTAGATAAATGGCATCAGTTGATACTCTTTGACTCAGATGATGGCAGCAGTTAATACTCCTCGACTCAATTGATGACATCGACTGATGCTCATCGAGTCAATTCATGGCATTAATGACAAAATCTGGCATTGCTTATAGCATTAAATCTAACCTAATAGATTCATTGTTACGGAAAATTCCACAACATTCACTATTTTAACATTATTTTTACTATTAACATTATTTTATTCCTCAAGTACATTTAAAAATATTTATGGATAAAATCTATAAATGATTCCAGTTTAAGATTCCGCTACAAGGATACGAGGAAGATATGAAGAAAAAGAAGAAACCCGAGTTTCAGATAACACTGAAAGAAACGTCAACATTGCATCTGTTTGAGCTTCAAAGCAAAGCTGTTGATAAGACAAGTGAACTAGCTCAAAAAGTTATCAATGATAATGACGCCTTCAAACAGGTCAGTACCTTTAAAGTGAACCTTTTTTTAAGAACATGAATACTATTTACTGGTTGATAACATCTGTGGTATCATAAAACCTCAGTAGCGTAAAGTAAGCTCACTCAAAGTAAACATAAGATCCATAAACCTTGCATTTCATTTCAGAAAAAGCTTTCCGTATACTAAAATTAGATACCTTTTAGGTTAATACAAAAATATGATATATATTGCATAGAAAAACTAGTTATCAGAATAAAATTGTCACTCTAAAGCTGAAATACTCCATATAATTTTTGATTGCGACGTGGATAAGAAAAGTCTAGCCAAAGTGATGAGAATTATTTTATTTCAATGCTAATCAAGGATAACCTATAAATGATAGGGCACTTATGAGCAATTATACTTAGATGATGAGCTATCATTGACTTGTTGTCATGGACAGTCGACCCTTCATGGCTTATACAGTTTAAAGTAACTACAACATCTTAAAATGACTGTCCTGTACCTACAATCTGGTACAGGTATGTGGAAGAAAAAGAGGAAATATGATAAAGACTTTTACTATGAATGTATAGTTATTTTTTAATTTTTCACCGGTTTAATTCTTATAAATTTATAATAATCTTAATTTTAATAGATTAATTTTTGTATAAACATTTTTGTGCTTGGAAACTATGTGTATGTTTTTGTATTTGAATAAATGAATAAAATACCTAACAATAAGAATGCTGTTTCAACAGTCGATAGATAAATTTCAAAAACAAGAAAAGCTTATTCCCCATTAAGTTATCTACTCGTTCATTAGAGGACTTAAAGTCACAGCATGTGGGTTTGATACCAACCCTCAAAATCTAATTAATAATAATAATCAGGAGTCCTTAGTCCTTACTCTCTATAGTGGAGTGACAGGGGCATCGGCGCCAGGCCGCTTCACAGCCTTGGGGCTTCGCGGGGCATTAGCCCACTCAGAAGACGTGTTTGTGCACTGATTGTTGTTCTGTATATTGTTGCTTCATTTGTTATAACATGGCAATATACCATGTATTTCGCAAAGTTTAATCAAGTGGGCACAACTTCATGGCCTCTATAGCACCACTAATTGTACTTCCAAAATTATTTACCTTATATATACTTTCGCGACTAACCCCAAGATAATTTATTCTTAAAACAAATCACGTTAAACCCTGTTTCAGTATTTGGAAAGAAAGGAAAAAATCCATACGGATGACAGCGAAACTCAAACGCAGTTTCTCTTTACAGAAACCAAACAATGTCAGACGGAAAAAATAGAGAAAAAGGTAAACAAAGTCAAACATTAGTAAGTAGCATTATAATTTTTAGTTTTCTTACTTAAGACTGCAAGTATTTGAAAAAAATATTGTGTTCATCTTAAAAAATACCGTTTTAGGTGTTTTTATGTATCTGTTATGTAGATTAGCCACGCATAACTGTTGGTTGTGTTCAGGCTATAGAGGTGCTCAGATTACTTTTTTGATGTTTTAAAATTCAGCCATTTTTAGTAATAACATCTCTATAGAATAAAACCACTTACTATAACATTAAAAAATGTTTTTCTTTTGAGGGCAGCAAACAAATAGTAAGTGCAGCTTAAGATTACAAGATCTTATTGAGATTGTTATCTCAGATAACACGCGAAGTAATACTATAACTAAAGTTAAGTATGGTGGACGTCAAGTAAAACTTAATCCAGCTCTAGTTACACTCTATCCATAGAGTGCTTATAACTTAGTCATCAAGCTGGGCATTGAAACTGAGTCAAGGAATAAGGAAAAATGAGTTGTGGAGTGTTGTATACTACACTAGTTACTATTAGGTAATAACTAAAAAGTTAGAATCATAATTGTAATATAATTGAATGACATTAAAAACATCATATGACAAATTATGTCAAAACTATAAGATAAACAAATAAATATATATCATCGCTCCCCTCTGAATCTGCTTGAGAGCATCTGATTTATATGTCGTCTGCATACCTCTCCGTCCTCTAACCTTATTAGAAAATGTAATTGACCTAACTTCTTTATAACATTTCCAAAACTCCAGCGCTCTCCTTTATCTCCTCTATACATTCTAACTTGAACTCTCTCTCCCTCCTTGAAACATCTCTTTACTGGGAACTGTTCCTCTAGGCATCTTTTCTTAGGTAGGGTATTTGTTAACATTAGGTCTAACCTCGTTCGTATATTTCTGTTAAACATTAAATTGTATGCACTTTCCCCTGTTGAATTTGGCGCCTTCCTTAACTGCATCAAAAGACGACATAATTTTAAGTTGATATCTCCCCCTTCCTCAGCCATGGCTTTCAGATTCTTTTTTATAGTCTGGACAAATCTTTTCGCTTGGCCATTCGTGGCTGGATGGTACGGTGCTGACGTATTATGACATATTCCATTATTCTTAAGAAAATTTTGAAATTTGTAGGCAGTGAACTGTGGTCCGTTGTCTGATACTAATGTTACTGGAATTCCAAAAGTTGTAAATAAAAATCTGAGTTTATTTGTACACCAGTCGGTGGTTGTAGTTTTTGTCGCAAATACTTCGACCCATTTTGTAAATGCATCCACAACAATAAAAAATTGATAACCAAGTAAAGGTCCTGCAAAATCCACATGAATCCTTTGCCATGGTGCGTCTGGTCTCTCCCAAGTGTGTGTTATTTGGGGTGGCTCATTTTGTTTTAGGCAGCACCTTTTACAAGATTTCACCATCTCTTCTATATGTTTGTCCATATTATACCAATAACAATAACTTCGTCCAATCATTTTAGTTTTTACAATGCCCATGTGCCCTGTATGTAGTTCTTCAAGTACTTCTTTCTGTAACGACGCAGGTATCATGTTATGTAACCCGCAACACTTAATACTAATCCCCCTTATTAACTAAACCTGGGTCATTGTTAGTTTTCGAGCTATCATAAAATATGTATCAAGTGTGAATCAAAAATATAAGTTCAAGTTACTTTTAATCAAGTGTTTAGTATTTATTTGTATCCAGTAAGTATTTAAAAGTGGCGACGAGGATATGGAGGCCTTACTACAACAGTTTGTTACTCAGCAAACAACATTATTAAATACGTTCAATGAGTTAGTACAGCAACAGTTACAATTACAACGACCGGCGGCGGCGGGTAGCACCGATTTAGCCACACAAGTTGCTAGTTTATCCATTAACTTCGAAAATTTTGATGAATCGAAGGAGGAATTTAAGATATACCGGCAGAGATTAGAAAACTACTTCTCACTAAAGAAAATTCCTTCTGATCAACAAGGACAGATGTCTAGAGCTAAAATACTTTTAAACTGCATAGGGACCAAGTATTATCAATTAATTGTCAGTCTTATATCTCCTGAAGAACTTAAAGATAAAACTTATTCTGAATTGATTGGTGTTATTGAAAAACATCTCAACCCTAAACCTAACGTTTACATAGAACAACATAGGTTTCTTTCTACATCACAACAACCTAATGAAAGTGTTGCCGCTTTCATTGCTAATCTGCGTAGACTATCAACTACTTGTGATTTTAACTGCACAGAAACTGGTTGCAAAAGGTCAGTAGCTCATATATTTCTTAGAGCTCAGTTTATTAGAGGGTTGAATGATGCTTCTATTAGGGAGAAATTATTGCAAGAAAAAGAGCTTACATTTGAAACAGCTTGTGAGCTTGCATTAGCTCTAGAAGCCTCCAGAATCGGAAACAAAGTTTTAACTGAAGCTCCCTCCACTAATAGTTATCCGTCTGTTAATAAATTAAATAAATTTAGAAGTCACAAACCAGCATATCAACGACCTTCCTCGAGACCTAGCTATCGTACTAATAAGTTAAATTTTTCAGAGCTAGGCATCAATGGACTTTGCCTGAGATGTTCAGCAAAGAGTCATCAAATTAAAGATTGTAAAAAAGATAAAAAAGAGCTTCATTGCTCAGGATGTAAAAAAACCAGGACATGTAGTAAAGGTATGTATAACCACTTTATTGAAGAATAAGAAAAAAAGATCTTACGATCAATCAAAAAAAGTCAACGCTATACATAATGGCTCAGATGACGAGAATGAATGTCAAATACCTGATGAAGAGCTCCCTTACTCTTTGTATAATATTGTTCCTATAAATAACAATTATTCATCTGATAAGCATGATGATAAAATTATAATTTCACTGTCTGTATGTGGGGAAAACATTAAATTTGAAGCAGACACCGGCAGCCCTGCTACGTTAATAAATGTAAAAGATTTTAAAAATACTTTGCCTAATGCTAAGCTACAAAAAACAAATGTTAAATTTAAAACCTTTACAGGAGAACTATTGTACCTTTAGGCATTGCCAAGGTAACTTGTTATAAGAGAAAAAAGCAATGTTGGAGTTGTTTGTTGACTCTGAAACGTCTCCGCCTCTACTAGGTAGATCTTGAAGGCATTGAACATTAATGTTGATTCCAACATAGAAACTATTAACTCCTTATCTAATACAAACACTGAGGAATTAGAAAAAGAAATTCTAACTAACTTCAAAGAAATTTTTTCTGACAAATTAGGAGAGGTTCCTAATTATAAATGTTCTCTTAAACTAAAAAACAGTGAAATTAAACCTATTTTTATCAAGCATAGGCAGGTACCATATGCGCTACAAGACAAAGTGAACAAGGAACTAGATCAGCTAGAAGCTGATAATGTAATCGAAAAGGTTGACTACTCTGATTGGGGTAGCCCCTTAGTGGTAATACCAAAACCAGATGGCCAAGTCAGATTATGTGTTGACTATAAAGTCTCAATCAATAAATACTTACAAGACGCCAGATCTCCAATTCCCCAAGTCGACGAAACTCTTAATAAACTAAGAGGAGGAAAAGTTTTCTGTGTTTTAGACATCAGAAAAGCATATCTACATTTAGGTGTAGACGAAGAAGGCCAAAAATTACAAGCTATCACAACACATAGAGGAACTTATCTCATGAAAAGGCTTTCGTTCGGCGTGAAGACAGCACCTCATGAATTTCACAAATTTATCGATTCTGTATTAAAAGAACTTGAGGGCGTTGAAACATATTACGATGATATCATCATATGGGGATCCACAGTCACTGAATGCTATCAACGACTAATAGCATGTCTCAAAAACTTCAGCAATACAATCTGCACATCAACAAGGAGAAAAGTACGTTTTTTGCTAAAGAAATAAAATACTTAGGCCACATCGTCAATGCTGAAGGTATCAAAAAATCACACGATAAAGTAAGTGCTGTTTTAGAGGCTCCAAGTCCCAAGAATGTTGATGAGGTAAGAACTTTTATTGGCTATGTAACATATTATTCAAAATTTATTCCTGATGTAGCTAGTATAATGAGTCCTATATGATCTTCTAAAAAAGAAAAAAACTAAATTCTATTGGTCTACTTCTTGTGAAGAAGCTTTCAATAAAATAAAGAAAGCTGTTGCAAGTGACATAGTCTTAGTAAGATATGATCCTAAACTACCCCTAATCCTGGCTACGGACGCTAGCCCAGTTGGACTGTCAGCTATATTATCACACCAGATAGATGGTTGTGAAAGGCCAATATTTTTTGCCTCTCGATCTCTGACAGCTTCTGAGAAAAATTATTCTCATATCGACAAGGAAGCTACTGCTATTTATTGGGCATAACATAAATTTTATCCTTATGTTTTTGGAAGAGAATTCACACTAATTATTGATAACAAGCCTCTAACACATATTTTCAACCCGTCATCTAAACTACCAGTTATTACAGCATCTAGATTACTTAGATATGCTATGTTTCTTAGTGGGTTCAATTATAAAATAAAATTTAGACGTTCAGAACAACATGCTAACGCAGACTATTTTTCTAGAGCACCTCTACCTTGCTCTAAAAGTGAAAACACTGAGGACGAAGATTATACTATTTTCAAGTTAACAATAAATCAAGTTTTATCTGATTCAATTAATATAAAAACTATTCAAGAAGAAACCAGTAAAGATCCTGAACTTAAAAACCTCAAAGAATCCCTTGAGTTAGGATCCAATGAATCAACAGAATTCAGTTTACATGAAGGCATAGTTTTTAGAGGTGAAAGAATAGTTATACCAAAATCTTTACAAGATCATTTTTTACAAGAACTTCACTCTACTCACCAAGGTGTTGTCAGAATGAAATCACTGGCACGACGGTTTTGTTACTGGCGCCACATCGACAAAGATATAGAGGGATTAGTTAAGTCTTGTAAGATCTGTGCTAGCTTAAGGAAAGATCCGCCTACTTGCCCTACACATTTTTGGGAGACACCTAAATCTTGTTGGGAGAGAATCCACATCGATTATGCAGGTCCGTTCTTAGGACACCAATTTTTAATTGTGTAGACAGCCTATCTAAATGGCCTGAAGTTATGGTTTGCAAAAATTCACCCACAAGTGAATCAACTATTTTGTTGTTAGAAAACATATTTAGTAGATTTGGGTTACCGTGTATTCTTGTGAGCGACAACGCAGCCATTTTTAAATCTGAGTTATTTCAATCCTTCTGCATTAAAAATGGCATACAACATAAAACTATTGCCCCTGGTCACCCAGCTACAAACGGGCAGGCTGAACGTTTTGTTCAGACAATAAAAAAGAGACTGAAAGCTCTTGAAAAAGAACCTGGAACTTTGCAAGCTAAACTAAATAGGATACTTTTTTACTATCGAGCTACACCACTGTCATCAGTAACCAGATCACCGTCAGAAATCTTTCTTAATCGGATCCTTCGCACTAAGTTAGATTTACTTAAATATAACATTAAATTAACAGCTGATCCTGAACCTGCTATTAAAACATCTATACAAGGTACTAGACAACTTGTCTTAGGCGACAGAGTACAAGTCAGAAATTATTCTGGATCTATAAAATGGAAGTATGGTACAGTTGTAGACATATTGGGAAAACTACATTATCTTATTGAACTAGATGATGGCTATGTGGTGAGACGTCATATTGATCAGCTTGTTAAAACTGAAGTATCAATTGAAGAAACAAAATCTACTTGTGTTCACTCTGATAAACCAACATTTCAAAACCACTGCCAGTTCAACAAATTTAAATACAAAAGCACCTCTGAACAACCACCACAGAACCAACATCTACCTCCAACATATCATGAATCTCAGCACCAGGCTAGAGCAAGCATTACCCCTCAACCAGATGTAGAAAAACCTGATCTTTCTTCTTCTGTGATTCCAAGAGACTCTCCTAAGAGAATACAAAATACGCCAAGGAAATCTCTAGGGTTGGATAGATCAGGAAATATGCAGACTCACCAAGATAGGAACATGGTCGAGACTACAATCAGAAGATCTACTCGTGCTAGAAAGCCGGTAGACAGATTGAACCTTTAAGGGTCCCCTTTTTACTTTTTCTTCAATTTTCTTTCATTTTTTTTATTAAGAGAGATTCCTTTTAATCATAATTTTCATATAATTTTATTTTTTTTATTATTAATAATTACAGATTTATTTTTTTTTAGCCCGGGAGAGTGTTATGTAACCCGCAACACTTAATACTAATCCCCCTTATTAACTAAACCTGGGTCATTGTTAGTTTTCGAGCTATCATAAAATATGTATCAAGTGTGAATCAAAAATATAAGTTCAAGTTACTTTTAATCAAGTGTTTAGTATTTATTTGTATCCAGTAAGTATTTAAAATATCATCACTCTGTTTCCCTTAAAAAGACATCCCTCTTGTATTGAGTACTCACAATCATTAAGGCCTAGGGTCTTTAAGCTCTTCCCTAGTTGTAATTTCTCTACTATAGGTTTCAAAGTACAGTCCTTTTCTGTTTCATTAACAATCCTTTCCTTAGTTACTGGTAAATTTTCAACTTGTTTCATGCAAAATATTGTAGGGTCATCCTTGTAATTTTCATTGCATTGTTCAGTAGGAAATCTTGATAAAAAATCTGCGTTGCCGTGTCTTTCCGTCTTCCTAAATTCAATATTATAGTCAAATCCCGATAAAAAGTTAGCGTAGTTGAAGAGTCTTGTTGCTGTCATACTAGGTAGAGCCTTATTAGGATTAAATATGGAAACTAAAGGTTTGTGGTCCGTGATCAGGGTAAATTTTCTTCCGTAACAGTAATGAAAAAATTTCTTTAAACCCCAATAAATTCCAGTTGCCTCCTTGTCTATTTGGCTGTACATTTTTTCGGTTTTAGTTAAGGTCCTCGAGGCAAATGTAATTGGTCTTTCTGATCCGTCTTCAAGTCGGTGCGATAATACAGCTCCTAACCCTACCGGTGAGGCGTCCGTAGCTAATATTAGTGGCTTTTTAGCGTCAAAATGAATCAATGTTTTGTCACTAGCGATTTCCTGTTTTACTTTGTTAAAACTTTTTTCACATTCTTTATTCCATTTGAATTTAGAGCTCTTCTTTAGTAAGTTGTTTAACGGGTTTAGTATGGTTGCCAAGTCCTGAATAAATCTGTTGTAATAATTTACAAGACCTAGAAATGATTTTAGTTCAGAAACGTTTTCTGGCCTTTTTGCTTTCAATAATGCCTGCACTTTTTCCTGGGTAGTATGTAATCCGTTTTCGTCAATTATATGCCCCAAATATTTGATACTTTTCTTTAAAAATACGCACTTGTCCTTGTTTAGTTTTAAATTATATTCTCTCAGTCTGTCTAGTACCATCTTCAATCGTTGCAATGTCTCTTCTATTGTTCCCCCCTGTATTATTATGTCATCAAAAAAACTAGCCACTCCCTCCAATCCGTGTAGTAATCTATCCATAAATTTATTCCAAATGGCTGGGGCCACCTTTATTCCAAACATTAATTTGTTAACTTTGTATAAGCCTCGGTGTGTGCTTAGTGTTTGGACCAGTGAACTTTCGTCGTCCATTAATAAATGTAAATATGCATTGCTAATGTCAAGTGTACAAAAAAATTTACCTCCGTTCATTTTTGTAAAAATTTCCTCTATTAACGGTATCGGGTATTGCTCGTCTTTTATATTTTTATTGACAGTGTTTTTATAGTCAGCGCAAATTCTAATGTTTCCATTTGGTTTAACCACTGGTACTATGGGTGTCCCCCAGTCTGATTGTTCTACTTTTGTAATGATTTCTAACTTTTCAAGCCTTTCTAATTCTTCTTCAACTTTGTTTTTAATAGCAAATGGTACTTGCCGTGCTTTGAGAAAAACAGGTTTCGTGTCTTCTTTGAGGTAGAGGTGTCCTTTAACGTTTGGTATCGTTCCTATTTCGTCTGTAGTGAAAATGTCTTTGTATGTTCCTAATAATTTATCTAACTCCAGTTTCGATGTTTCTTTTAATAATTTGATTTCTGCCCAGTCTAGTCGAACTTCTCTCATCCACTCTCTTCCAAAAATAGGGTCTACATTCTGTTTAATCAAGTATAGTTTTCCAAAAAATTCTTGGTTCTTATATTTTCCCTTAACGTAGACTACCCCTTTGGGCTTAATGATCTCACCAGTGTAAGTTTTTAGTTGTACTCGGGTGTCATGAATCTTCTTTTTTAGTTTAAGTTTTTCAAAGTCCAACACCGACATGGTACTTAGTGCGGCTCCCGTATCAAGTTCCATGCTGATTGGTTTACCATCAAGTGTAATGTTTATATTAAACTTGTCAGAAGTTTGATTTTTTGTTAATAAATTTATTTCATATTGTTCTTCTTGGTCTGATTGCTCGTGTTCTGTTTCAACTTGTTTTGTGTCCTTTACCTTCTTTCCCTTTCCTAAACAAACCTTTGCCAAGTGCCCAATAATTCCACATAAACTACATCTAACCTTAATAAATCTACATTCATGAGCTCTATGTTTTACATCCCCGCATCGAAAGCATTTTCCTTTTAAAAATTCCGCATTCCGTGTTTCCTCACCATACTTTTTCCGTTCCGTATTTATTCTATTGTTACTTCTTTTAATTTGGTTCACCTTAGATTCATACTCTTTATTTTCCGTCATACCTTTGTTTTCAACTTTAGCCAATTCAATCGATGTTGCTAAATTAACTGCGTCTTGTAATGAATTTGTATTCTTTTCTTGTAATAACTTTACTTTTATCTCCGAATCTCGTACCCCCCTTACAAATTGTAATCTTAAAAATAATTCTGCTACTGACTTGCCGCATTCACATTTAAAGTTGCATTTGGCACTTGCTTTTTTAAGTTCGCTCATGTACTCGGTTATAGTTTCATGTTCTCTTTGTTCTCGTGACATAAATTTGTGTTGCAAAGTCCATATGCTGGGTTGTGGGTCGTAATAGTTTCTTAGTGTGTCTACTAGCTCTGTATAACTCTTACTAACAGGTTCTTCTGGTGCACATAAGTCATTAAGTTTCTCGTGCATTAATGGTGATAATGCATTAATTAGCATATAAACCTTTGTCTGTTCCTCGTTTGTTCCTCTGAGCTTTGTGTATACATCAAATCTTTTAATAAAGTTTGTAAACGACTCGTCTGTTTGGTAAGGTGTAAAATTAACATTACCAGGGATTAAAGAAGTATTTGGAGTGATATTTACAAAAGTTTTACTCGTACTGGGAGTATTTTCTTTCTCCCCACTTTGTGCTTTTATCTTCTCAACCTCTATTTTTATTTTAACCATTTCATCCTCCATACTGCTCCTATAATTTTCCTCTTCTTTTGAATTTATCGCCAAATCATCAATTTCGTCCTGAATATCATTATATTTGTTCCAGTTGTCTTTAAAATTGTCCCATCTTTGTTCTAACTCAGATATTTCCCATTCAGTTCGTGTGTCTAATAAATTTCGAAATTTTGTAAAATGTCCCTTAATTGTAGCTCTCTTTCTTATGTACTTACGTAATATTAACTCGTCTTCCATGTTTCCTTATTATCCTCGTCGCCACTGTTGTATACTACACTAGTTACTATTAGGTAATAACTAAAAAGTTAGAATCATAATTGTAATATAATTGAATGACATTAAAAACATCATATGACAAATTATGTCAAAACTATAAGATAAACAAATAAATATATATCATGGAGTTTCAAGCAATGAAATAAAACAATCTCTCCACTAATGATATATATTTGACATAGCCAACTTTTAATCTTAACAGATCATCATCAGTGCCGGCGAGCAGCGAAGATAAAAGACAGGAGACAGCGAAGGAAGTTTTAAAGTGATTTAATAAATGAGTATAATTTATTTGTAGGATAGAAAGCCAAGCGCATCGGTATGGGATATGTATGATTCCTACATACAAGCTGACAATGTTATAGCAAGAGCTAAAACAGGTAAAAAAATAATACTTATTGTAAAAAAAAAATTCTATAAATAATTTAATACATATCGTTTAAACAAATTATACATAAATCAGTTATATTTCGGAATAACTAAATAAAAAATAATTTAAGTATTACACCGTAAAAATAATTTACAATTAAAAAGACATTACATTTAGCAAACTATCGCAAATATAGTTTTCAAGAATTTAGAATCACTTAACGCCTAGAAAGAGGAAAGCATGTTAGGCTGCAGTACAAGTATATAATGCGGGTTTAGTACATTGAACGTAAGATTTTTGCTTTTTATCCCAGAACAAGATCGTACAAATAAGGAAAACCTATTAATTGCAAAAATTGGGTACGGAGTACCTCAGAACTTTTCATCAGCCTATCACATTCTTATCCTTTTGATTAGTTTTTGATTTCCACCTTTCCTCATTTATACCCTAGTGTATAGAAAAATTATCGTGTATGCAAAAGATCCAATACCAGAATTTTACCTGCATTATCCATTTACAAATGTAAATGGACGACGAGCGAAGCGAATCCAAAGACTTTTTGCAGTATAAATTTAGCGATTTGCACATTCTGAGAACGAGCGAGGCGAGTTTGAAGTAGTGAGGATCAGCTTAGCGAATCCGATTAGAGGAGGAAAAGTTCTTAGGTGCCCCGTATCCGTTTTTTGGCTTGTTAATATTTTTACGTTTTTGTCTTAATAGAGTTATTTATATAAATGTGTTGGTATTAATTGTCAGTAAGGGAGGAGAGCGATGAAACAGAAGACGATCAAGATTCATTTGTTAACTTTCTGTCACTGGTTGAAGGAGAAAAACAGAACACCTACAGAATGATATTCGAACGTGTCATTGCATCAAATGTTTATAAAGACAAACAGAAGATATACGAGTCTAAGAGTGTCGGTGTCGGGTAAGATAGTTAATCATTTAATAATTTGAAGAATACTTTCAATTCGAAATAGGAATTTAAGTCGCAACTATTTTTTAAGTCAGTACCAAGAAGTCAAGGCGTAGAAACTTTTCCTGTAATCTGGCAAAGCATAAATTTTGGTTTAGATTAAAGAGGTAGATGGGAGCAACCTTATTTAATCCTTATATAACCAGAGTAACCTGTAACCTGCCCTGTTTAATTAGAGAACCCCATTTCATTAAGACATTTTAGCTACTGCCATCCTCACGGCTGTAGAACACTACTATCAGCGCTACCAGCACAGGCAAGTAAAATAGTTACAAACTCCAGTGGGACTCCAGTTCTTATGCCTGTGGACAGGCATTGATAATTAGATTTAAGGATACAGAGCAAATACCCATAAGACGTAATAAAATCTTCCTCATACGGCATCAAAGCAAGTATTAATAAATGTTTCAGCTTACAAACTTTTAAAAGAACAGTATACGCGTCACAATAAACCCCCCGAAATGGTTATATCCCTATAAAGTAAAACACGCAAAAAAAAATTTCTCTTCTTTCTCGAAAATGATATTTCAGGAAATTAAATGAAGGTTTTGATTCCCAGGATGGTTATCAATTTTATGTTTAGAGAACTAGCATACAACATATCAGAGATGTGGGTATACGATGCTGATGAATTAGAAGAAATAGGGCCTGTTACTTCACTATGTTGGAACCCATCAAATAGGGTAATTATTATTTATGAGAACTACAACATTATCTCCCTTAATAACGGGATATATATATATATATATATATATATATATATATATATATATATATATATATATATATATATATATATATATATATATATATATATATGACATTAAGCATGTGTGTAAAAGTTAAAACAAAAGGAGGTGTATTATTTTTAACAGCTCCTTTACAGTACTATTTCAATGAATGGCGTACATTGAGTGGTCATAAAACTGTCAGAGGTCTTAAATTGTACCATTTTCAGTTCATACGTTAACAGTCATCATAATTTCTATCCACCATTACCCTTTCTAGGAAGATCACTAAATACCCCCACTGATGCTTTAGCTCTTATTAATAAATCTAAATCCATAATGGGACCTATAAGTGTAGGGGAAGAATATAAAAGGTAAGTGTTCTAGAATATAAAATACTCTATTTGTAGGAAAGAAAGTAGAAATATGACAAGAAAAACACTTATAAGAAAAGTTAAGGGGATTAATTACCATTTATAAATATAGTCACATGATAAACCGTCAATGAGTTTCCACTGAATAATTAATGGTGTGTTCACAAAGACAAGATCTATTATTTTGTACATATCTCAAAGCTAAATAAAATATATACATATCTCTCCGGACTTAGCTTATAAATAAACAACCTGGATTCTAAATATCCACTGGTTTTAGATGCTGGTAGCAGCTGGTTACGGGAGACTGGAGCCCGAAGGAAATCAACCTGGTGCCATAGCATGCTGGTGCATTAAGAATCCAGAAAATCCAGAGAGAATTGTTGTAACCAAATCGGCAGTAACAAGTTTAGCATTCTCGAAGACAAGACCATACTTGCTTGCTGCTACGTGTATGGATGGAGCATTGTTGCTATTGAGTATAGCATTTAACTCAGCTAGACCTATTGTCATTAATTGGTAAATTGTAAAAGTAATTAAATTAGGAAGGTGTTAGTCTAGTAAATTTTTCATTGGATCTAACTATTCGTTCAACACCAATTACGAACTTTTTTGCCATTGCCTTCATACTTAAGTCGAACGCTTTTCGTTTACAAACAAAGTTTATTGTGCACTTAATTTATGTCCACCTTAAAACATAAAATGTAATATAATATAAACAAATGTAATGGAGCATCAAAATATTTCCCTTTTAGCGAAAATAAGTTTCGCGAGACTTTATATATATATATATATATATATATATATATATATATATATATATATATAATATATATATAATATATATATATATATATATATATATATATATATGTATTCTAGACACTTTCTTGTAAACACTCTATCTTTCGAACGGATTAATATTTTTTAACCAAACTTGGTATAAAAATCAACCTTTGGGAGAACACGAACCCTATTGAAAACAGGTTTTTGTGACGTCTTTAACCCGGTTTGCTGAGTCAGCGAATTTTTCAAAAAATCGGCAAAATTCAGGGTTAATTTTTTTTGCCGTGAAAAAGGTCAATATTTATGTTTTTTGAGACGCTTAATCGAATGAAACCGGTCCAATGTCAATACGACCACTCTAAGTGACCTAGAAATCGAAAAAAACATTGTATATTACCCAAAACCAAAATTTAGGTCGATAAAAAATAAATTTCGAGTAGGGTGTCGTTTTCTATGTATTTTTGGGCGCTGAATCAAATGAAACAGGTCCAAAGTCGATACGACCACTCTAAGTGACCAAAAAGTCGAAAAAACCACAAAAATTATAGAAAACCAAAATTACGGTCGTTAAGAATTAAATTTCGAGTAGGGTGTCGTTTTCAATGTTTTTTGGGCCTCTGAGTTGAATGCCAGTGGTCCGGAGTCAATACGACCACTCAAACTCAAGGTACCTGGGTTCACATCCTGGAAGGGTCGATAATTGTTTATCGTTTTTTTTTACTTAATATAATTAACAACTAGAAAATATTCTGGCGAGGTGGTCCGCATGTCGGCGAATTTCCTTTGGATGCGAGCACTCAAACCCAGAGTACCTGGGTTCAATCCTAGTAGGGACAATAATTTTTTTATCGTTTTTTTACCTAATATAAGTTTACAACTAGAAAATAATTCTGGCGCGGTGGTCCGCATGTCGGGCGAATTTCCTTTGGATGCGTGTTTTTCGTGCTTTTTACATTATATAAGTTTACAACTACTAAATAAATAATTCCGGCGCAGTGGTCCGCTGTCGGGCGAATTTCATTTAGAATGCGTGCTTCCGTGCCAAACAACCCATTTCTTGCTTAAGGTTCTGGTTCATGCTTTAGAACCTAAGCAGTTACTCAATTGTCAAGCACTGATCGTAACTCATTTTGTCTGTATTTTCCAAAGGAAATGCGCATAATTATCCAGTTGGTTGTACAAAACTATGCCTCTAAAATTAGAAGTACGCACTATTATTTGCACTAGTTTAAAGCTTAGTTACTTATCTTTAAGCTTAGTCAGTTATCTTTAAAGGTTTAAGCGCATTTCCTTTGGAAAATACAAACAAAATGAGTTACGAGCAGTGCTTGACAATTGAGTAACTGCTTAGGTTCTAAAGCATGAACCAGAACCTTAAGCAAGAAATGGGTTGTTTGGCACGGAAGCACGCATTCTAAATGAAACTCGCCCGACAGCGGACCACTGCGCCGGAATTATTTATTTAGTAGTTGTAAACTTATATAATGTAAAAAGCACGAAAACACGCATCCAAAGAAAAATTCGCCCGACATGCGGACCACCGCGCCAGAATTGTAAGATATAAACAAGATAAGCTACAATTCTCTATGAATCAGATAAAAAGTTTCTTCAAACTCGTGCTCTTTTAGCGAATTTCCTTTGGGAAAAAATTCGCTAATGGGATAGGCGTCATGGCGGAATTCGAACCTCGGACCACGACACAAATCCGTTTCAGAGGTCCCTAATGACGAAAAAAAAAATTTCGCGAGACTTTATATATATATATATATATATATATATATATATATATATATATATATATATATATATAAATATATATATATATATATATATTATATTTATATATATAATATATATATATATATATATAACAGGGGTGTTTCATATAAAGTGTCCACCAGAAAAGGAGGTGATAGTACTCTTCAAAAGGAACAAAAAATGTCCTATAATATAAACCCCGATCTCCAACCGTTTTCCCACAAGGTCAAATTTAATATTTAAAAAAATATTTGACCTCACATCATAAAATTGTTAATAGGCGTTTAACTTTTCAAGCTAGAAAGGCGAAATTGGTATCATTAGAAAGCTGAGTAAATTTCCTAAAGGACAAACTACTATATGTCAAATATTTTGGAACTACTGCCCAAAGTTTTGCATGAAACATGATTTTTTTTAAAAAATGAATTTTATGGAATTTTTGTAGTAGGGCATAACAGGAAGTAAGAGATGAGCAAAAGTTCAGCCAAGAACGGGAAAAACTTCTCTTATGACTGCCCTTTAAGAAAATGTAAATATTTTCATACATTCAATAGTCAAAAATGTAAGGTATTGTTGCTTGAAGTTGCAAAAACTGATCATTTTTGTCGTACAAAAGTGAAAATAATGTGTTATTTTAACAAAATATTTTATTTTCGAAAATAATTTAATAATACGATTTTTAGACTCTAGAAGGTAAAATAAACCTATTTTATTCTTACACATTTTTCTCTAAAACCACTCTTTTCCCTTGCTTTAGAGATTTTTAATTATTTTATGTACCATGTAATTAACATTGTATAGACTTATGCAAAAAAGCCAAAAAAATATCAGTTTTTCCAACTTCTAGGAAGAATGGCTTAAAATTTTGACTATTGAATGTATAAAATTATTTAATTTTTCTTAAAGGGCATTCATAAGAGAAGTTTTTTCCGTTCTTGGCTGAACTTTTGCTCATCTCTTACTTCCTGTAATGTCCTACTACAAAAATTCCATAAAATTCATTTTTTAAAAAAATCATGTTTCTTGCAAAACTTTGGGCAGTAGTTCCAAAATATTTTACATAGTTAGTAGTTTGTCCTCTAGGAAATTTACTCAGCTTTCAAATGATACCAATTTAGCCTTTCTAGCTTGAATAGTTAAATCCCTATTAACAATTTTATGATGTGAGGTCAAATATTTTTTTGAAATATAAAATTTGACCTTGTGGGAAAACAGTTGGAGATCGGGGTTTATATTATAGGACATTTTTTGTTGCTTTCGAGGAGTACTATCACCTCTTTTTCTGGTGGACACTTTATATGAAACACCCTGTATATATGTATTTCTAGACACTTTCTTGTAAACTCTCTATCTTTCGAACGGATTAAAATTTTTTAACCAAACTTGGTGCAAAAATCAACCTTCGGGAGGACACAAACCCTATTGAAAACCAGGTTTTTGTGACGTCATTAACCCGGTTTGCTGAGTCAGCGAAATTTTCAAAAAATCAGCAAAATTCAGGGTTAATATTTTTTGCCGCGAAAAAGGTCAATATTTATGTTTTTTGAGACGCTGAATCGAATGAAACCGGTCCGAAGTGGATACGACCACTCTAAGTGACCTAAAATCGAAAAAACCATAGTAAATTACCAAAAACCAAAATTTAGGTCTAAGAAATAAATTTCGAGTAGGGTGTCGTTTTCTATGTAATTTGGGCGCTGAATCGAATGAACCGGTCCAAAGACATTACGACCACTTTAAGTTACCAAAAAGTCGAAAAAACCATTGTAAATTACAAAAAACCAAAATTTAGGTCGATAAAAAATAAATTTCGTGTAGGGTGTCGTTTTCTATGTAATTTTGGGCGCTGAATCGAATGCAACCGGTCCGAAGACGATATGACCACTTTAAGTTACCAAAAAGTCGAAAAAACCACAAAAAAATATAGAAAACCAACATTACGGTCGTTGAAAATTAAATTTCGAGTAGGGTGTCGTTTTCAATGTTTTTGGGCCTCTGAGTTGAATAGCAGTGGTCCGGAGTCAATACGACCACTCAAACTCAGGGTACCTGGGTTCACATCCTGGAAGGTGGATAATTTTTTATCGTTTTTTTATTTTTACTAAATATAAGTTTACAACTAGAAAATAATTCTGGCACGGTGGTCCGCATGTCGGGCGAATTTCCTTTGGATGCGAGCTCTCAAACCCAGAGTACCTGGGTTCAAATCCTAGTAGGGACAATAATTTTTTATCGTTTTTTTACCTAATATAAGTTTACAACTAAAAATAATTCTGGCGCGGTGGTCCGCATGTCGGCGAATTTCCTTTGGATGCGTGTTTTCGTGCTTTTTACATTATATAAGTTTACAACTACTAAATAAATAATTCCGGCGCGGTGGTCCGCTGTCGGGCGAATTTCATTTAGAATGCGTGTTTCCGTGCTAAACAACCCATTTCTTGCTTATGCAAGAACCATGCCCATTGCGTGGTTCCGGTTCATGCTTTAGAACCTAAGCAGTTACTCAATTGTCAAGCACTGCTTGTAACTCATTTTGTTTGTATTTTCCAAAGGAAATGCGCTAAAACCTTTAAAGATAACCGACTAAGCTTAAAGATAAGTAACTAATCTTTAAACTAGTGCAAATAATAGTGCGTACTTCTAATTTTAGAGGCATAGTTTTGTACAACAACTGGATGATTATGCGCATTTCCCTTGGAAAATACAGACAAAATGAGTTACAAGCAGTGCTTGACAATTGAGTAACTGCTTAGGTTCTAAAGCATGAACCGGAACCACGCAATGGGCATGGTTCTTGCATAAGCAAGAAATGGGTTGTTTAGCACGGAAACACGCATTCTAAATGAAATTCGCCCGACAGCGGACCACCGCGCCGGAATTATTTATTTACTAGTTGTAAACTTATATAATGTAAAAAGCACGGAAACACGCATCCAAAGGAAATTCGCCCGACATGCGGACCACCGCGCCAGAATTTTTATACTTAAGTGGTTGTCCATTTAAATTACAGGCATCGATTAGGAACATGGAAATACACATTATGCTCAGTAAAATGGTACATGAATCAATCTTACTCAAACGACCAGGAACAGATTGTAACGGTAGGTATGGACGGAAGAGTATGTTTCTGGGATATCTACCAACCCATCAGTAATATAAGTAAGCTATTAAGGTTAAAACTTCTAGTGATGATCATGTATATGATAGATTAGTCATTTTAAAAATCAGATTCAAATTAGTGGATCTCCGAATTATTATCTATGATGCTCTATATCCCTGATAATGTAGAAGCAAAACATTGGAGTTAACTACTATGAGAACCGTAAAATTTAAATCTTTACAAAATAATATCGCAAAAAATTATTAAGAACTTTTATAACTTAATATATGTAATTATAAGTGATATCATTAAATTTGTAATGAGGCACCTAACCTCTTTATAAAAGAAGTATAAAAACACATAAAAGTTAAAAAAAGGTTAGAAAAAAGGAAAAACTAATCAAATAGGGTTGACCTAAATGAGTGTCTTAATGCTCTATAAGAAGCACAGTCCGCTCTTAAGCTATCTAGACTAAAATTCAATTTAAGATCAAATTAGGAAAATTAATTAAATAACAAGAGATAAAATTTAAGCTCTATTAATCAAGGCTCTATAGTCAACAGGTTAAATATTATAGGGAGTAATAGCAATTTAGTTTGGTAGTTATATAAAATTACAGAAAATTAATGAGAGCTACAGGTACTAATTTATAATATTAAAAGACAACTACTAACTTGATAGGGAGAAAAGATGGGTAAGTGTTTGTTGGGACTGAATTGAGTGAAACAATTAATAGTTCTTAGATTGGTTGAACGTTATTATCTGAGGAGAATAAACTGTAGACAATATAAAGAAAAGACATGGTGGGAAGCACATATTATTGCATGAGAGTAAGAACCAGTGCTAAGGAAACGCAAAAAACCTTGAGATACAAGAGCAATTACACATTTATTATTATTTCACTAATATCGAACAATATCACACAGAATGACACAAAAACGAATAAAACAAATACCTTCCTTGTGTGTATTAAGTTATGACGACTGCAAAAGGGGTTAGGTCTATTTCCAAGGGCAATTTTTTAACTCCCTGGTAATAGCAGAACACTATTAGTCGGAAAAGCAAGGGCTATATAGATGCTATTCCTGACGAAACTTAACCTAGACAGAACTGAAATTGCTTATTAGCTAGGAGCCAATAAAGAGCGATTAGACCACTTCTTGTGCCTTAATGGTAATAAACAAGGGGTTAAAAGCTAGAAACCTTGACCATTTTCAACTTCCTTGAATAAGTAGCAATTGCAATAATAAAATACATTAAACAAAACAAAAAAGCATTTATGAAAAATTTTTCTTCATTTTGTTCATATTATATTTCTAAGATTTGTTTAGATGTTCTGAGATATGTTCTTATAACTACACTTCCATGGTATTTACGTTTTAGCCTATATAGACATAGATAGAGAAGGCGCATCACCAAAAAAGTTAAAAAGAGTTGAGGTAAAAAAACATCACTGCATAGGATACGATTTAGCATTCCATCCCGTAGAGCCGATGACTTTCTATGTAGCAACTGACTCTGGACCAATAATAAAGGTAAAGTTTCAGATTATCCAAGCGTTCCTTATCCACAAAATGTTCCTAGTTTAGTTATAAAATCAAAACTAGGAAAAAAAATATTCAATGGTTTTTTTCAAGTTCAGCAAGTCTAAATCTCTGGTTTTCAAGCGAAATAATAGATAAGTGATTATCTCACTTATCTACCACTTATCACTCTGATTTGGTCGCACAAACAGATTTCATCAAAATTTCTGAGAAACTAGATGTTTTAACAAAATTTTGAACTCAATGCATAAATCTAGGGTCAGCGGGAAAAAACACATAAGTTATTGACATTTTTTTATACGATTAAAGTATTTCTCAGACCTTACTTAACCAAACGTAAAAACTACTTAAGTCAAAACTATCGTTAAATAAGGTAAATGAATAAAAATACATTTTTATGGAAAATTAAAATTTTTCTTTTACACATTTTGAAGCTAATATGTTTTGTTTACTTTTAAGAAAAATTCAGTAAAATGAGTTATGTGCCTTTTCCCGCCGACCCTAGAAATTATATCACATTACATGTTAATGTAAATAAACAGAAAATTTTAAAGGATTGATTTCTTCGTTAATCTACCTATAATTCAATACATAAATGTTTGGTGATATTCTTTCTGGTAGAAATACTATTAAAAGTACTAAAAATATAGGTTGTAGGCTAATATTAGGATCTATAGGTCCAGAGTCTCTTTATTAAGGCTGACTACAGAATAAAGCCTCAAGCTGTACTTAAAATCACCAGACGAGAGAGACGAACCAAGTTTATATAAACAATATTTTGTGACCAACCAAATAAATAGATTATTTAGTCTCAATATAGAGTACAAACCTAAATATACTTGTATACATGAAAAACACTGAACGGTTGTCCATGGTCAATTTTAATTGAAGGCCAACCGAGGGTTGGTTTTTATTGAGGGTTGTCAATAAAGGCAACTAGTAAATGTCGCTTATTTTTGGTTTAGATAAGCCATTAGATGAATCTAATATTACAAACCCTTTAAATAAGTTAGTTAGAAGGAAGAACCCTAATATTAACATCAGAATGACTATAACGATACACGATAATGGGACTAAGAATATTTTTAATAAATACATATATTAACTGCGACAGAGTTTCAGATAATATCTGAAAGGTCCTCATAAAAGAGCAACAGCTTTCACTTTAAGGAGCTGGCTAAACCTTTTAACGAATTTTCTTTGAAAAAATCGCAATTGAGATGGCTCGTGGCAGGGTCCCCAACTAGAAAAAAGTTCGTTTAGCAAAACACACACACACACACACACACACACACACACACACACACACACACACACACATATATATATATATATATATATTATATAATATATATATACTACTCAAGCTAGGGTTCTCAGGTTCAAATCATGGTGCTGGCGCTAATATATTATCGTCTTATTTTAGTTTATTACTTCAAAATAATTCTGGCACAAGGTTTGCAAACCGGGCGAATTTTCTTTGAAATACGCGCTTTCTTGCTAATCAATCCAATTGTTGCTTGTTGTGTATATATATATATATTATATATTAGTTTTTTATACTAAAGAGAGAAAGAACAATTAGGAACATAGGAAAGTAATTACTAAATTATAATCTTGGTTTTGTTATAGTGTAATGTAGGGGCAGCGAATGGTCTGAAGACACGCTTATTGTACCACGATTCTCCAGTCTACGGGATCAGACACTCACCATTCTGTCCTGAAGTCATGGCAAGTTTTGGAGTTTCGGAAAGGATATGTATTTGGGTTCAGGGAATAGATTACCCGGTACTCAAACTATCCATCAAAGCTGTAAGTTTTCGGACACAAGCATTTAAATTGTTTTAAAGTTATGGCTAGAGTCAGAGTGGCAGATAAGATATGTGATGAGGTTCAGACCATCAATCACTCTCAACATCTGTATCAAAACTATGATCAGACACTGAACACGCTATCTTGTCATAAAGTTAGTGCCGTGGCTAAATTAAGAGTTACAAATAGAACATGATTTTAGGGCTTACGTCATCGTGACAAAGTTACTCGTTATACATACATTTTGGGAAGCTTTAGGCAGGACATGTATATAGGATCGGGGTATTGTACTCAGTACATAACTATCTGAAAGTATTTAGACACCCGCCATTAAATCCAAAAGTTATGGTCTAGCTAGTTTATGATATTCTGACAGAATCCTTAACTTTAACTCATTTGATTAATCAAGAATTACGAAAAACAAGTAAACTCTCCATGCTTTGATGACCAGGTAAGGGACTCAGCTTCTAGCCCCTTGTAGTGAAATTTCTAGTGAATGTATGTATGTAGGTACAAAATTTTTATTCCTAGAGGTTTCTCTAGAACACGCTAATTTTCGGTGTTATTGTTTGACATATAACAAACAATAACATTTCGCTAACAGCTATTTAGTCAGAGAGGATGGAATTTTCCAGGAGACGACACTCCTCCTTGATAAGAGAAATAAAAACGTCTGTTCTGTCATCTATTTTAACGCGGTCGCGAAACGCACGGTAAAACACCTATAAGCTTTTGCTTTTACGATAAACTGCGGCTTTGATTAGGTAATGACCGAAAATAAACTATTAATTAAATACTAACACTTCCAAAAGTCAATCAAAAAGAAATTAAAGATAATTTAATTGTAAAAACCATTGGATAGCATAAAATTCTAGCGTAGAAGTCCGGAAGCTGGTAAAATTTAGAGTGTTGGTTTCATCATGGTTTCTTGCTCAATCTATATCTTGATCAAGTTTTCAGTTTATGCTGCAAAGTCTGAGCAGTAACACTTTTACTTATCGCCCAATTTTCCTGATTTTTTTTAACCATTATTCCTGGTTAATGACAACAGAGGAATATCATAAAACCCAAATAAACACAGGAATATGAAAATAAAATATTAACGAAATTTAAATTACGAAATTTAAATCCGTCAGTTTTCAGTTGAAGATGTTGACTGGTCACCATCACACGCAAGCATACTAGCATGTGTGACGAATGATTGTCTATATCTATGGGATTTACAGAGATCAGCGTTGAATCCAGTTAATTCAGTACCATCGACTGAGTATCTTACAACTGTCAAGTTCAGTCCCCGTGGTAATGTAAGTATGACAGTTATTTATAAAATAATTTATAAAATAATTTTTCGTTTTTTTGCTGTATCATCAAAAGTTTTCATTCTAATATTTTACAGGGTGGACTTTATATGACGTACTTTAAGATAATGCAATAAAAACTGTGCAAATACTTTATTAATTAGTACAAGGCCCCAATTTAGCAGGATGCTTGAAACTGGAGGCTCTTATGTGTTTTTCTATTCATTAGTAATAAAAAAATAAATTTTAAAATTTATTTTTTAAATATTTTAGGGTTACTTATGACTTAATAATAATATATATTTTAAATAAGACCTAATCAATACTATATTATGTTACATGACGGTGAAGAAGGTCTTTTTTACCGAGGCGACTATAAAAATAAAACAAAAGGAAAATAAAAAAATCATTCCCAGTCGTGTTGTAGCATATGCATTTCTTTAATAAAGATCTTTATTCTGTGTTTTACCAGCTTTTGTGTTACTTGTTTAGCAAAGTAAAAGATTGTTAAGAGGCTTGCAGCTTGTCAAGTTATACCTCAGCGGTAATAACTTAAGTTGCTCGTAATCAGTTGTACTCGTAGCCTAAGTTAAGTGAATCAGCATCTTTTCGAGTAAAAATAAATTAATATAATATAATTTAGAGTGATGTAGTGACGCGATATAAAAAAAGCATTATTTATCACTGAGAATTTAATTTATTTTATTAGTTTTAGACTGAAAAGTTAATTATTTTTTTCATTTTATTATAGTATTTAAAATTTTATTATTAGACAGAAAATATTTTTATCAAATTTCACTGAACTTTATGATTTTAAAATTTAAGCACAAAAAAAGATCTACTTATATTAAAAAAATCGGGTACAGGGTACCTCGGAACTTTTTCTCATCACATCGGATTCGCTACACTCTTCCTCCCTACTTCGGACTCGCTTTGCTCGTCCACAAAATGTAAATACATCCGTTTCATTCTCATCGGTCACCCATACAGCACTGACCATCCTCAATGCTACTAAACATTTATGATCCAATATAAATCATGGATATTCTTGCCGTATTAAAACGAAACTTATTGTCTTTATTTATTACGTAAAGGTGTATTCTTGTACAAAATTTCAACTCAATTAGATAATTTGCCGCTTTAAACGAAAACGTACAAAAGTCAATTGATAAAAATTAGAATAATACTAATAATAAGATGAAACTTGGCACATATGTTAGTCTTATATATGGCTAAATGCGTGCTAAATCTCAATCCGTAGCATCGTTTTTCCGAGTTTTGTGATTTTTCGAAATTTTTGCTGAGTCATTATTATTATTATTCTGAATAGCATAACTAAACCCATAAACTGATTTTTGTACCAAGTGTCAACTTTCTAGCATAAATACACTAGGAGCTACGATGATAACAGTCACACACAAACACACACTCATACAGACAGACACATTTGTGAAAACAACTCAGGAGGCTTAAAAACACCTAAAACGGATAATTCCGGTGACATCCCCTTTTTCGATTTTTTGCAAACACATTACTTTTCCTATATACCAACGGTACAAAAGAGAAAAAGTAAAAATCAAAATCAATAACAAGCATTTTTTAAAATATTTATATCTTGTTAAAACCGTCAATGAAAATTTGTTTTCACTTATCGTAATGCATTATGGTGGTTAAAACTGTGTAACAATTATCTGTTTCAGAATATCCTAGTAGGAACAGAAAACGGATCGGTGGTTGTTTATCATCTATCAGAGATGCCCTCCGAACCAAAGCTTCAGGTCTGTTTCAAATGTTCATTAGCTGAACCGTACAACCTATTTTAAAAAATGCACATATAAATGACGTGGGTGAAAATCTACGAAAATAACAAACATGTTGCTAATCCTATTTTCGTATTTTTCCAAAGGAAATTTGTTAAAGTATGACAAAAAAGGCAAGGATGGTGGAGCAGCGGGAATTGGATTTTACTTACTTAAGTTATTTCAAACTCTAGAAGTTTATTGAAATTACTTCAGCGAATCAAACGAGGAAGGCGCATAAATTTTAACCTATAGGTTTTTATGTTTTGTTATGTTCGATAAATATACATACTCACACATACACAGAATAAAATTAATTTTCAGTCTGTTTTATTAACAAAATCTATACTAATGGTAAAATAATGTTTATCTTGTATGTTTATTTAAATATTGTTCTATTACTTGGAAAATTTGGCATTTAGATTGACAAGTACGCTGTGTTCATAGCAAACCTTATTATTTTTGTAAATACAGTGTTTATATATATATATATATATATATATATATATATATATATATATATATATGAACGAATTTTTTCGTGATTAGGGAATTTTAAAACAGATTTGGGTCAAAGTCTGAGGTTCGCCTCCCGCCATAATGCTTATACCATTAGCATTTTCAAATCCTAATAATACTATATATATATATATATATATATATATATATATATATATATATATATATATATATATATATATATATATATATATTGTGTGTGTGTGTGTGTATATACCAACGGTAAAAGAGGAAAAATAATATTTACTTTTTACACATCTAAGACCCATAGGTGTGCTACATTTCAAATAGGATATTTTTATTAGCGAATTTCCTTTGGGAATATATTTGCTAATGGGATAGGCATCATGGCGGAAGTTATTATAAATGACAGTTAATTAATTGATTTTCGCTCCGCAAGTTTTAAAACATAAATACATTTAAGGACTACGATGATAAACACACAGACAGACAGAAAACTTGGTAAAAACACTTACTGGTTTTAAACGGATATTTTAGTTGAAATCTACAATTTGTTTTTAGTGTAAAAAATTACTTTTCTTTATACCTACGAAATAATTGAAGAAATTTTAAAACGGTCAATTTTTGCAAGGTAGGTGAATTTCAAAATATAAAGACTTTAGGCATTTTTAAGTATTTTTTGCAAAAGTTGTACAACTTCGGTTGTAGTGATTAGATTTTAATAAATAACACTCCTTCTTCATAAATTTTATAAGCTACAAAAAATGCTCTATTCGCCTTGTGAACGATTATCGACGTTGTGCACCACTTTTTTAAAGAAACATAAAATTCGGACTATTTTCTACAATTTTGAGTGTTTGCAGTAACATAAGTGGACAGGCCATGTTTTTCAGTATCATTTGAGTTATACTTTAAAAAAATGAAACAAATTGATGTTGGTTGTACCCTTAATAATGTCTTGATAAGGACATTGTATCCAATAGGGTTAAACAAAAACAACGATTTTAGTGTAACGTTTCGACCAATCTGGTCATAATCATACCTAAAAAATATAAAAGTATATTAAAATCAGTAAGATAAAACCTTAAACAAAAAAATGCAGAATGAACCTGGATTAAAGCTAGAAAAAAGAATTTTAACTTATCGTATTTTAACTCAACGTATCTTTTTGATTATACTCCACATCAATACGTCCCTGTATTGAGGGTTTAGTACTCACAATATTTTTCCTCATATTCTTTGTCTTTTATTTTTATTTTTCAGTAACTTTGTTATTCTATTTGACTTAATTCTTCCTTGGAACGATTTTTCTATTGTTTGTAGTACTTGTAAGTAGTCAACTTTGCAGTTCCTGTATGATGTTGTTAGCCTTTAGTTTCTTTTAATATCTCAAAATGTTATTGTATGTACACTTTTATAATAATATATTTTTTAGGTATGATTATGATCAGATTGGTCGAAACGTTACACTAAAGGCACTTATTTACTTGGTTCCCAACCTCAATTTATCTGAAAAAAATCGAGTGGATTTAGATATAGGAACTAAGAGGTCTGTCTAATTCCATTAAAATCCCTTAGTTTCAATTTGTAATGGAGTTAAGACTTTAAGAAATCCCAAGTTTTTTGCTATGAGAACAAAAAAATATTTTGTAATTTTCCTTCCAAGTAAATTGCTTAATTTACTTGGGTCCCAATTTTATGTTGGGAACCAAGGGTACTTTCGTAGTATATCATCTTATTCACTTGATTATCAATCTTTTCTCTTTCCCCCCTTCTCAACCCCATACAATAGCCCCATTGCTTTTCAACATCCTCCATTAAGATTGTTAAAGAATTTCTTTTATATAATTTAGTAAATATATTGTCGGTACCCAAGTGAATAATTGCCCTATATCGCCATATTTACTTAGGGTCCCAACTTTATGTTGGGAACCAAGTAAATAAGTACCCTTTTTATCGTTGTTTTTATTTAACCCTAATGGATACAATCTCCTTATCAGAAAAATAAAACAGCAAACCGTTACATCTTAAAATAAAACAACGACGAATATAAAACGCCTTTTCATTTATATTTTTATACTTTTAGGATGAATGGTTAATATTAGCTCTTAAGAAGTGTTTGAAAATGGATCCAGACTTGAGAGTAAAGATCAATAAACTATTAAAGAGTAAATTGAAAAAGGTGATTCCCAAGAAAGAGAGAAAGGAAACGAAACGCGGTGATCGAAGAACTCCTGTACCATCACCGCTTCTTTTAACCAGTGATGATAGCGACAAAGAAGAAGAAACTAAACCAGATGAACAGACTGAAGTTCTAGAGGAACAACCATAAGACGAACTGATAAGAAGAGAAAGTAGTACAAAATCTCAATAAAACGTTCCTCATCACCACTTAATATTAAAAGTGATGATATTGGTAAAAAATATCCGATTAAGATAAATCGGCTTAATTACATACAGATAAAAAATGAATCTAAATCAGTGTCTCGCACAAGCCTTGAGCTTATGCGAGACGCATGTTCAGTATATATAATTTTATTTACATATATTTATTTATTGTAAAGGGTATTTAGATATAAATAAATAAATTATTTATTTATTGTTTATTAAATGAGATGAAATAAACGAATGAATAGACTCTATTTTTGTAGGTATTTTTTTGTGGTTCTCTACCTACCTACTGTATTGAACCTGATAGATTCAGCTATACCAGGGGTGAATGGCGATAAACTCAGCAATACCTTAATGTGCTGGGTAGTCTAAAACTCTCCCCCTTTTAATTTTTAAACCGTAAAAGTTAAAGTTTTATACTTAGGGGATCTCCACCACATATAATACAGTTTGTTCTTTGTAATGGCCATTTGGTCACATCTACCCAATGGCGCCCTTAAAAACGGAATCGAAAGTGTATATGGCCGCCCAATGAAAAATGAAGTTGAAAAGTAAAGAGGGACTATTAAAGATAGGGCAAAATTACCAAGAATAAAACATTATTTATTTTATCTGAAGAACAAAAAACCAATAGTAAATTATTTTAACACTACTTTTTTGTGTTTTTTACATTTTTGCCTCTTCATAGGGGGCAAACTATTGTATAAAATAATTGAATGAAACATCTTTTATTTTATCTAAAGAACACTAATTACCCATAATAAATTTACATTCTAGGCACCCTTTTATTTTTTGGCCCCTTCAAGGTACTTACTTTCCATACGTAAAAGACGAAAAATTGCAAAGAGCAAAATTCAATTATATCTGGTGTTATTGATTGAAATATATATAATAATATAAAAATAATATAACCATAATATAAACAAAACACGTTTTTTGATAACTACATTTGAAAATTCGCTTATGTGGCAGTATGCCACTTATATAAACAAGTAATATGACGAACTAAAATAGGAACAACAACAATGTGGCCGCCAAACTGCTCCCAGCACCGACGCCGCGTCGTAGTTGCTAAAGACCTCTAGTTTATGAGTAAAATTAGTTGGGAGTAATCTATTGTCAATGTTATTTACAAATAAAGTGTACGTCTCCCATCATTCGGTTCGTCATGAGAAAGATGGTGTGTGTTATGTATAGGGTTTCAGCATTTTTACCTGACTAATAAGTACTCTCTGACTACTAAGTGCTCTCTAAAAGTCGTCGATACTTGCCTACTATGTATACGACTTTTAGAGAGCACTTTGAAACTTATCTACTTGGGGCCTTCCCCATAAACTTGTAAACTTATCAACCTGAGGGAGGGGGTAAGGCCCAGATAAATTAAAAGTAAATAAGTAAAAGTCGTTGATCCTTGCCTACTAAGTCACACCATCTTTCTCAAGAGAAACCTGGTAAGGGAAGATTTACCTGCTCCCGAAACGTCGTTAATTGTAAATAACATCAAAAGATTCAAAAGATTCCAAGTAATTTTACTCATAATAAACCATTTCCATGCACAAGCTTAACGAGAAGTAAAGATTATAAAAGTAATATTTTACTACAAATAGTAGATGTTTTGACAAAAAAAATTGTGTGTAAAACAAATATAATTATTTTGAAAACAAATAGAACACCAAGAGATTATATTAAAACATTAAAATTGACCTTAAATCCAAAACCTACTTCAATTCATTACGTCACATTGTAAATGTTTCTATATGGTATCGATTCCCCCTCTCGTTCATCATTAGATTGGCATCAAACGCAAGAAATATGAAATAAATAAAGTAACAAATAAACATTTCTAAAAGTTTTTAATTGTACACAGACTTATGTCACTAGTTTCAAATAGGCAAAAATATCATATGAATGCCTGCCTATCAATTAGATACAGCGAATAGTAAACTGACAATTGTCTACTATATAGTTTATGAACAGAAATAATCGTAACAAAAACCTAGTAACTGAGCATTTGCAGTAGTTACGGAAGTTTCGTCGCAATGTAAAACTGGGAATATCAATGATTTAAAGAAATAGGTGATGAACTCTATAAACGTAAGAGCAACAAGAAATATAATGTGAAAGCAGTATGAAATGTCGTTCTAGTGTATAAGTACATAAAAAGCGTTATTTCAAATAAATGCATATAACAAGTGGACATTAACGTAAATAATTAACAAACATGTGAGTACATATTAATCAGATCATAAAGAGACATTAAAATATAAAACGAATGAAAAGTAAAATATGTACGTCTAGTATAAATTTAAACTTAGTTAAGTTATGTAACCAGTAAGTTAACAATCAAGAACAGTATAACAAGTAAATACAAGGTAAGAAAAGTATAAAATTTTAAGAAAAGGGTTATAGTGAAGTATAAAAAGACATACTTAATGGATACTTGAGTATGTTAGTAGAGTAGTATACAAACGAAAAATAAAACATGTAAGTGTACAAAATATCGTTAATAGGTTTCGTAACCTCCTCCAACATCAAGTTTTTTTCGAATCGAGAACGCTATTGAGATTGATCGTGTGTTTGTGTTGTGTGTGTAAGAGTTTCTATCATCTGAACAACCTCATAAGAGTATTTTATAATGAAAGTTCGCTAAAATAGAGTCGTGTGAAGTCACTGTTATTAGTTTACCATTATGGAGTTAAAACAACATAACGATACGATCTAAAGTTATTTAAAAAATAGGTCGTGTAAATCACTTAGTTATTATTTATCATTATGGAGTTAAACAACATAACGATACGATCTAAAGTTATTTAAAAAATAGAGTCGTGTAAAGTTACTCAGTTATTAGTTTACCATTATGGAGTTAAAACAAATACATAGATCAAAGTTATTTAAAAATAGAGTCGGGTAAAGTCACTTAGTTATTACTTTATCATTATGGAGTTAAAACAACATAACGATACGATCTAAAGTTATTTAAAAAATAGAGTCGTGTAAAGTCACTTAGTTATTAGTTTACCACTATGGAGTTAAAACAACATAACAATACGATCTAAAGTTATTTAAAAAATAGAGTCGTGTGAAGTCACTTAGTTATTATTTTATCATTATGGAGTTAAAACAACATAACGATACGATCTAAAGTTATTTAAAAAATAGAGTCGTGTAAAGTCACTTAGTTATTAGTTTACCACTATGGAGTTAAAACAACATAACAATACGATCTAAAGTTATTTAAAAATAGAGTCGTGTGAAGTCACTTAGTTATTATTTTTCATTATGGAGTTAAAACAACATAACGATACGATCTAAAGTTATTTAAAAAATAGAGTCGTGTGAAGTACTATTCATACCAGTCTTGTGATTTTAGCTACCCTCCAAAGAAAAAATGAGCTAATTATTTTGTCTTAGTGTCAGTGTACTGTACACTCTTTAAGAGACTCATCTGTACAAAATTGCAAGCCCATACAATAAATAGGGGTGGAGCTATTTGAGGAATTTAGAAAAAGATACGAGAGGACCACCGTAAATACACATAGCATTATAAAAAGCAAGCAGATGCTCAAGTATATCAGTAATGAACTTACGGAAATACGAAAATTTCAACAAACTAGTCCTACCACAATACATACTAATTATTCAACAACCTAATTAATTCCTAAACTCGATTTGAATTGATCTAACCGAATTAATACTTTAAATAAACAAAAATACAGCAACACTTATAATTAATATTTTAAATAAACTGAAATCTCTTATTTAGTATTGGAACTTGTGAATAATTAATTTACACAAAAAAAAAACATCGCAACACTTATAATACATATTTTAGTCAAATTATAATCATACATTTGATTTGTGAAATGTAAGCAAAAAAAATTGTTGGAAATATTGTTGTATGATTATTCAGTTATTTTATTAAGAATCAACAACAGGTGTTAGTTAATCACTTGATATATTTTCTCTTGGATTAGTTTATAAACAAAATTATTGAGTATGATAATAAACATATAATTTGAAAAAAAAATAAGTAATAAACATAATAATTAATAAATATGATGCAAATATTATATATTATAATAAGAAAAAATGAATACTAATTAATATAATGAAAGAAATACTATATACAATTTGTAAATAATTAAAATGTTTTATACCTCTTAAAAGAAATCGAAATTTAACTAACAGTAAAATAACTGGAAAATATAAATTTATTAATTTAGATTTTTATAATAAACAGAATACATTAGATAGAGTGTAAAATAAAACTTTAAAATGTAAGAATAATAAAATTTGAAAAAATGTTCTGCTACTCTTATCAATAAATAATTAATAATAATAATAATAATACCCGTTTAGAGTCTTGCGGCTCATCAGGGATAACCCCTGCGGGAACCACCTCGGGTGGTAGTAGCGACCGTCACGCAAAGTGTATTCTAAAGTTGGCGATAATTTATCTAAAAACAATAATCTTCTATAAACTGAGAGCGTAACCTGGGATGCGAACCCAGACCTCCGTGGGTGTCAAAGGTCAGTGTAAAGACTAACGCCTTAACTACTCGGCCACGGTGGCGGCCGAGGTCATTATTATCAATAAATTAATAATAATTAAAAATGTAATTATTTAATAGATGTTGTTGATTTATTGGAATTGTGTGAAGTTTACGTCCACATGAATGACAAGTAAATTTGAAGCATTAGTTTCGGGAGTTTTATAATATATTACGAGTGTTAAGTTGTCAGACATGCAGTTCCTCAAGGAAAGAGCTATGAGGTAAGTTTAGCTGTTATCTTTATTAGTTCTGACAGCTGATTTAGTTTTTATGACCAGCACACGTTTCTTTAGCATTTAAATTTTAGTTTATGCGTCAAACAAGCGGCCGAGTACAAACTATAAGATTCTTTATATCAAACGCCAAAGAAATCCACGTGTTCCCTTTTTACTTTTCCTCCTTTATACCTTAGGTATATAGGAAAAGTATTGTTTGCAAAAAATCCGAAACCGGGATGTCACTGAAATTATCCGTTTCAGGTGTTTTTAGGACCTCCTGAGTATTTTTATATATTATAATATATAAATAATAAAAAAATATGTGTATGTCTGTGTATCATCGTAGCTCCCGGTGTATTTATGATGGAGAGTTGAAACTTTTTACAAAAATCAGTCTAACGCTTTAGTTGTGCAATTCGGAAAGTAATTATTTATGCCGTGTTTAACCCACAATAATTATTTATGAAAAATCATAAAACGCGGAATAATGTTTGATGAAAGATTTGGCATATGGCCAAATTAAAATTTTAATTGAAATTTAGTACAAGTGTATACCTTTACGTAATAAATATGAGCACCAGGTTTTGTTTCAATACGACAAGTATATTCATGAATTTTGTTGTATCATAAAAGTTAGGCAACATCGAGCGTGATCAGTGCCTGGATGGGTGACAGCTGAGAATTAAACAGATGTATTTATTATCTGAGGACCAGCGAGCAAGTCCGAAGACATGCTGTACTATAAATTTGGCGAATTGTATATTCTGAGGACGAGTGAAGCGAGGAAGGATGAGCCTAGCGAATCCGATGTGATGAGAAAAAGTTCCGATGTACCCCGTACCCAATTTTTTTCATTTACACCGAGATATAAACAATAAGTATTAGAATTTTCATTTATAAAGTAATAGAATTAATTAATATTAGAAGAATTAGATGCTTTAAGATCTACTGATTATTTCCACCAGGTTGTCTCCCTGTATGATTGTGCGCGGGTAATATAATTATATATATATATATATATTATATATATATATATATATATATATATATATATATTTGTCTGTTATCATCGTAGCTCCCAATCAGTTTAAGCTAGAGACATAAAATCGTTGGATGTAGTTGTTATTCCAAAAAGTTATTTTTATGACGTTATTAACCATCATTCATGACTTGAAATATTTAGAAAACAAATTTAGCACACATGTAATACAACAAATGCGCCGATTCATGTCATAATAGCATTAGTTTCATCTTTATTAAATGACACGTAAACGTTTTCAAAATTTGTTACAAATTGAAAAAAATTTTAATTTTCATTTATTCATTTAATTGAAATTGGTACCCGTGTATCCCTTTATGTAATCACAAGTATTATTTTTATTAATTCCGGAGGAAATAATTTCCTAGGTACTTAGACCTCTTATGTGGGTCCATTGTACCTGTATACACAAGTATACTATGTTCCATTTCAATACGACTCAACACGCAACGGCTTTCGTTTTATCACTAGTGTTAAGCTGTTTCGAGCGATATCAGTACGTGGATAGGTGATCGCTGGGAGTGATATAAATTATTTACCATCTGGTGACAAGCCACCAGACGTTTTATAATATAAATTAGATATTATTAATATATTATCTAATTTATAATCGCTTGTTCGCTTCGGACAAGCGAAGCGAGTCTGAAGTGGTGAGGATGAGCGTAGCGAATACGATTAGATGAACAGTTTCGAGAAATCTTTATTCGATTTAAAACTTTTTATAGGTTTTATAGGTTTATTTGATTTAAAATTATAGGCGATTACGCTTTGTTCGATTTATTTTTATTTTTTAATTAATATTATTACCATAACAATTTTCTTTTGTACCAATTTTCTTTGGCATGTTCTGTGTATTCAAGAAAAGTGCACATGCGATGTATGTGCACTACACACACAGATGTAAGTGTGTGTGTGAGAGTTGATAGATATCAATTCTACTCTATCTTTTCTCACTTAAAATTACTGTCCATAGTGATGTTATTTAATAATTATTTATTTACTATTTTTATTATTCTATGAATGTCAAAATAAAGATTTGCTTCAGTCGTATTTCTTACGAGCTATAATGAACACGTAGTTTTATTACTAATAGTTACAACATTTGGCGACGAGGATGCCTAGAAGGAAGAAGGTAGGAGGAGTGGATGAAGGAGTAGAAACTAGGGGTAGTAGAACGAACAGGGGAAGAGAACGCAAGGAAAGGAATGAGTTTGAAGAAAACAAGTCTATCTGTAGTGATGATGGTATGATTTTAACTTCACCTATTAACAATAAGTCTAAACAGTCTAATGGTCAGTCGGGAGGTATTAAGTCAGACGCTATTGGTCAAGTGTTAAAAAACTTTAAATTTGAACAATTTGATCCAGCTAGGGAAGAGTGGGAGTATTATATTTCTAGATTTGAAACAGAATTGTTGTTGTTTGGGTTAGACGGGGATAAATACGACAAATATAAAGCTATTTTGTTACTATCAAAGATAGGGCCGGTATGTTACAAAGTTCTTTTTGATCACTTTAAACCAAATAACGTAAATAATGTATCATTTGGTGATTTAAAAGAGGTTTTAGACAGGTTATATACAAAAAAGGTCTTAATACAAAGTGAAAGAAGAGAGTTTACGCTTTGTATAAGAGACCATACACAATCTGTGGCACAGTATGTAAATAGTTTAAGGGCAAAAGCGAATCGTTGTGATTTTGGTAGCACGTTAGAGGAAAGAATACGAGACCAATTATTTGTTGGGATTAATAATTCAGATTGGCAAAAAGAGTTAATTAAGGGATTTCCTTCTAATGCTGCTACTTTAAGAGAGGTAGAGTCGGCAGCGATCCAGTTAGAACAAGTGCACTTACAACATAAGAAATTTACAGAACTAGAAAAAACTTCAAAGATAGTAGACTTAGGAAATGCGGAAGTAAATAACGTATCGAATAGGAATATATGGAAGTCGACAACTAGGGCAAGTCAAAGTAATCAATACAAAGATAATGTACAATCACCGAGAGAGTTAGTAAAAGGGAAACATTGCTTTGGATGTGGCGGGTTTCGACACAGAAAGGGTGAAATATGCAAAGCAGAGGGGGAAAAGTGCTTATTATGTTCAGGGGAAAATCATTTTGCAAGAGTTTGTATAAGTAAAAGAAAAGCGGTAATTGTTGACGAAGGTAAAAAAGACAGGGCCAAACCCGTCAGAAGAGTGGAATCAGATAATAGCGAGGAATCCGATGATCAGAGGACGGACATGATTAGGAATATTAAACTTGGTTCAGATAAGGTTACTAAAGTAATGCTAGAGGTTAACATAAACGGGAAAAAAATACCAATGCTTTATGATTCAGGGTCATCAAAAACTATAATAAACGAACGTATCTGGAAACAAATGGGATCTCCGTCTCTCTCGTGTGCACCCGAGTTAGTAGCGTATACTGGGGTTCCAATAGAGACATTAGGGAAAGCACACGTTAGAGTGAGAGCTTTAAAAAATATAAACATCTATCAGTAGTAGTAGTAAAAGGGAACGATGAACCACTTTTTGGGTTGGACTGGATTATGGCGTTTAATTTACCTTTGCCTGAAGGATCTAGGGTATGCAATGTGTCAGAGGATAAAGTAAGAGAAGATAAACAACACTTAGAGAAACTGCTTAATGAATTCAAGGAACTTTTTGAAGACAAGCTAGGTACTATCGTAGGGCACCAGGCAAAAGTGCATGTAACTGAAGGAGCAAAGCCTATTATTCATAAGGTACGACCAGTGCCATTCGCGCTAAGGGACTCGGTGGAAAAAGAACTGAAACGTTTGGTTGATATAGGAGTTATTGAACCAGTCGATCCATCGCAAACACCATTAAAGTGGGCATCACCAATAGTGACCGTAGTAAAACCTACTGGGAAAGTTAGAATTTGTGGGGATTTTAAGGTTTCTATAAACCCACACACACGGTCCTAGAAAGGTACCCCCTTCCCCGATTTGAGGAAATTACTGCAAAATTAAGCGGAGGGAAGTATTATTCAACCATCGATCTGAAAGATGCGTACCTTCAACTTATTATTGAGGAAGACAGCCGTTCCCTACTTACTATAACAACACATATAGGTTACTTCAGGTATAAACGGCTCCCATTTGGGGTTAATTTCGCTCCATCATTGTTTCATCGAACAATGGATCGTATATTAAAAGATATTTTAGGGGTAGCTTGCTTTCTCGACGACATCATCATTCAAGGGAACACGCTGGAGGAACACAATGCAAGATTACTAGAGGTACTTAAAAGGTTAAAAGAAAGTGGTGTAAAAATACAGAAAGAGAAATGTAAATGGGCACAAGGCCAGGTCACCTATCTTGGGCACAGAATTGATGCAGAAGGAATCCACCCCACAGATGACCATATAAACGCCATAAAAGAAATGCAGGCACCTAGAAATGTAACCGAGTTGAAAGCGTTTTTAGGATAAATTAATTATTATGCTCGATTTGTACCACACCTTCAGTCTATTTGTGCTCCGCTACATAGATTAACAAAAAAACTAGTGAAATGGTGCTGGACAAAGAAAGAAGAAAATATTTTCTTGAAAGAATGCTTATCATCTTCAGACACACTTGTTCATTTCGACCAAGATTTACCATTAATTTTAAGCTGTGACGCAAGCGGGGTAGGTTTAGGATCAGTACTTTTTCATAAATATAGGGATAATTCGGAAAGACCAATAGCTTACGCGTCTAGGAAATTAACACAAGCAGAACTAAAATACGCGACAATAGAAAAAGAGGGCTTGGCAATCATTTTTGGGGTTTCAAAATTCAGTCACTACCTTTTTGGGAAAAAATTTACCATTCGAACTGACCATAGACCATTAGAATTTATTTTGGGGCGAATAAAGAAATACCAAAAACTACAGCAAACAGAATATCCAGATGGGCCTTAATTTTATCTGCATATTCTTATGATATTGAATATACTAAAGGAATAGATAATTCACCAGCAGATGCTTTGTCAAGACTCCCATTAAATGTAACACTGACAACAGAAGAAGAAGGGATAGGGGACTTACAAAAAGGTCATTTGTTTCATTTGAGGTTGCCAGATTTAGGTGTTACAAAAACTAAATTACAAAATGATGCAATGGACGACGTAGTGCTTCGTAAAGTAATAAGTTTATAAAACAAGGGTGGCCACATTCAAAAACGATCTAGGAACTTCACTTTGGACCTATTTTGAAAAGAAAGAAGAATTGTCTTATGAGGAAGGGGTACTGATGTGGCTGGGTCGCATAGTAGTCCCTAGCACAGGAGAAAGGACATACTGCATATACTACATGAAGGGCACCCCGGTATAACGTCTATGAAATCGTCCTCTAAATTTTATATCTGGTGGCCAGGGCTGGATCGTGATATTGAGAATTTTGTCAAGGAATGTGTTCCGTGCCAGCAGACAAGGCCTCGTGAAACAGAGAGTCCACTATTTTCATGGACAGCTCCTAGCAAACCCTGGATGAGAGTTCACGTCGATTACGCTGGACCGTTTGAAGGGAAGTACTGGCTTATCGTAGTCGATGCGTTTTCGAAATGGTTAGAGATATGCCCTACGACAAGCACAACATCACATCAAACTATCTCTTTACTAAAGCAAATATTTGGCAGGTTTGGTATACCAGGTAGCGTGGTTTCGGACAACGGACCACAATTCACTTCATCAGAGTTTGACAAATTTTGTAAAGAGAATGGTATTCGACACATAAAAACAAGTCCCTACCATCCTAGGTCAAACGGGTTGGCTGAGAGGTTTGTCAGAACATTCAAAGACAAAATGAAGGCGTCAAGAAAGGCAGGACTTGATATAACCACTGCCTTACAACAGTTCTTACTATCCTACCGCAACTCACTAAATCGGGCCACCGGACGGTCCCCCGCGGAGCTAATGATTGGTCGTAGACTAATCACACGACTTGACCTTCTTAACCCATCCGTAGGAGGAAACTTAGATAAGGAATTGGTTCATCAGAAATTATACCATGACAAGAAGAGTAAAGCACGAGAATTTTCAGAGGGAGACAGAGTATGGGTACTGTCGAAAAATGGCAAATCTTATGAAGAAGGAGTAGTTCTTGAGCGAACGGGTGAACTGTCATATCGTGTGATGGTAAATGGGCGGGAAGAGCGAAAGCATGCGGACCACTTAAGATCTCGCCGCGAAACTTCCTTAAGGGGAGGGAAATGATGTATATTTAAATATTATTTATTTACTATTTTTATTATTTCTATGAATGTCAAAATAAAGATTTGCTTCAGTCGTATTTCTTACGAGCTATAAATGAACACGTAGTTTTATTACTAATAGTTACAACACATAGAAATAAAATATCGACATTTTCTTCAAAATTCGTTTAAATACTCAGTAAAATGTTTACTTGAAGTGTAACGTTAAGATATGTTCAATTGAATTTACAATTTTTTTTGTAATTTAACAAAAAATCACTTGATTTTTAGAGTACCACTTATTTGACATAAGTTGTTTTTCAGCCAATTTCAATTACAGTAGTAGTTAATGCAATAAATTAAACACAATTAAACACACGAGACACTAGAGTTAAAATCAAAATGTGATGTTCAACACTTGTTAAGCCTACTCCGAGATATTCAAAAACTACAGGTACAGGGTACCTCTGAAATTTCCTCATCACATCGGATTCGCTACGCTCATCCTCCTACTTCGAACTTGCTTCGCTTGTCCTCATAATATAAAAATCGGTAATTTTATTTTCCAACATATTTAATAAATATAATTTGTTTCTGGGTTTACTTTTCTTGTAGATTGTTAAATTATAAATAATAGAAAAAAACTTATTAACTCTTTTATATTTTTAAAGTCGAATTTTTATGGGGCTTATTATGTAATTAAAATGGTCATTGAATAGCCCTGGTGAAGCAAAGCGAGTCCCGGACTCGCAGAGCAAATTAATTCCTGCCAATTTCACGGTCGGGTAACCGTGAAAATCCAAGAACTGACCACGCTCGATGCTGCTTAACTTTTATGATCTAACAAAAACCATAGATATACTTATCGTATTGAAACGAAACTTAGTGTACCTATTTATTACGTAGTGGTATACACATGTACCGAATCACAACTGAACTGGATTATTTTTAAAGTTTTAAAGTGTGACTATTTCAAAAAAATTTAAAGTGTTGTTGGATCATAAATGTTAAGCAGCATTGAGCGTGGTTAGTGCTGTATGGGTGACCGCTGAGAAAGAAAATTAAGTATTTACTATCCGATGAAGAACGAAACGAGTCCGTAGACGTGTTGCAGTTTAAATTTGGCGAATTGTTTATTCTGAGGACTTGTATATTCCGAAGTATGGAGGATCCGAATGTGATGAGGAAAAGTTCCAAGGTACCAATAAAAGTTCCAAGGTACCATTAAAAATTCCAAGGTACCAATAAAAGTTCCAAGGTACCAATAAAAATTCCAAGGTACCAATAAAAGTTCCAAGGTACCAATAAAAGTTCCAAGGTACCAATAAAAGTTCTAAAAAGTTTTAAAATATTTTTTTGGTTTATTAAGCAGTGATGTCAACATCTATTGTTTCATTAAATACAGACATATTGAATTCGATAGGCGTATACATTTACTTTTACCCCCCCCTTTTACATAATAAATATAATTTTGTAATTGAAGAATGAGAAGAATCGATCCCTCTATTAACCTCTAACCCTTTATTCTGACAAGTATATCAGCAGGAATTACTACAATTTCCTAAAAACAAATTTCGTTTAAAATTAATTTTAAAAAAATTCCAGAAGGCTTTGACACATTATTGTTTGTCAATAAGACTAATTGATTAAAACTATTTTGGTCCAATAAATAGAGTTATTTTGAATAAAAACCATTTTTTACTTTTGAACATAGGTTAAAACGAAATAATTGTTCACATCTCAATATTAAATTTATTATTCCGGTCTAAAGGAAAATTATATTCAAACATTATAATCCATTTTGACCTTCACGATTATATTTATTATTCTATTTGAACAAGATATAATTGAATTAGCATAATAAGATAAAAATAAATTTCATAAAACATAGCTAAGATACTCTGTCAAGTGTCAAGCATGGCACAGGGATATTTAATGACCATTTTATTTATATAATAAGCCCCATAACAATTTGACTTTAAAAGTATAAAAAAGTATGTAAAAATAAGTTTTTTTCTATTATTTATAACTTAACCATCTACAAGAACAATAAACCAAGAAAAAAATGACATTTATTAAATTAAAAAGATAGACATTCGTTAATTTTATTTTTAAAAATTATAATATTTAGATTAAGATTTTATTGTATAAACCTAGATTAGATGTTTTATTCTCGACCTGTCTTAAAACAGTTTATATTAACACATTGTGTTCTCAAGGCAGTGTGGTGTGTTAAAATTAGTGCCTAATTAAGAAGTGTTAGTTGGGTAAAATGTAGTTTATAGATTTAGTGTCCGGTAGAGGGGAAATATGTTTTCATCTAGGATAATATTAAAAACGTAAGTATTTTATATTACTAAAATTGTTTAAGTAATAAATTATGGCGCAAATGCACGATGGCCGGTAGAATTTTCTATGAAATGTTCTTCCGGGCTTAATTATCAATATGTTGCTTTTGTTTACGGCTTATGACTGGTGCAGTAGCATTACTCGTCGTTACTCAATTTTTTTGTGAATTTTTGCAAGGAAATGCCTTCTGTTTTGGCCACCAAAAAGTGATACTTTTTTCAAACAAATATTTTTGGTATCAGGATGCCAGTCTAAATCGACCCCCCCCCCCTATATGGTTGTCATCCGAACAACCTCATAAGCGTCATTTTCATGATGAAAATTAGCTGGTGGTTCACCTGCCTAACCCTCCAACCTCGGAGACCTTTAGTATTACTACCTTTACTATACTTACCTTAAGTAGTTTACCCGATACCTTACTATACCTTTACAACCTTTAGTATTACTACCTTTACTATACTTACCTTAAGTAGTTTACCCGATACCTTACTATACCTTTACAACCTTTAGTATTACTACCTTTACTATACTTACCTTAAGTAGTTTACTACCTTACTAGTATTACACCTTTACTAACTTACCTTTACTTACTATAAGGAGTTTACCTTATACCTTTCTATACCTTTACAACCTTTAGTATTACTACCTTTACTATACTTATCTTTACTTACTATAAGGAGTTTACCTTATACCTTACTATACCTTTACAACCTTTAGTATTACTACCTTTACTATACTTACCTTAAGTAGTTTACCCGATACCTTACTATACCTTTACAACCTTTAGTATTACTACCTTTACTATACTTACCTTTACTTACTATAAGGAGTTTACCTTATACCTTACTATACCTTTACAACCTTTAGTATCACCTTTACTATACTTACCTTTACTTACTATAAGGAGTTTACCTCCTTACTATACTTTACTTTAGTATCACTACTATTCAGAGTGGTATCATGCACAATTCTGAACATAATTTGGTCATAATTAGAAAGAAAAGAAACTCATGTTTATTTACATCATAATTGCAAGCACTTCTAAAAGTATGATTTTATTTTAGCATTGAAATTTCTAGCTCGGAAGTTGTACAACATATGAACTACGTGCCACTTACGCAAAATAATCCCTGTCTCACCTATAGTTTAGTATATTTTTTAGCACTTCTTGGGCTAAGAAATATGAGAAATGTATAAAACAAATTTGTCATCATTTGACTCATACTCTTGATTTTAAAGGCTTTACTCCTGCTTTTATCGCCTAACGCATTTATTAATAGATTCCTATAGTCTTTTAGATACAGGACATTAGATATTCAATACCAAATAAAAATTTAATACCTAGATACGAAATTTAAGTATCTAGGTTAATTAATAAAAAATGCAATGGTACCAAAACACTTTGTTGTGGTACGCAAAACAAAATTTGTTTAACAAACATCATTAATAACTTAATTTAGAAAGGAGTTGATAACTGGTTTGTTACTACTTTGATCATGTGATTGAAATTTATTTTAATAATCTTACAAAATTGTTTCTTCACAGATGCCTAATAATAATATTTCTGAGCGGAGTGTACGGGGGACTGTGTAACAGTAATATCTTCAATCAAACATCTCAACAGAAACGATGTCAAATCAATAAGAAGGAATCAATCAGAATAACATGCACTGGCGATATCTCCTTCATGTTACAGAACCGGTAAAGAACTCGAATATTATGGCTTTCGTATTACTCATATATCTAACATCTAACGAGCTGTATATATAATATATATATATATATATATATTTATATATATATATATATATATATATATATATATATATATATATATATATATATATACTAATATATAACTTTATACTGTTGGTATATAGGAAAATTTTGCATGTGTGTGTCTTCATCATTGATACAGCATAAAGAATTCAGGGAGCTAGAATGTTTATGCTGTATCAGGTTTATCCCTCCACAAAAGAAAAATTGATAGCTTGTGCAGTGGCGAAAGAGATACAAATGTATTTCTATTGTAGCTCCAAATTACTCAATAAGCTACTGAGTGAAATATTAGAAAAATGATCAATCTACAGGTCTAGTTGGGTAGCCAGGAAAATATTTTATACGTCATTAGCCGTCATTAATGACTAAGCAAAATATTTATAAAAGAGTTTGTGCCAAATTTGAAATTAGAGCATCTGCATATATATATATATATATATATATATATATATATATATATATATATATATATATATAATATATATATATATATATATATATATATATATATATATTATATTAAATATATATATATTATATATATATATATATTTATTATATAACAATTAAAAATAACTTACAGATGGTTAAAAATATAGAAGGAAAGGATGTACTCGAGCTTTCGCACGGCGAAAGCTCGAGTACATCCTTTCCTTCTATATTTTTTAACCATCTGTAAGTTATTTTAATTGTTGTTTATAATCTTATGATTTGTTTTTCTATTTTCTTATTGTTTGTTATATATATATATATATATATATATATAATATATCTATATATATATATATATATATATATTGAATACATGAGTAAAATTAGTTGGACGTAATCCATTCTCAATGTTATTTAAAATTAATGACGTTTCGGGAGTAGGTACTTCTACCTGACTAGATTGAAATCCTGGCACCCTAGACATAACACATACCGTCTTCTCAAGACAAATCTGATGATGGGAGAAGTACCTGCTCTTGAAATGTCGTTAATTGTAAATAGCATTGACAATGGATTACGTCCAACTTATTTTACTCATAATTCACCATTGTCACTAACTTTCGCATCTAGTTAGATGATTCCTACAATGTTTCCTACAATGATTCCTACAATGTTTGGGAATAATTGTGACCATTTTGCTACATGGTGCCATAAAACTTGCTAAGTGTTATATCATTATTAGTATTAGTTCAATTTGTATCAAGTGATATGTACACGTTTTTAAAAATCGTGAAAAATCAGATTAATAACCAATTAAGTAGAAATTTGGTGTTGTCGGACTTTTGTCAAAGAGCGTCGAGTGTAATCAGTAGACGGATAGACAACTGCTAGGATTGAAATTGAGATGATAAGCAAAGCAAGACTGAAGATGTACCAAAAGATATATTAGGCGTTTTAGCAAATTTTTATCATGAAAATTATGAAAAATTAGCGAATAAATTACCATTTTAGACACTAAATTTAATTAAGTGTCGTTATAGATCAGGTAAGGCGGACATCACAGGGAGGTTACTTTCGAAAATTTGTGTCATATATGTTAACTCATTTTATCAAATCGATGTCATATTTTTAACTTTTAATATTTTTAGACCCTACGTCGACATAAATTAGCCGGAAAAACAACTATTATAACCGTTTTTAAATCATAACCTCGAGACACAGGTTTTAAGCAACCTTCCAGTAACATCAGACTTAATCTGTAACATCAGATGGTAACCTTAGTTTCAATCTTAACTTACAATGTAGATTAAACTTAAATGATAAAGCCACGCATGTGGTATGATTCCAGTGAAGATGCAAAGAGGTGGAAATACGAGGACAGTGTAGGAAGACTTAGGGCACTCGTAGCTTGCAATCTACCCTTACAAGAAATTACACCTTCCTTTATAAACAGGTAAATATAAAATTCTACAATGGGTCGAGTATACTAATACTAATAATAGGGCTTATTTAATAGGACTAAAGAATTACAAAACGAATATAACCAGCTGAACTTTAGAATAAACCTAAATTTAGATTAGAATTAGAATCATATTCTAAAAATACAAGGAAAATCAATAAACTGCGTAGGCTTCCGCGGTTATTGTCATGAAGATTTAGGTCTTCCGTTGGCCACCGCGTCAATGTAGATGAATACATCGCAATTCTTAGAATGCGAAGTTCCCAGAAGCAACAGCAAGGCGAGTCTTAGCGTTTAGAGAAACTGAGAGGATGATCCTGACATAGTGGTTCTACTGGCGGATAAGGGAATGCAACTGTGATTAGGACACTAACAGGTACAAGACTATGATGAAAGACCTACTGAAGGATGAGTGTTACGTCAAAGTCGACAAAATTACTTCATCCAGCACAACGAAGCTTAACAACCTAATTATGACTCTGACTAGCATCAAAGAGAAGGATAAGCTTAGAATTAGTAAACAAAACACTTTTTTCTTTTTTTAAATATATTATCAGCAATTTTAAATACTTTCCTAATAATACAAATACATTGGTATTTGCGTTTCTGACATAAAGACGGGGTACCCGTTTATAGTTTGCAGGCCCAGGTTTCTGGACCTGACCCTTACCTTTGGACTCTTGGATGTAGAATTCGTCACATCAATGCTCGTCTCTTTTAGATAGGAATCACCATAATTTTATCTATTCTCTTATTAATTTTTCCTTTTTCTCCTTTGTAAATTAAGCATATCACAATTGCTCTTACTTTTTCTTTATTTTATTTTTTAATATAATTGGCAATGTATAACCAGCCAAAATAGAATATCTACATGCAAGGCAGCAAACAAGCTGGTTGCGTAGCCTAAATACCCTAGTCTACATTTGTAAACTTTAGCAATTTTTCATTCCTTTGCATTCTTATATTTGTTCAACCCAAAATGATTAAAAGCAATCTATCAAAACAGATAGAGCCAACAAATAAATTTACTTAAGTTTATAGCATCCCCTTAATTTGATTAATTTAAAAAGAAGAAAAACCAATAAGAACAAAATCCAAAATTAAAAATAAAAAGAATTTACTTTAAATTATTTCATAGTCAACAAAATAATCTATTTGTGCCTCAACTCTTCAAGAATCATACATTGGAAAATAACATCAAGAAACAAGCTATCTTAAAGAAGCAAATATTAAAATTTGCTATCAAGAAACATCCATCAGGAATAGAATAAACCCACACCTCCATTCATCACCACTCATCATTAAAATAATCATCTTGATAAATCATTAAAATTTAGTCAAATTAAAATACCTAATAAAATTAAAGTCCTCATATTCAGCTATGGATATTAAATTCGCAATAAACAATATTTCGGAAAATTTCGTTTTTCCGAGATTGGAAAAAAGCCAATCTCAGCTTCTAACTAAGTCACGCAACACCCAGCCACCGATTATGACATTCACCAGAAACCTTCCATTAGCCAGCACATCAACCGGACAAGACGCCCACATAATCACGTGGATTATGTCATACTGGTCCTTCAAACCCTACTATCCCTTCCTACATCCCTGAGGGTGCATCCCACAGTGGAAGCATACGTCGGATTATTCATGCACATCAACGCGGTCACTATCGGAAGACCTAATTCAAGGAAAATCAATGTAACATACGCGCAAATCAACAGTAACAAACGCATGTGGGAACAAAATAAAAATAAAAGTATAAACACCAGCACATTTAAATTTCAGCAATCTAAAGGCTCATAAACAGAGTCTTTAAATCTTAGAATAATACTATATATAGAAGGAGCACTACTGATAACACGAAAGCCGGTTCACTGGTGGTCTTACGTAATGCTGCCAAACTAACAAAATAAAATATTTTTAACGATGTTGGCCAAATTTTCCGGTTGCTGAATTATTGCATTCTATTATTAATTAATGATTGATATAAATATCGGTGCATTACAATATTTTAAGCATTTTTAACTTAAAAATGCCTAAAGTTGCTTATTTGCAACTTTTTTAATTAGAATTATGTTAAAAGTAGTCCTCCGTTAAAAGTAAGACCGATTTTATTAAGTACTTAGCAAGGGTTTTAAGTTATTTTATTTGTTACTTAAGATCTTTTTCCATTAGTGCATATTTATAACACATTTATAAAATAATGTTTTGTTGTTAGGGTGGTACCCCTACTTAAGACCACCAGTCTACCGGCTTTCGTGTTATCAGTAGAAATACATTCTGTTTACGGTCCTATACTCCTTCTATATTAGTATTATTCTAAGCTTTAAATCATAGAGTGTCACAATGGGCCAAATGAGCATGAGCAATGAACTCAATATGCGTTTATTTATTATTAAGTTGTCTGTCTGTATATGTGTGTGTGTCTGTTATTTATGGTAGAGTGTTAAAACTTGGTACAAAAATCAATTTTTAGATCTATCCGGAAAAATATTTTTATGACGTCATTAACCAGCAATAATGACTGCAAAAATTTTGTTCTAATTTGAGATTTAGCACGTGTGTAGTCATGTATAAAACAAATGTGCTAAGTTTCATCTCATTATAAAACTTAGTACAATTTATATCGAATTCAGGCCATTTGATATAAATTGTACTAATTTTGATAATGAGATAAAACTTAGCACTTTTGTTTTAGACATGACTACACGCTTAAAAAATGTAACTATATAAGCTTTTTAAAAAATCATAAATAATCGAAACATAAGAATTGAAAATTATGAAAAGTATAATCCTTTTCATAACAAATAAGGATACTTTCATATCAATCCGGCAAGTATACCTATTGGTTTTGTTAGAACATCATAAATGTTAAACAGCATCGAGCAAAGTCAGTGCATGAATGGGTGATCGCTGGGAAAAAAGAATGTATTTACGTGACAAAGAATAATTTTGTTGATTTATAAAATCTGAAGACGAGCGAAGGGAGTCCGAAGAAGTGAGGACGAGCGGAGCGAATACGATGTGAAAACACATCCCGTTCCCGATTTTTTCGTTTAGTTTTGGCTAGAAAAAAACACTAATGTACCGAACATTACCAGCCAAATACAAACGAATCAATCTAACTGATCTCAACTCTCATTCTCTTGAGCAATTTACCATCCACTATATATTTAAAACGGCAAACGTTTTTCTACAAACGTAGAAAATTCAAGCTCCATAATTGTTTTTTTTTTTAAATGTTTTCTTGTTTAAAATTTTCAGGTTTCCTGAATTGGAGAGATTGTCATTAATAAACAGCAATGTGACAAGATTTACAGCAAACTTTCCTTATCATAAAACACTAAAGGTAAGCCAAAAGAAAAGAATTGTGCACCGCAGCTAGACTATAGGTTATGTATTTATTGTGATGAGAATGAATTTCCCCGAAAATATATTAGTATAACAAGTTTTACACAACTTGTTACACGAATTTGACAAATTTACATCTAAACTTATTTTTGAAAACTATTATAGATGCTACATCAATAAAAAACATATTATTTGTCATTATAAACATACAATGCATGTTAGAAATAAATAGATCTTATAATTAGTGTGATACCCAAAGAACCTACATCATAGCTTTAAAATAAAGCCCTTAAATTGAAGTAACATAGATTTCAATAATAACTTAAACGGTTCAAAATTTAAGAGGGGCTTTAAGAATATGAATGCTTAATCTATATCATTGTACAGCAGTATGATTATTAAAAGAAAATCATTACCTTACCGTTTGCTGTCAAAAACGACCAAATAATACAACCATCTATTTCCACTGTTAAATTCTAACAGTCTTTGATCTCAGTTTTTTCAATAAAATACAAGCAACATACCTGAAACAAGAATAAGAATAAATAAAATATATCAAAAAATGTCTCCCTTAGTTCAAATATCAGATGACCTTCCAATCTTTAGATTGAATCCAGATTTCTACCCAAGATTACTTTTATCTTATAAAATCATATTGAGCAAAAGTAGTGAGTTAAGACAGTAGTTCAGTTAAGCAGAGTCAAAGAAAAATCTACATTAGGCCTAGGTAACATAAAATACAACCATCTCTAATGCTGTATACATTTCATTTCTCATATCCCTTACACCACTTCTAAATTAGCAACTTAATTTTTCTTTCCCTAGTAATTTTACAATGGTTTTAGATGCTGAATCTAACCGGACTAAGATTGACTACAATTACAGCTGATTTATTCACAATGTTAAAGGCACTTAAAGTATTAGATCTTAGTAACAACAAAATAAAATATTTGAATCAAATAGTACTTAAATCTTTTAATAACTTAGAAAATATTTATTTGAAAGGTAAGAATAAAATTCATATAAGACATGAAATAATATTCAAAATATTCTTTAAATTATGAATAAGAAACATTGTTCCTCACAAATTTCTCATTTTTTTCTTCTCACAAAAAAATTGTTTCGTAAGTATTTTTTTCGGGAAGCTGTAAAGTATGCACTTTACAAAAGTAAATGAAATTCGTCTTATTCCGTCTGCGACTGTTTCGTAGTTTTTTACAGTGTACAAAACTGTCGCTGGTGAACTTCCTTAAAAGTCCACTAGGTGGGTGCTAGCACCCACCTAGTGGACTTTTGACTTACAAACTACTAAGTCACTTAGTAAACTACTAGTAGTTTACTTACAAGATTATAATATTAGATTATACCTGCCTTGTTCTTCTTACTTTTTTGCTTATCAAATAAATAATCGAACGTTTTTGCAAACGAAGTTTTGTTATTTACGGAAAGTGAGTTATTAATTATTCATTATCAAGTGTTTAATAATCATGGATAGTGATTCAAAAATTAAACATACACCGCCAGGATTGAAACTTTTGCCCAACGAGGCGACCGAAACCGGCAAACTTAAATACATTATACTGTTTGCTTCTAAATATTTGTTTACTATATTACTACGCGCGAAAAGATAGCATATGCTACACGACTGGGAATGGTTTTTTTACCTAGACTCCTTTTATTCCTCACTTCGCTCGAAACAAAATATAAGCCCCATGGTAAAAAATACCTTCTTCTCAGTCTTGTAACATAATATACTATTAAATTAAGAAAAATAAGATTACTGAATAATAGTTTAGGAGAGGTGAGCCAGAAACTAAACATTAATTGTCGCCAACCAATAGGGCGTTGTTTTCCGACTTCCTATAATGCCCGTTTTTAAGATGCGGCTCGCCAGGGTAACCCCTGCAAGAACCATCTTATGTGGTAGTGGCAAGCGTTATGCTGAAAATGTATCCTAAAGTAGCCGATAATTTATATGAACAATAATTTTATTAAAACAGAGAGCGTAACCTAGGATGCGATCCCCAGACCTCTGTGGTTTCAAAGGTCAGTATAAATACTGAGACTTTAACAACCTTTGAGGCAAGGAGGCAGCTCCGGTTCCGACTTCCTACCCTATAAATATAAGGTCTCTTGGCTAAGGCGTGAGGCGAAGTTATAGTTTTGCATAAAAATGGTGTAAGATGCAAAATTTTGGACCACGGTTAGAAGGGTATGTACATAATTGAAAAAAATCTGTTCACTACCCCGTTATTATATTTAAATTTGTCAATATCTAAAACGTGGTAACGTCAGTAAGTAAAGGCATGAGCTGTAGGATAAGAAGTTGATCAGTTTGATTTCATTCCTCCAAGACCATTTATTTGTATTTATGGTTTATATGTACCGAAGCTTTTGTACTGGTCATAAAACCCAAGGTCGTGAACCAAGGATGGTTAAATTACAGATTACCATTATTCGTCGAGGTTTTATACACATTCCTAATTCAAGGAACATTTCATCCAGATTTCTCAGCCCCAACAATTAAATATAACAGTCCACATATCTTTCAATCATCTATGTAACTAATTTTTTATTGTACGCTGTATATAGGTGTATAAGTATGACATGTTTAAGGTAATGATTGGGACTGTACTAAAGACATGAAATGGTTATTAAGTACTAAAAATTCATCTTTAGTAAGAAAAGTGTTGGATTATGATCAGATGATGTGTAACGAGAAGAAATACTACGCTAAGCCGGCTATATCTGTTATGAGGTTTATTAAAGTAAGTTACTTATTTTTGTATATAAGGTTAAAAGGAAGAAACGATTCCCTAAGCTTAGAAAAAGGTTTATTCTCCTACGATGATAAAACCTCGTTTTAACTTCTTCTATTAAGCCAAATCAAGGGATTCAGAACATTCCTTAGTCTTGGCAAGACTAAACACATAATGAATGTTAATTTAAATTAGTCTAATTATTTTAAGTTTCTCTCAGTGTTTTACTGAGTTGTGAGTTTCTCTGAAAGGTAAAATAAAATTTTAAATAACTTCCTAGGATTTAAGAATGATTTTAGTATAGAATAATTATTATCCTCCTAATGCATTTATATCCACTAAGGGTCAGGAAATAAAGTACTTCATTGCACGAGTTAAATGACTGTACGGTTCTGAGAAAGCACATGATCTTTTTTTAATTTCATAGCTGTATATTTTTCTAGCTATATCTTCTTCGTATCATCATGGCTGCACAAAGATATCATGACAAAATTAGTATTTATACGGTATAAATACTAAAAAAACTATAAAAATATAGAATATACTTTTTTGAAAATTCTTGTAAAAAAATAGCAACAAAAAATTAGTAATCCTGTTTTAGACTTTAGAAGGAGAATGTCCAGGTATAGACGATTTTAAGAGGTGTACGTGCAAGTTAGACAACATAGTTTGGAGCCAGCATGATCAGCCATATTTAATGCCTCTAATAACAGTCAACTGTTCAGGATTAGGATGGACACATTTGCCAAATAATTTACCTAGCAATACAACTATATTACTGCTAAACAATAACGAGGTAAGCTAGTAAATATTAACCATCTCAACTGAAGCAGGATTACCCACTAGATATAGTTAGAAATTTAATTCAGGCCAATCCCTCTGCTTAATTCATGAATTAGATTATTGTATCGGCTTTACAATGTTTTAAATATTTAAAATAGGCTATATCACTTAAGCCGGGAGTGGCTATTTAATTTATTTACTTGACAAATTATGGAAAATAATGAATTGTTTTAGATTGACCAGGCATTTTTTCCAAATCTAAATGATTTTTTTGCAGATTCGAGAAATCAACCCATTAATAAGTAACTCGCAATATAGGAGTATTTCCGATATTAATTTAGACTACAATAAGATAGAATCTATTAATAATTTAGAAGCAGCAGAGTGGTTATCTAAATTTAGGATATTTAGCATTAGAAACAACAGATTGACTACTGTAAGTATACACCATTTACCTTATAGATCCAAGGATACAATGTGTCTACCTCAGTCGCAATGGCATCAGGTTTAATATCGTGCCACCAATGTTCTCCATCCATAACCACTACCCACTGTTTTCACATAGCTGATTATATTAGTTTAAATCTTTTATGTCTATCATAAATTCAAAAATACATGCGTACAGTCGAGGTAACAAACCCTGGACAGCGAATAAAATATAAGTAGTTATAGTTAGCGAGAAAAAATATTTCGTTTAAAACCTCGTTTGAAAAATCGGCATGGACAGAAAATGACCAATGATACCAGTTATGTAAAAAACATGTTTCAACGTAATGCCATGCTTCACTCTGTTTCGTTGCGTCTAAGATATTACTGCGCCGACTGAACCTAAACTCACTCAAAATTTGGTATACTCATAAATTCACTTAATGTAATCATGTATAATATATATGATGTAAATCATTAAACAGAGACAAGCGGTGCTCTCTTATTATGCAACCACTATCATGTTTGTAAAATATGTATACCTAGATTAAAACAATAACACCTGACATAATACGATAGTGCTTAAAATGTATAGGAAAATTGAAATGTAGTAGGACATGAAAAAATGTCCAATGATAATATTTTTGGTTTCTAGGCATCTAACACAGTTGACAGGTTCAAGGAATCCAGGGTTTAGGAATATTAGGGTTATCAATGACTTATCTCTAAAATGTTTTTTGCTCCTCCCCGTTTAGACACACTAACTTAAATAATATAAATAGTACAACTTATTTATTTGCAGTTGCCAGCATATGCGTTTGATAATGCATTTAAGAGAAATTTCAACATAGGTCAAATGTACCTGGGTAATAACCCTTGGATATGTGATTGCTTATTTACGCCCTCTTTTAAGGTAAATTAAGATAATAAACTAAGATAATGAATAAATTAATAAAATACTTGCGAAGAAATACAAAAAGAATAAGATCTAGCCAAGACGTCTATCCCACTACAGTGAAATAATGCAGCTACAGTGCAATAGAATTTGAATCTTCAAATTTACCAATTGGACCAAACGGGATGGAACTGTTAATTTATTTTCATTTTAGTCTAAAATTATCTAGTTTTATCAACCTAGCATAGTAAAAGAGTTTTTATAGACTTAGTTTTCTTAAAAAAAAATGTGACTCAAAAAGGAAATGTTTACCTTCAACTATGCTCAAAAAAGAAACTGCATTTAAACATATTTTCAACAATTTTTCTAATGTTATTAAATATTTCTCTAATTGATACATTTGGTTTCTGATTCGATAATTTACAAATTTGCGGCAATTTTTTTTTTTTTTAAAAATAGGCAATAATCGATTTCTTTGTAGTATAAAGTTTTTACAAAATCGTATACCCTTAACGTACGTAGGCTAGATTAAACTGGAAATAAATTACTTGTTTTTTAATTAAGCATACCTCAGCTAAAGGAATCTGACATTTTTGAAAGTGACTATTAATAAAAGATTAAACCCGTAAATTTATAAATTTCTCAAAGAACATTTTTTACAACCTAATTTAATTCACATTGGCTTCATAACCTTTGTAGCTTCTTAGCATAAACATATTCTTAGTTTAAAGATTGAGAATATTCATGCTAATCGTTTGCAAAACATGTTATGCAAAGAAATTGACACTGCATTTATTTTCAGGAATTGATATTAAAATATAGGATAATAATAAAAGACATGTATGATATTCGTTGTGCCTTCAAGGATGGAGATGAAAATTCATTGAAAACGGTAATTATTCTATATTCTATATAATTATTCTTCAAGACTGAAATCGATTTTGAAGAAATTTGTCGTTATTGATTTTTTTCTTTGGATGACAAAATAAGAGGTAATTGATTAAACGTTAGATAACCAGTGACTTATAAAATATAGACGGATCACGTTCTCTAAAAACGTATTTTTATCAGCTTAGTCAATTTCAATTAGTCGTCTGACGCGATGCAAACCTCCTTAGGAACCTTTAGATATGGTAATAAGTTTTTACTAAATTTAATACGGTACATCCAATTAAATAAAAGCAAGGATTCGTTCCCTAGACAAATCATCATTTGGTCAACAGTCGACGGAATGATTTCTCGACGATACAAACCAGATCGTACCGTCGACAAATCATTTGGTCGACAAACTCAAAGTATTCGTCAACGAAACGATTTGTCGACCAACTGATTTGTCAACGGAATAACACAGACCCACAGTATAACGGATGCTTTACCATAAAATGGAAGAGGGAATGAGCATCGAAGATAGTACTTGTGTAAAGTTCACACTTAACTATAGTACGACACACGGCTAAAATCAGTTGACAGCGCGGAAAATAGTGTTGAGGAACAAATAAGGTTGGCCTGATTTGAAATTGAGGGCGTGGTTTAACATCCAGGACTAACCTCTGGCTCCCTCCCATTATTTTCCCACGCTGTCAACTGATTTTAGCCATGTGCCGTATTATAGATGACAAAGCTGAGCTCCAAAAGTAACCAGAACAAAATTGAAAAAGATATCGATTTTCATATATTTAACTCTATAGTGACCAAATTCTTCTAAAGAAACCCCTGAAAGTCATCTAGAAAAAATAGGCACGGGGCTCTCGGAAATTATTCTCATCTTATCAAATTTGTTAAGCTTGTCCACAGATATAAATAATTGTCTAAAATATTTCAGACTTGCTTGGCTTATCCTGTCTTGCAGTTGAAAAATCTGTTACATTTTCACAGGTTACGGTTACCCATCCACATATTGACCTCGCTCGACTTTACTTACTTATATACTTGATAAATACACAAAACTATACACTCGTGTCGAGTATCAACTTAATTAGATGATTTCATTGATTTATTTTAGAAAAACACGCATGTCTTTTGATATGAACATTTTTGGAAAGCAGCCTAAAGCAACCTAAAGATTGTTTTTATACCAAATTTCAACACATAAAGCCAGAAAAATTGGAAAAAACCACTCATGCGGTGCCTTAAAAACACCTGAAACGGATAATTTAATTAAATCCTAGTTTTGAAAATTTCGTGCAAACACATTAATTTTCCTATATAACTAAGTTATAAATGAGGAAAATTCAATATCATTGACCAAAGAGGGAGGGACAAATACATGGCGGTATTTAGTAGCTTTCAACAGTCGCTGTTATTAAGTAGTAGTAATATGGGGGGGGGGAGGGTAGTAACTACCAAGCAAGTAGGCCACGTTGTAGGGCCCTTTTTGCCAGCTTCCTAAGATAGTGTTCTACTCCTTTTAATTTCAAGTATAGGTATATTTCATTATATACTATTATTATTATTATTATATAATATATATATATATATATATATATTATATATATATATATATATATATATATATATATATATATATATATTATATAGTCATCTAATTTAGACAGAAGCCGTGAATTTCTATGGTTCCTCTCATGCTTTATTCAAGCAATCATAAATATTTTCACTGCACAGTCACTATTAACTCTGTTCTGTTTGTCAATCAGATTCACAACCTTTCAATGAGGAAGATATGCAACGAAGTTAAAAACCGAATGAGTGCTATAGATCTAGTCAACATAATCCTGGCACTCCTGTTAATACTCCTGCTCGGACATTTCTTGTACAGCTACTGGGTTTATAAATCTACTGGGGAGTTGCCTTGGATAGCCATGAAATTGCCATAGGTATGGTATATGCACAACAAAAAAGAATAAAACAAGCGATCAGTGGCGCAAAAGAAGCCATCAAATTCTTAACTCAAGTTTATTTGTTACTAAGTTTGCTTTGTAAGTTAAACGAGAAAAAATATGGCATTATTTCCTCCTTTGATTATATAGAAGATGCATTTAGAGAATGTAAACTTCCCATAAATGATAAATATACTACAAGTTGGAATAGGAGGCAAGTTATTTAATATTTGCAATAAGAAATATTGAACTTTACACTAGCATATTATAACATAGTTTACACTTTAAGAAAATGTACTTAAAAAAACAACGAAGTGGAAATTGATGTCATATATTATGTAAAATATATTTTTTAAACTTATTTAATAATTTTTTATTGTACCAACCAAATCCAAGTAATTTATACAAATATATTTCAAAAAGCAATTATTAAGAAGGCCTTGGTTGGGGGATTACAGGGCTTCAAGATATAACCGTAAAGAGTAAAATAAAGTTAAGGCTGAAAATCACTACTGTCATAAGAATAATTTATAAGTAATCGTCGTATTTTAACAACAGTAATTGCTTTTTAACTCTATTTATGTAATTGTAAATTAATCAAAATAAAATATTGGTTGTAATTTTCGGCTTTAAATTGTTTAGCGCACACAAAAAACTATGTTATAAATTTTCAAGGGTCCTTACTTTTTATTCAAATTATTGCTGAAATAAAATTTGAGGAAATCTTAATTACTTAATTAATTTTTGTTTGAAGTAATCACATCTCCATATATCATAATCAGATACACTAGTCCCAACTGAAAGCTGATATAAGTACGTACTTAATTTAAACAAATGTCGTTCAAATGTATAAGTAGCCCCATTATTTTTCACAAAAGATAGTACAGATTATTTCAATAGTAACTTTTCCCTTAAACTATTTCAGCGACGGATGGGCCATAAGAGCGTTCGGGAAATTTCCCGAGGCGCCGGTGCATTCCGGCGCCGGTTGGTCGACTTTGCAAAGAAAAAAAAATTCGGCGACCGGCGCAGAAGGCGCCGGTGGTAAACATTTCCCGCGCCGTTTTGAACCTTCCCATCCGTCGCTGAACTATTTCCTTCTTTTCACTGAACATTCTACTCGATATTTGTTGTTTCTTTCCATATTTTTAAATTTCCGGTGTTTTCCACCGTTTTTTCGACTATTTGATCACTTTAAGTGGTCGCACTGAGGAATACTTGGTAAACTTTAGACTGAGTTTATTCAGTTTCCCACCCCCAAAAAAATTGAAAACGATACCCTACTCGAAAATTATTTTTACCAACAGTTATTTTGGTTTTCCGTTATTTACCACGGTTTATTGACTTTTCGGTCACTTTTAGTGATCGTATCCGTATCAACTCCGAACTGGCTTTAGAACATAGACTAAGACTTTTTTCCCAGTGAAAATTTTTAATCTTGAATTTTACTGATTGTTACTAGGTTTGTCCCTAAAACTAAGAAATGGGGTTACGGGGCTGGCAAGAAGGGCCTAACTACGAGGCCTATTTGCCTGGTTTTGCCTCCCCACCCAATTACTACTACTACTAATAAACAAGAGGCATTCGGCCGCTTTGCCATTCCGCAGTCTTAGCGCTGGGGGCCGCTTCGCGATTCCCACACCTCTCCCTGGCCGCTTTGTGCGCACATGGTTATAGTCCTTTATCAGTTCGTTATATTACAGGTTTATATAAGTGGCATACTGCCACGTAATAAGCGAATTTTCAAATGCAAACGTGATTTGTTTACATTATGTTATATATGTCATATAAACATAATTATGTTATAAACATAATTATGTTATACTTGTCATATTAAAACAAAACTTGGTGTACTTATTTATTACGTAAAGGAATATACTTAAACCAAATTTCAAGTCAAATAGATTATTTTCCGATTTTTTACAATTTTTTAAATAAACGTATACAAGTCATTCTACAACAATTAAACTAATGCTGATAATGACATGAAACTTGGGACATATGCTATATATATACATGCCTACATGCGTGCCAAATTTAAATTGGATCGCATCATTTTTCCGCGTTTTATGATTTATCGAATTTTTAGCTAAGTCATTGGGGGTTAATAAACATCATAAAAAAATTATTTTCCAAATAGCACAAACGCCTGAAACGGATAATTCCGGTGACATCCCGGTTTTTGAAAACACAATACTTTTCCTATTGTAATGTGATATTTTATCAATTTATATAATATTTACAATATTATTCCTACAGTATTAATGTGGAAAAGTAAAAAAAGTATTAACTAGAGTTTTTAATCATAATGTAAATTCTTGAAAGTGTATACCATATGGCTAATCTCCCTTCTAATAACTAAGGATAGGCTCACCGACACAGCTAAGTTCCAAGAAACACAGCCCTACCAGGTATAAAACTTAATGGTTTTATGTTTATATTTTTTCTATATTTTATTACTACATCCGCTCTATTTTACGCGCTAAAAAACTAAAAATGAAATTCAACTGAAAAAAATTCAGGTACGGAGTACCTCGGAACTTTTCCTCTTGACATCGGATTCGCTACGTTCATCCTCCCTGCTTCGGATTCGCTTCGCTTGTCCTCAGAAATACAGTTCGCCAATTTTATAGTGCAACATGCCTTTGAACTCGCTTTGCTCGTCTTCAGATAGTAAATGCATCCATATTATTCTCAGCAGTCACCCATACAACACTGACCACGCTCAATCCTCCTTAATTTTTATAATCCAACAAAAATCATAGATATACGATGTACTTGTCGTATTGAAACGAAACTTAGTGTACTTAATTAACAAAATAGTTATTGGACTGTTAAGTTAATAACCTAGAACTTAGTGTACTTATTTATAAGGTAATAATATACATTTGCACTAAATTTGAACTCAATTAGACTATTTCCTAATTTGTTACAATTTTTTAAAAAACGTACACAAGTCATTCAATAAAAATTAAACTACTGCTGATAATGAGATGAAACTTATGTTAGTCTTTTACATATTTTTTTACATATGCGTGCCTGTAAATTTTTTCGTCGTTTTTTCGGGTCGTTATTGGGGGTTAATGACGTCATAAAAAAATATATTCCGAATAGCACAGTGTGAAATAATTGAAGTGTGAAATTAAAATTTAAACTTAGAAATTGAAGCTTAGGAAGAATTAACTAAAGTAATATACAAACCAAAGAGACAAGGCCCGTATTCAAAGTGTGGTTAACCACAATATATTTCCACTGGACGAAGTGTGGTCACTCTTATAATGTTGTGTACTATGTTTGTAGTAAATATCAAGTCTGTAGGTACAGCCATTTGGCCGTTCAGTGACAACCTAATGTATTCAGTGAAATACTTAATTGAGTATATAAGTGTGGTAATCCACAATATATTTCCAATGGACGAAGTGTGGACACTCTTATAATGTTGTTTACTATGTTTGTAGTAAATATCAAGTCTGTAGGTACAGCCATTTGGCCGTTCAGTGACAACCTAATGTATTCAGTGAAATACTTAATTGAGTATATAAGTGTGGTTAACCACAATATATTTCCTATGGACGAAGTGTGGACACTCTTATAATGTTGTTTACTATGTTTGTACTAAATATCAAGTCTATAGGTACAGCCATTTGGCTTGAGTTAAGTTTTTAGCCTGGATATGCTCTGTTCAGTAGTTCTTGCATTCAGTAGTTACCCTGTTCAGTGTTTTAGGCAGTCCCCACGTTCTAGGACTCGCTTTCCCCGTCCTCAGATAGTAAATACATCCGTTTTATTCCATGCGGTCACACATCCAGGCACTGACCACTTTCGATGCTGTTTAACTTTTTATAATTCAACAAAAATCATAGATGTACTCGTCATAATAAAAAAAAAACTTGGTGTACTTATTTAAGTACAGGTTTACGCTTGTACCGAATCTCAACTCAATTGGATTATTTGCTGGTTTTTTTTTACAATTTTTTAAAAAACCTACACAAGTCATTTGAGAAAAATTGAATTACTGCTAATCTTAGCTGCTAATAATAAGATGATACTTAGCACATATGTTAGTCTTTTACATAGCCTACATGTTTGAAAAATTTCAATTCGTTCGTATCATTTCCACGTTTTATAATTTTTCAAAATTTTTGCCGAGTCATAAAACAACAGGTCAACAGGTTAAAACCGTCATAAAAAAATATATTCCAGATAGCTCAACTACACCTGTATAAACCAGTTTTCGTACAAAGTACGATAACAGACACACAACTTTGTAAAAACGGTACTTCTTTAGATAGTTACTCCCCCAGAACCAAGGATTTGATGTAGATATTTGCTCCCTAACAACAAAGTAAGAAAAGGAGAGGTTGAAGGCCAAAAATGTTTATTAAAAACAAAGAAAAGGGAAAGTTAATAGGAAAGGGATCCTCTAAAAGTGGTCCTTTTGCCATATAAATACTCATGGGGCGACAGTATAGACAAAGTATTGAATATAACGAATTTAATATAAATAAATTGGAGATATTCAACCTTTAATGGGGCAGGATTTGATAATACATGGACACATGAGGGACACCTTTTCTATAAAAGTACCACAAAAGGAATATTGGAAAAAACGTATAGAAATAAAATAAATAAGTAGTAAATCATAAATAAATAGGTAAATATTTATAGAAATAGAAATAATAATTATAGAATAATAAAGTACTTAAATTAATAATAAAGTGATAAATAATTATAATAAATAATGTGTAAGTAATATATGAAGAGTTTAAGTAAAAATATAAAACACTGGAACCTAAAACTAAGAGCAATATACATAGACAACCGAGAAGCATATTTGATAAAAGCGCAACAAATAAGAGGTACAGAAACATACAAGTAAAGACATTCTAATGTTTTACTTACTTTGAAAACACTTGTATAGTCATAATATCAATATCAATTCGATTTTACTTGAGATAAAACGTACACAATGAGATTTTCTATGGTCAAAAAAATGAACTGTGATTATTTTACTAATAGATTAAAGATATTAATAGATTTAAGGTATTTGTTAAAAATTAAATGAAAGTGTCAAACTAAAATGACAAATGACATTAAATAATTGTAAATATGGAAAAAATACATAACTTGGTACACACCTAACTAAAGAGTATAGAGCAGGGGGGGTTAACTTAAATGAGGAAAAGTTTGGATTCCATTATCGCAAGCTACTAAAAATAGCGCTGCGGCGGACCGGTGCGGACAGCTTATGAACTAACCCCAATAGCTTTCCAAAGATGACTGATTATATTTTATATTTAAATTTATGAATACCATGACAATTCTTGGTTATGACAGCTACATTTATATTATATAAATTATAAAATTGATTTTTTCTGTATGTATTTTCACAAAGACGGTTCGCCGTTGCATGTTCTGCATTTCCAAAACTCAGAAACTAAAAGTAAATAGAAACCTTTTTAAAACTTCCAGAGAACGCTAATGATGACAGATAAGTATATTTTATTTAATTAATTTATTGATTTAGTCGATTTCATCAGGTAATTACATTTAATCACATGTGCGCATCTCGCCGATTTAATTAAAATACAGGCTACATTAAATGCCAAAATCTATCTTTTAGTAAGTGTAAAACCTTTAGCCAGTATTTCATTATTACCTGATTGAATCAATTAAATTAATAAATTACTTAAATGAAAAACTTAAAAATAATCACAAGTGTTCTGTGTAAGATTAAAGTGGTAGGGTTAGTTAGAAGTATAACTATACAAAGTATAAAAATTAAATTTCAAACTGACTGTGGGCATAAAGCGGGAAATTAAGGACACGCCCACTCAATTAAAAGGTAGGTCCGCCGCAGCGCTAGCGTCGTCCGGAATCCAAATTTTCCCACATTGAGTCGACAGTCTACTGTTTAAGTATCTATAGTCTCTGGTATAGAGCATGAGATGAGCATGAGGTATATAGTATAAGATAGCGATGTACAGAAGTAACTATCTGAGAAAGATTACTCCTTTCATAGCGGGATGGGGAGTAACCATCTAAAGAAGGTTACTCTGAGACCTTCTTTAAATGTTTACTCCCTTTATAGCGTTGTTGAGGAGTAACCTGAAGAAGGTTACTCAGAGACCTTATTAAATGGTTACTCCCCTCATAGCGTTGTTGGGAGTAACCATCTGAAGAAGTTACTCAGAGACCTTATTTAAATGGTTACTCCCCTTAGTCAAGATGCCAGATATTTGTCTTTCCCCTATTCTAACCCCAAAAAAGCCCCATTGCTTTTCTACATCCCCGGGTAAGCACGTATAAGGTAAAATATAAAAAGATTAGTAATAAAATCAAAAAACTAGGGGGAGTAACCAAAAAAGGGAGTAATCAGTTTGATCTGTCAAAGGGGAGTAACAATCTAAAGAAGGTCACATAAATAAAGAAAAAAGTATAGTACTCCCCAAAAAGGGAGTAACTATCTAAAGAAGTGCCGTAAAAACTACTCAGGAGGTCTTAAAAACACCTAAAATGGATAATTCCGGTGACATTTTGGTTTCGGATTTTTTGCAAACACAATGCTTTTACTTTATACGTAGATATAATAAAGTAAAAGCATTGTGTTTGCATAAATGGTATAAATGAGGAAAAGTAAAAATATTTGGCAAATATTATATACCTTGTAAAATGAAGTAAAAATGCAACATCACGCATCAGGATTTCAGATCTGACCTTTACACCTTTAATCACACTAAATCAAATCTACTTTAATTAAATTACTAAGTTTAACTAACTTAAATAAAAGATTTAATTAATTTATTAAAATGAAACTCGCACTAAAATATATAACAAGTAAACTAAATCAAAAGCAATAAACTTTCAGTTATGAGACGATAATTAACTTTAGATTTGATAATGGCGGAAGAGGTCGGCTGTTCACGAAAAGAGCTTTTAGCAAAACGAAAAACTACATTCAAACGTAATATTAAGATAAACTGACATAAATATAATAAACTTCAATAAAGTAACGAGGTATGATGGGCCTATCGCGCACTACACACTAGCGGAAGGGTTTTAAAAACGAATACGGCGGCAAAGGTTTAGAAAAAAAGGCCCACCTTCCACAAAAGATAAACCGGCGGCTTCCGACGTACTAAAGGGAAGAGAACGAGAGAAGGGACACTTTGGATCAGACAAGATGGCGGAATCCCCCACTACATGATCAGCAGAAAATTTGTCGCAAGAGCCAAAAATATCAGCTTGTGCAACTTTATGTCATTTAAATTTTTGTTCAAAATATCAAGTAAAAAAATTAATTCATATAAAAATATTTATTACAATATGTAAATCCGTTTAGGTTTTATTATCTCTGTCTGATGTTAATAATTAAAATAAAAGTTTAGCAAATAAATCAGTTTTTGTTTTCAAAGGTTGGCAAGCTGCGATTTCAATCGCTGTTTTGAGACTTGTAAGTTGAAAACAAAACACTGTGTCATTGTCAGATAATTTGTGTTCTATCAAAAGTTTAATTTTTCAAATTAAGTGTCGCTTTAATAATATTATGAATATTATAATCGTTGCTCACTAAATGTACACCATGCTTACTAAGTATTTTTATCATTATAATAATACTTATAATTATAATTAATTAGTTATTTAAAAAAAACAGTAAATGACTAGTCTAATATTTGCAGATGAACTTTGATCCTTATTTTGTCTGTTTTAAAAGATAGTTAAGTTATTTTGCTACTTCATTTAATATACTATTCTTTAGGCTTAGTTTATTATAACATTTTTCAACAATAGATGTTTACATGTTCTTTATACTGTGTGATGAGAGGGGGAAAGAGTACAATTAAATGGAAGTAAAGTCATTTTGAGAGGGGGGACGGAAGGAGAAGAGAACCTCCTTGGCAGGAATTGGAGGAGATTCTCTTCTACTCCAAAATGACTTTCAATGGAGGTCAGCGAGATCATAAATTATCTGTAAGTAATAAATCCCTCATAAGATTTAAAAAATAGATATAGTTCAGGCTTCTGGAGCCACTTATATAGCTATTAATATATTTATATTAGCATCCATTTGTACATAATTACTTTCGCCCCACTAAAGTTATAAATAAATCAAGTAAAGAATGGCCTATACTAACCCACATAAAATAAATCCGTGACTGTACAACCAGACATATGTGAATTCGAACAGTTAGGAATTCTGATAGCTGGCCAAAAAAATAGGACTGAAATACCTACCAGACTCTTGATTTTTATTATCCTTCCAAGATTTTAATTTTTGTTAATAATAAATAGTTGCTAATTATATCAATTTTTTATGATAAAAGATTCAAGTAATTATACGCTTTGGGTTTAAAACAAAAATAGCGTGAATGGTTAATAAATGTTTAATGAATCCACCCATTAAACATTTGAGCCAATTCCCTAGCAGACTGTAAAACTCTTGATGTGTTTCAAATCACCTTTGCTTTCCTAATTGGTCTGTTTACAACTTGCACCCCACCCACATAGGGTTGCTCGATATCAGCCAAAACTGAGCAAGAAATATCTGACAAGCTGGGACGGGGGATGTTTAGTAGTCCATTAATGCTACTCAGCTGTAAAGAATAATTTAACTCCTGTAGAAACTTATTAATAAGAGAAGTGAGTCAATAATAAATTGCTATAGTGTATCGACTACTTTAAATATCTTGACAGCTCAGTTTAGGCACCACCGATTCTAAAAAAAAAATCTCTACAAAAAGGCAGCGGGGAAAAAACTTTGTAAACAAATCAGGTTATGTTACCCGTGTTTTCTTGGCGATGTTTCTACATTTCTTTTGTATAGTTTTTTATTATTTAGGAAGTATGCAAATGTGGAAAAATGAATTGTGAGGGAAATAATAAACACAAGAAGAACCACAAACGAAGTGAACGAATGCCGGGAAAGGAGGTTATTTCTCTACAGGGGTTATGGGGAGTAGGGAATTTTTTTCTCTTTCAAGAGAGGGTTGGCAGCGGCTTCTCTGATTGGTCGATCCCCAAAATGCTTATGACCTTGGGGATTTTTAAACTTAACGATACACTGTAATGCAATTAATATTAATTTACAGCCATGCTGCATTTACAAATTTCAGAGCATGACCCAATCAAATTCTTCATAGCATCAATATTTTGACTCTAAACTTTTGACAACAGGCTTGTTCACAAACCAATTACAAATTAAAATTTTCAAATGACTGCAAGTACGTTTAGTAATAAAATATAATATCCTTTAGAATTGCTGTTTTTAACCATATAATATTACAGATGAAAAATGCTTGTACTATATTTTTAAAATAAATTAAAAATAGGTAATATCGGCACATTTTTAGTGTCATATGTGAATTAGATCAGCTAGGTGATAGCTGGCTCAAAAAGAGGACTGAGATACCATCTAGACTCTTGCTTTTTTTGAGCCTTCCTAGATATATTTTTATTTTTGTTAATAATAAATACAAAAAAATAAGTTGTTAATTATATCTTTTTTTGTAACTTGGTGATAAAATATTTTAAAAATTTTAATTTTATATTATTATAAAACAAAAATAATGCTAAGAAATATTTTATAAGTAAAGCAAATTTAAAATTATACAAATTCTAAGATATACACCAATATTACCTGTTGACTATTTTTGATGCCATTTTCCAGAAAAGCTGACTTATTTGTGTGGTTCATAGAGTAATATAGGATAACAATAATTTAATATAGTAACAATAATAAAACCTTTTAAGTAAGGATGTTTGGATGACAGAAGTAGAGAGGGGGATCGATTCCCCCTGTAGTGGCTAAAATTTTAATCTGGATGAGGTTGCTTACTTGGAGAGGGATTAAAAAAGGGAAGATCATAGCCCACCTAGGCTACTTTAGTTTTACTAAAATAAAGTAGATAATAAAGTCCCTTCTGCCTGTAGCCCTGAAAGCTGACAAAGAAGTGGACAAAAAGTAAGAGAGCTGGTATCTTAAGTTCTCTACAAAACAGTCGAAGGGTTTGCCTGTAGAAGTTAAGTGTTTCTTAATATGGAGATGTGCAATATCACAAACTTTTTCATTAAACATAATCAAATTAAAAGAAGATAGCTAGTGATATTAAAGATCCAAAGGTTGATTCGGAAAAACTTTAGCTGTGGCGGGAAGCCAAACACACAATCTAATATTACAAATGTCCCTTCTCAATCTTATTGGTATCGTCAAGGAAAATGATAACAGCGGCATACATCATCAGTTAGCTTAGGAGTACACATATTGAGAAGTTATTAAAACATAAAAAGTGGAGTTAATATAAATTTCAACCATAACAGCATTTCATAAGTTATTTATTGAAGATTTAGGTCTTTCAGTGGTGACCTCATCAATGTAGATGATTAAGCCAATATTTTCTTTCCACTGTAGGAGGCATCTTTAGCGACATAGGACATCATAGATAAACACACTACCAACAACATTGAACTCAGTCCTATATTGCAGGCCACAGCGTATTTATCTATTATATTCTGCATCTCTAAAGATGCCGTCCACAGTGGAAGCTAATAATTGATGAGATGAACTCCGGAAGACTATTATCACATTAAAAATCCACACAGTGGTTTAGTTATTTATTGCTAAGTATTTTTCCTAATTGCTGTAATTTTTTTTAATGGTGAATTTATTATTGTAAATTGTAAATGACAGGGGAGGGGGTTGTATTGTATAAATCAGCACCATGAAGGGAAGAAGCACTACTGTATTTAATACCATATAATCATTTTGCTAGTTTTGATTGTTATTTATTAAATAAATGTATAAATTATAAACATTGCTAACTCCTGTCCATATGAAATTTTGTTAAACAACAGGATGTGTTGAAAGTAAGAACAGCAGCTTTGTTTTGAACATTTTTGTTCTAATAAAGACAAATTATATTTTATTTTATACATTAATATGACAGATATTTTAATTTTAAATCAAACTTAACATATTAAATGTTACACCACTTTACAATTGTCATATTAAAATAAAAGTGATATTTTTAAAGCCTTTTTTGTCCTGAAAAGACATTAAATTACAAATAATTAAGTACATTACATAAATACTGTTACATTTTTAAGGCTCTTCTGTCCATTAAGTGTGTATAATTAATTAAAATTTATATTTATCTTGTCCTGATTTAAGTAAGTGAGAGTGTTTTACAAATGAGTTACAAAAATCAAGATATTTTTATTATCTTAAATTTAGCACATTTTAACTCCTCTTCCAGAGCTAAGGCATAGGTAAAACTTAAAATTTACATTTTTTCCTCATAACACAATAACTCAGCCATTGGTTAATACAATGCCTAAATTTACAGTCTCAAAATATAAAAAAATAAGAAACATAATTTTCTTTGATAATTACTAAAATTGTTTCTTTATTTTTTTATTAAAATACTTTTTATAGTATTCTATCTTTGAGACTTAAAAACAGTAGTAAACTTTTTTATACAAGCTTGAAGCATTATTGTCTTTTTTATACATTAACTTTAATAATTGTTGGCATAAGTTATAAAATGCAGATTATCAACCTCAAGCCTATAAACTTGTCTATACTTTTTCTGAATCTTGTGTTGTATTTGAAATAAAACACATCATAAATAACACTATCTTTGTTATTTAATAATAAATCAAAAATATTTAAATATTAAAGTAACAAGTTAATAAATCATTATTTAAAATAACTTAATTATAACAGTGCAACCCTCTACGAATTGTTAATAATAAAAAACAAATATAATGTGATTCGAGTTCCCAACATATTCTTAACAGTACAATACAAATGTTATTTATATTTTGCGTAGGAAACTTAGCTTATTGTCCATGACAAGTCATACATAAGAGCTTAATGCATAGGAGGGATTTAAGACTTTGTTTCTTACAACCAACAAATGATTTCTTGGCAATGAAAATAACTTCTAGCTTTATTACCAGACGACACTATATTAGCATCTTACAAGAGGATAAATTCTTTATTGGCTAACATAATTTAAAAATAACCCTTGAAATGTACTGTTAAGTTATTTGACGTATTTCTTAAAATAATTTGATGTCTAGAAGTTATTTGATTCATATGCTACCACAAAATAGAACAGACCCATTTTTTTTCTTAAAAGTGACTCATATTATTAGTTTGACCATTTAAAAAATAAACTACCTGAAAACAAGATCTATTTTTAATGCTGGTATTGGTTGGTTGGTATGCCAACACAATGAACATATTAACCCAAGTTTGTGGTTGGCAAGTTCTGGATTAGGCTGGGATATGATACAGATGTTTGTGAACAAAGCTACATGCAGAGGCAGCAATGTTTATTGGCCACTAATAGTGGCATCAATCAATAATAATAGGCTAGATAAAAATGTTGAACCCAATAACTTATTCATATTAATGGAGCATATTTTATAATTTATTGAACCAGATGGTCCAAAAAACTCAAACTCAATTAGCATATGAACAGCATATTTAATTTCTTCAGAACAAGCTTCTGTTTAAGGGGAAAGAAGTCACTAAAATATCTCTAAACTAAGTTAAACTAAAAAAAGCTATCTCTCTACACAACTAAATTTTTCTAACATTTATCACAAAAATAGTAAATAAAGAAACATATTCTTAAAATATAATAGTTGGTATAATATTGTATTTACTGAGCTAAATCAACATTTGTTGATTCATAAACAAACAAAAAATAGTATAAAAATTAATTTGCATTCAAAATTTCTAGAATGTAAATTTAATTAAAGTGTATTAAAGTTTAAGTAAATAGACCTAAAACTCTACAATAAATTTAATAATTCTTCCTTAATTTCAACCTTTTTATAAAATTCTATACTTAGGCTATTGGAACTTAAGGAAAATTAATATGTAGAATTTAGCTGCTAAAATCAGGTTTGCTAAGATTGGTCTTAGGCCAATAAGTAGGGGACATTAGAATACCCCCTAAATTGCTTATTTTTAAAAAAGTACAGGATGTCTTAATAAGCAAAGTAGAAGCAGGTGGATAGTGCTATAAAGTTACAAAATTTGGGGAAAAAGTTGATAACTAAAGATAAAAAAATCAAATTAGCAGTTTCGTGGTATAAATTATTCTTCAGATAATTATTATTCTTCAGGCCCTGTAAAAAATTTGACCAAGCAGATAAGATGGAGACAACTTAAAGAAGTAGCTTTCTACCTACTAAATTATTGTTCTTATTTTCGACATTCTATGTAAAATTAAATAACATCTAACTAATTATAACACATGAATTGTTTTTATTAAAATTTAAATAACATCGAAATTGTACTAATTAAGTTTAAATGACATCTAGATTGATTTTATTCAATACAAATAACACAGATTAAATTAATTCTCTTTAAATAACATCAAAAAATGAATATATTCAAAAAAATAACAACTATATAGAATTTGTTCAGTACAAAAACACCTCGATTGAATTTGTTTAGCATAAATAACATCCAGATTGTATTTTTTTCTAACATTAACATTTATTCAGTTAAAATTACATTAAGATTTTAAATAAATTTTAAATTCAACAAAGCTCTATAAAGCTGGTTACCATGGTTTTGAATAGACAACTAAGACGTACAATATATGTCGTGTTATTAAAATGTGTAATTAAACAATAAAAAAATCCATGGTAAAACGTAGGCCCGTATTCAAAGACGTTCCTAACATTTTCCTAACATTCTCCTAACTTTTTCCTACATTTTCCTAACTTTTTCCTAACATTCTCCCTAACTTTTTCCTAACATTTTCCTAACATTTTCCTAGCTCCTAGCATTCTCCTAACATTTTCCTAACGTTCTCCTATCGTGTTTTAAAGTCTTTTAGAGGCTTCGCATGATTTTATTTAGTAAGAACTAAGGTGGTTATGTCAAAAAGTGATACCATTGTAAGTAACGTAATATATCGCAAAATATCAATGTTATTAATATTAACTTATTACCTGGATTTACGACACACTTTGTCATAAACAACAATGCGGCCTTCCTTTGGCGAATGTTAAATATATTAGAAACTTTATTTACTTATGTTTTCAGTAAACAGTAGAGTTAATACAAATACAATGTTCAAATTGTAACAGCTTCATAAATAAAGCAGTATCAAGCGTTTCAAGTTAAACGTGGACCAGGTTGTACGAATCCAAAGGTGTCTAAATGAAAACCTGTTAGTCAGTGCACACTGTTCATTTTGCTAAATCATTTACACACATTTTGTGTTTTCGTATTTTGTCATCAAATTTCATTTTTTGCTTGTGTAAAAATTTTTTGGTATAATAATGGCTGAATTATTCAACCGGACCAACTGAATTTCCTCTTTGAATCGATAGCCGGCCCCAAACAGACCATATAAAATAAAAAATCTGATTGTATTAAAAGAATTTCAGGGTAAACTCCCTAATAGTAAGGTAAGTGGATTAACAGTATTATGTAAATTTATGTAGATAGTTATTATACGACAAAGTGTGTCATAAATCCAGGTATAAGTTAATAACATTTGATATTTGCGATATATTACGTTATTTACAATGGTAATCACTTTTTTGACTTAACTACCTTAGGTTCTTACTAAAAAAATCATGCGAAGCCTCTAATGACTTTTAAAACACGGGAAATCATTTAAATTTCGTAGCTTAAAAAACATTTCCCTTACCTAAACCTAAGGTGAGTGTTAGGAGTTAGGAAAATGTTAGGAGAATGTTAGGAAAATGTTAGGAAAATGTTAGGAAAAAGTTAGGTGTTAGGAGAATGTTAGGAAAAGTTAGAAAAAAGTTAGGAGAATGTTAGGAAAATGTTAGGAAGTCTTGAATACGGGCCTTAGTCCTATACTACCCTTTAAAATATAACAGGGTAAAGAATTAAAATAAACCTAAAATAGGACTAGAAAATAATATAAAAAAATCGGGTGCAGGGTGCCTCATAACTTTTCCTCATAACATCGGATTCGCTACGCTCATACTCCCTGCTTGGAAATCGCTTCGCTTGTCAGAATATACAAGTCACAAAATTTATACTGCAACACATCTTCGGACTTTGCATGTCCTCAGATAGTAAATACATCCATTTCATTCCAGCCGTCAACCAAACGGACACTAAACACACTCAATGCTGCTTGACTTTTATGATCCAACAAAAAACCATGAATATACCTGTTGTATTGAAACGAAACTTGGTGCACACATTTATTAAGAAAAGAAATATACTCTTGTACCAAATTTCAACTCAATTGGATTATTTTCTGATTTTTTTAAAAAACCTTCAAAAGTCATTCGATAAACAATTAACTAATGCTGATAATGAAATGAAACTTATAAGACTAACATATGTTAGTCTTATAAATCTCAATCTAATCACATTATTTTCCGCAATTTAATAAATTTTCAACCTTTTTGCGGGTAAATGATATCATAAAAAACACCTTAAACGGATATTTCCGGTGAAATCCGTGTTTCGGATTTTTTGCAAACACAATATTTTTCTATATTCCTACGGTATAAATGAGGAAAAGTAAAAACTTAAAAGGGAAAATTTGTGAAAAAAGGTAAAATTGGTTATGACCATGAGAACCATGATGTGGCAGCTGAAAGTGCTGATGGTGTGGCTGGCTGGCTACCAGTACCGGGGGTTACTCCTGGGCTACTCAAACTTGGCAGGGCACCAGTGGGTGAGGGAGGTAGAGTTGGTTTGATTTTAGAATTAATTTCATTAAACATTTTAGATTCATATTGTCTGACTTGTTCCAAGGTCATGGCATGCCATTCATCTATCCAGGCAAATGCTTGCCGATGTCCCATAGTAATATCTTCTCGTATTGACTGCAATGAACAATTTGCCAAAATTATTAAAAGTACATCCACACATAAATAACACCATTAAAACCAATACAAATTATAAGTATAATTTTAAATAAGTGTATTGAAATTTATAAACAATTTTAATAAAAAAAAATACATGATTTAAATCAAATGAATATCATTAAAATAAACTTTATTTTTGAAACTAAAATGTATTATTATTAAAAAAATAAATAAATAATTGAGCTGCATTGAAAGACTGCCACATTTTTTAACCCGAATTGACTATTGTTGAAAGTACTTAGTTTAATCAACTATAGAAAACATTATTTTTGTAGAAAATAACGTTGTAGAAAAAAAATCCACCTATACATTGCTTATATGCCCCAAATTTTGGGGCATCTTGTACGATCCCTTTCCCATTTTGGGCATCAAAAGTAATGTGTTAAATAAGTAAACAAAAGTGATAAGTGAAATATTCAGAAAAAATATTTACAAATCATAATAGGAGGGTTTTTTTTAAGAAGAATGTTAAATTAAAAAAAAAAAACATTTATAGACACAAAGATAATGTTTTCCTAGCCATTGAGGGGCTGTGGATAATCTCAAAGAAAAAATATAATTTAAAATTTTTAAATATGTAAAAATAACATTTGAATCTGCCAAAGTGTATACAAATTTTACGCCACCAGCAAAAAATTTTTTGAAGTCATATTTTTGACACTTGATTTCAATTCTATAATTCTAGCCAAAATTATAAGAGCTAGAAAAAATTTTCAATTTAACTAATAATATGCTGTTTTAGCTAATTATTAGTTATATTTTTCCTAATAATATTAATTAATTTTTAAAGTTAATGACATCAGAAGCTACCCTAGACAAAGGCTGTACTGTTAAAAGTAGTGAAATATAGAAATATGGCTGGGGCAATGCTGTGCTCCCAGATGACCATTCCTATCATTAACAAGTATTCACATAAAATTATTTTAACTCTAATATTGCCAGTATGTCATTCCTATAAAATAAATATAAAAAAAATAAGAGGATAAAATCTATTTAAAAAAAATAGATTTTCTGGCCACTCTTTCTAATGACGGAAACTTTTAAATAGGTCTAATTATGTTATAAATACATAATCAATTATTAGTCTACACCTAATTTTACCTGTTGAATAAGAGACTCAACCCTGGTCTGAAATCCCCAAACTTCAAACGAAGCACTGACTACTTTATAAGAACACATTATAGGATTCTCTCTACTCTGCCAGTTCTCAGCCAATGGACCTCTACCTGTCTTTTGAGATTGGAAAAACCTTAAATCCTGACAACAAAAACAATTGTTCACAGTAAAACTCTACAGCTAAACATTAAATAAGAGAAAAAAGAAAGATGTCACTCCACTTAGTATATATTTATTGACAGAGCCAATTTACAAACTTAACAGTTCATCATCAGTTCCTACCAACAAAGTACCAAACGAAATAAATATAAATAGCTGCAAAACGAAAAAAATAATAAATAAAAACAAATAAATAGATAAACAAAAATAAATAAATAAAATAAAAAAGATAAACAGGCATAAACTTAATAAATAAATAAAATCATCACTTTGGATTTGCTACGCTCACCCTCCCTGCTTTGGACTCCTTTCGCTCGTCCTCAGAATGTACAAATCACACGTTTTCGGTAGATTGATTTTTCTACAAAGTTTCAATTCTCTAGCATAAATAAACTAGGGGCTACGATGGTAACAGACACACACACATACAACTTTGAGGAAACCACTCAGGCGGCCTTTCATCCCACTTTCGGATTTTTTGGCAAACAAAATACTGTTCATATATACCTGTGGTATAAATGAGGAAAAGTAAAAATTAACCAAACTAATTGATCTAATTAATTGATCTGTTTATATAATGTGAAAATATAAAACAAACAAAATACATAGTTGCACACAAGCCAAAGCTTTTGTGGCTATAAAAAATAAATTAATTGTTTAAATGTTAAATACATTTAATTTATTAATTTTAATTTGTACTTCTTTATCATTTGATTTAGATATTATTTATAATTTTTTATGCTGTTATTTATATTATAATGTATGTATGCTTTTAAAATAATAAAGTTATATTATATTATTGTTAATACATCTAGTAGTTATCGACAAATGAATTGTGGGAGATCTCAAGGGTCTGATTGGTCACACCTAATACTTCATGGTGGAATGGACTGCAACCAACAACGTTAAAATTAATTGTCCAAGTTGGGAAGATGTTATAGAGATTGATTGATTACTGATTTATTTATTTAACCACGTGGAAAAGAGGACCACAAGGTCCTCTTTTCTATTCAGCGTTGATAAATTGCAAGCCGATTTATTTAATAAAATTACATAAAATACATTATTACATATAAATTATAATTTTAACAATAAAATCTAACTCTATAAATCATAAGGTATTTAATAATTTATTTATTATAGATAAATAATAATAATAATGCCTGTTTAGAGCCTTGCGGCTCATCAGGAATAACTCCTGTGGGAACCACCTCGGGTGGTAGTAGCAACCGTTACGCTCAAAGTGAATTCTAAGTTGCCAATGATTTATCTAAACAATAATCTTCTAAAACTGAGAGCGTAACCTGGGTGGCGAAACCCAGACCTCCATGGGTGTCAAAGGTCAGTGTGAAGACTAACGCCTTAACGACCTCGGCCATGGAGGGGGCTTTTATTTTTATTTTATTTATTTATAGATAAATAAATAATAAAAAATAAATAAACACATTTGAGGCACTAAAAAAGTGAAGTTAAACAATCAAGTCACCGAGTAAACAATTTTTTATTTCATAAGAAATTGAAGCTTATGCGGCTGTTTGGATGACAGAATTTTATAGTAACATTGTAAACAATAACAAACAAACAAAGACACTAAAGCAATACTCTGTGATACCACCCAAGGATGTGTGCATTATCATATTTTATCTGTTTTTTTAACTTCTTTTTTTATGTTTTCTTTCAATTCTGTATGAAATGTATTTACCTCTTCTTCCTTATAGTGTTTAGGGCTGACTTCATCATAGACGATATCAATGTAATCAACTGTCCTCTCATTCAACTCTTCATCCGATAAGTTTAAAGCCTGTAATTTTAAAAAGTTAGTTAAGTCATAGACAAAACTAGTCTATGAAAATGGAACAGATGGGAAAATAGATCTATTTGGTAATATAAATCTAAATAAGTGAGCCTAACATAAAAAATATATTTGAAGGAGAACACTGGTGCATTGATATTTAATTATTTTTCCCTATCAGTTTTATTTCAAAGAGATGACAATGAGCAGTTTTAAAACTATAAATTAATTAATATTTATTTTTCATTAAATTTTACCAGATTAAATCATTAGAAAATCGTCATAAATAAAAAATAATTCTGGATAAAGAAGGTCATACATCAAATTTATTTAAAATTATATAAAAAAATTAAGTACAGGGTACCTAAAAAATGTCCCCACCTTATTGGAGTTTCTATACACACCCTTACGACTACACTCGTCCTCAGAGTTTAATATACACCTAATTAATATTTTAGTATATTTTCAGAATCGCTTTGCTCATCCTGAGACAGTAAAGATTCACCCATTCACCTACTGACCTCACTTGATGTTGCTCATCAAAATTGAACCGACAAAACCTGAGGATATACTAGCGGACAGAGTTGAGTTACGCGAGTCATAAGGATGGTAAGCTGATGCTACTATTAGTTCCATCCGATTATCTCTCTTTTTTAGTTTTACTCTGACAGCTGTCAAATCCTTGCTACAAAAGTTAGACAGTATGAGAGCATTTAGCCCATTTTTAATAAACATAAGTTCTAAACTACTTATCATTTTTATTAATAATAAATTTGCCTTCTAGCAAGCCTAAAGTCTGATACAGCCCCCCCCCTCCCCCACCCGAAATAAGAGTATAATGTCAATAGACCCTTCTAAGAAAAGGTTAAATAAGGCTGCCGTATCAGCTTTACTATGCTGAAGGTGAACTTGTAACAACTTCAAGTAGGCAAGTATTTGTCTTGAGGGGTTGAACTTGAGCCATGAACTGTAGCCTGTCTAACAGTCGCACCTAAAGGAGTTTCACCCTCTGGATTTACTGCTCAGACAGAGATAGGGTTAAATGAATGAGCCCTTTCTCCTGTTAAAGTACTGTTCATGGTACGTTCAGAGACCTTGTCTGAAGAATTTGTACCCCTATGATCTGTACTTTTCACAGAAGGAAGGTTTTTAACAGCCTCTAACAAATGGTGCTTACAATCAATTTCTTGCTTAAAGTTCCAGTTAACCCTTTATAACTCGAACAGTTGCTCAATTATCAAGCACTACTTATTTTTTCTGTATTTTTCAAAGAAAATGCACTAAAACCTTTAAAGATAAACACTAACTGTTTTTACACTGTGCTGAGCTTTCCACTAGCACAAATAATGGTGTGCAATGACAATTTTAGAGGCATAGTTCTGCAAAATGCAGACAAAGTGAGTCATAAATAGTAATAGTAACTGCTCAAGTTATAAAAACATTAACATTAAAAAATGGATTGTTAAGCACAGAAACATCCATTCCAAAGGAAATTCGCCAGGCATACTGACCACCACGACAGAACTGTTAGTAAATAAGACAACAAGAAAATTTAATCCTAGGTAAAAAGAAATAGAATTTTGAACATATAGTTACATTTTCAGTGGTCCCTGCATTGTCTTCAAAAACTGTTTTGATATGAACACTAAATTTTGGTAAAAAGGAACACTGAAACAGAAAATCACAAACAAAATATGAAATACTGAAAAAATTACCAAAAGTAAAATACAAATGCAAGATAGCTCAAAAGTGTCACTAGAAAAATATAAACATTGAAGAATTACTCACAGTGTACTCTGGTGGTGAAGTCCACATCACATGGAACAGATAACATTTATATTAATTTCAAGGAAGAATAATAAAATAAATAGGTTGGGTAGTTGAGTTTTAGTATTATACAAAGAAATTAATACTTCTATTTGCCTGCACGAATGAGTCAATTTCTCGAACCCATAATTAAGATAAGGTCAATAATATTGAAGATTGCAGTCCCTTCATGTTAATTTATTTAATAGTTATACATTAAATAATCCCCAAGTCAACTTTAAAACGGTAAAGTTATGAGATAAGTTTGGAAAAATGGAAAGAAATGTGGATAAATTCAGAGAAAGTTTGTGGACTAAACAATTTTCCCAACCGTAGAGAGCAGGTCAAAAACAAATATAGTCCTTACGCAAGCCTTTCTGGCCATGTCCAACAAAGCATATCTTAACCGTTTTTCCAGCATATCTTAACCCTTATTCCAGATCCATCATGTAGCTGTGACATGGTAACTTTCCAAACATGGCACCACATTATTTTTGATTGCCCATTATTTGATGCTGAGAGAAGCTCATTAATTTCTAGCCTTGTCACAACAGAAGAGTCTTGGACTCCTACTAATCTTCAAATGTTTTAAAAATATTTTAATATTTTCTCTAAATTCATTAACTCTTAGGATTTTGTCAAATTAAGTTTGTAACTAAATTTCCTATCTTTATAACTATTATATTTATATAATTTTTATCTTTATAATTATTATTTTTACACATTTTTTATTATGATTTTAAATTATTTATAAATCAATTTACGTATTTTTTTCTGTATATATAAATATCTTTTAGTATATAATTTAATTATGTGTTTATTCAAGCTACTTTGCATATCTTGTTACTACTTAAAGATTCAAAATTTTACACATTTGTCCCTGTTATAATTTAGCTGATGTAATACTGCACAGCTGCTGCTGTTATTTACACATGTAATATTTGTATGGAACATGTGAAAAAAATGCATTTTAGGTAGGGTTACTACCTAAAAAAAAAGTTATACATTAATACGGTTCGCTTTAATTTATTAATTATTAAATAAATTAACAATAAGGGACTGCAGTATTCATCATTCTTGACCTTAAGAACTGCATTGCTAGAACTTACTCATCTTTTCCCTATAGTTAAGATGAGAATCCTCCTAGGCCTCTCATTGGATTTCACTATCTTTGCAATTGGGAAACATTCCGTTCAAAGATCCAAGATTAGTAGGAAAGTGCCTTAGATCTTTCCTAGGATGTCCATAGCCATTCTCTAGATTATTTATTTCTTTATTCAAGTTATTTGTAATAATTTCATTATTAATACTCCATTACACCTAAAATTTACTTCATACACACAGTAGACTAAATCCAGGATTCGTAAGTAGGCTAATTAAATACGGTTAAATATAATACCAATAGAGATTAGAACCAAACAGAGGGAATCCAGTTGGATTCCCTAGAACTAGGGAGATAAAATCTGGAGACATGCCGTAGGTACCTTCATAGGCGATTGTATTTAAAATATCAACTTTTTGGCAAAATATTATTTCACTTAAATATTACTGTTTTTACCAAAGAACTTTTCAAATAGTTTTTTAGTTTAACTTTATTATTGTTGCAAAGAAATCAAAATTTTATTAAAACTTTTCTTTGTTTAGACCTTCCTCATAACCTAAATAAACCTTCACAATAAAAGATGCAATGTTTTGGCGGGATCAGTTATGACGGTTCTCTGAATCATCGATTAAACAAATACAGTGAGAACCGGATCGTATTAAATGCGTATGGAATCAATCAACGCTGTATGTACGCAGTAATTCATTAAGTGAGTATAAATATTATATATTTTATATTATTTACAAATGTTCTTTTATGAGAATTGATGTCATCAAATATTCAATTAGGTAAAAATGCAATTCTAATTGTAAGTATTGTGTACATAAAATGGATAGGCTGTAATCACGATGATGATCTTTACCAGGCCATCTCTTCCCTTGGTAGATTCCCTGCATCATGACAACATTTTATAAAAAAAACAGTAGGTGCTACATTTTTACTATTTCAATGATTTACCTCTTAAAAGGTAAAGAAAAAAGATAAAGAAGCATCAAGTATAACTCTGGATAAAAACAAATAATAATACAAGAAAGATACCTGTAACAGTGTAAGGATAATAGTTCCAAGCTTTCTCAGTCACATAAAACACTTTGGGCAGAATGGCTTGGAGCCAATATGGTAATCGACTGTAAATTCATAAATACAAAAACAGTTATTAAGAGTTTACCAAAAAATACTGGGGTCTTAGGTTGCCTCAAGTGAAGTACTGTGTTTGTTAGCGGTCACATTCTTTACTACTTGGCAAAAACTTGAAGAAAGCATATAATTTACAGGCTCACCAAACACTTTTGTTAAAACATCCGCCCTTGAGAGGTTATTGAATGTATTACTTTGAGGAATGAATAGGATCTTGTCCAAAACTAACTAACATTCCCTGAAAATTTCATTGAATTCAGATCATATGTGACAACGCAAACAAAAACACATTTACTGCCTGTCAAAAAAAACTACAAAACTGTGCCAAACAGTCTAACCCCCATTCATCTCGCGACACACACTACTTTTATTCTCCGAGCACGGCATGCATACCCAAGTCCGCCTCTTTGGCACCAAGCCCCACCACACTGCCCCCGGGGGAAAAAATAATTTCCATGACCACACCTCAATCAAGCCAAACTCAGAGCACGAAAAACTGCGATTTTGATACACTCAGTTACTGCTAAGTTTCAACATCTCCTGGATCTAACATAATGCGAAAGCCTAGGATGTATACCAACACAAATCCCAGCCTAGACAGAAAACCTATTGTGCGAACCAACCACCTCGCGAGCGTCTCAGAAAATCCCCTGCAATGGTAATTCAGATTAGAAATCGTCCGGTATAAGACATTATTAGTCAAGCTAAATTTGATTTTTAAATTGTTAAACTTTTCTCAAGCTTTCTATTTCAATGACATTTTAAAATCATAAAGACAAATATAATCAATAATAATAAATCATTAATTTATAACAATAATTATACATCATATATACTGATACTATTATATACATCCATATCAAATATATATAATATATATCATAAATTACATTAATAATACAATATAATACTTATGCACACATATACGCTAATCTATACTATAACATTACTATTATAACTAATACTATTATAATATATTTAATACATCATATATCACATATCGATTATAGTAGCTTAGTTTGCATCAATTATCTGTTAAGAGGCTAGGTTTAATTGCGCCGACGCGATTAAGTCTGTCATATGAATACCACCCAAAAAACTACGTACCATAACTTCTTACTTCCATTCGCATCGATGCTTATTGCATTCACGCAATAAGCCACCTGCCACCTAGCATACCACCCAAGCAGTAGTTAGCCGCTCAATTATAAACAAAGAGTAGTCTTATTCCAGTCAAGCAATATGAGATTACGCAAATAGGTTAAGCGACCATATAGGTATAGACACATAGAATACGCAATGGAACCCGTTATTACATCCCGGACCTAAACTAAGCTTCTAATGGAGCAATCGGGCTGTAAAATGGTATCTACCCCCACTACACATCGCGCTACCCAGAGAGTTTAAGCAATGAGCAATCATTTTTTTTTCGCACAAATCCGTCTGCAAGTATGGTATCAGATTCCTATATTTGTGTTTTTAGCGATTCACTTTTGAATTTCAAACTCAGAAAACTACCATTGATATGGACTTTTTCCTAACAGAACGCAACCAAACAAACAATTTGGTCACCTATATACAAATTCCAGGCAATTTTTTACTAGCAGCACTACTCGTTTGACATGCCAACAAGTATCTATTACGTTATTGTTGATTTCGACAACTTTGGTACACCAGCCAGATACACTTATACACCCCGATACAACTCGATCCGCTTAAGCGCACCTCGGTCGTACAAAAATTGGTAATATACCCCACACATCAAAACACGGTACCAGGAGTTAAATCGAGAAGATCATTTTTTTTCTCGTTAATCCGTCTTGCAAGTTGGTTAAACTACAGATTAGCTACTTCTGTGGTTCCATTAGCGTCACAGCACCCCCAGATAACTCATTTGACATCCTATCACAACTGTCACACACATACCATGATATGGACTTTTCTTAAAGAATCACTCACCACACAACAAAACAATTTGGTCACCTTATACGACAAAATCTCAATATTCTAGTGGACCGCTAGTTTTCTTGGACGCTCATCGGCAATCTCTCCATTTCCATGGATCATCCAGTTTGACACATAGCACCAAGAAGTCTTTACTTATTTTGAGTTCATCCAAATTTGGTCACCAACCAGGAACCCTAAAAATCACAAACCCGACTAACTCAAGCTTCTATGGAGCAACGGCCGTCACTAAATTGGCTACATCTTACCCCCCACTAAATCGGCCTACAAGGATTAACAATGGAGCACATCCTTCTTTTTCGGTAATCCGTATTCCTTGCAGCATTGGTAATCCAGATTGCACGATTATGTGTTTTTCAGTCGATACACTTTTGAATTTCAAACCATGCTAAAATACTCACTGTATATGACTTTTTCTAAAAGAACACACTACAAACAAAACATTTTCAGTACTGATACTCTCAAAATCCGCATTTTCTATAGAGCGATATCGCTCATATGACGATCACAACTCACTTCACTCTATTTTTGATTCTGAAATTTCGTACACCCAGAAATTCATTCAACTCGACTAACTCAGCCTTCTTTGGAGCAATCGCCGTTAATTGGTATCTGTCCACCACCCAGGTCAATAAACCTAAGTATCCTCCTGGTGCCCTTTTTTGAAACTGCAATTCATCTTCAACCAAATATTTACTTATTTTAGCTCGTGCACCAAGCCATATAGCCATACCGCAATCTGAGAATAATTTTTTCTTTCAACTGATAAAACTTATCTTATTTATAAAAGTACTCAATAACATATTAATTTTTTGCCTATACAAACAATATCTGTAAATGATTCAATAATCTGTTATTGCATTTCTTATAATTACTAAAATTTCTAGTTCTTATTTTTTCACTATATACCCGATGCATTTTGAAAAATTCCGAACTTCTTTCGACAGAGCTTTGTTTTGATTTACACAGATAAGTTTGACACAATACTTAATAAAATCATTTTATGAGTTAATAGGAAAACATGTAATTTACATACATATTTATTAACAATTACACTCTATATAGTTTTTTGCTTGTTGTTGTATTCACTAGCAACAATATCTACTGTTGCAAAGTTATTTCTTTCTAATGTTCTTACCTTAACACTCACTCGAGTGTCTTTTTACTTCTTCACCAATATTGCTTTCCCAGGCCTATTTTATGTAACATTATTTTTATTTAATAATTTAGTTACTTTATAAACTTGTTTGTTGTGTGAACTACACAACATGTTTAATATTATGTTACATATTTGCTAACTAATGCTTGATCTTTTAACATTTAGCTATTTATTAAGAACAAACAAAAGTCAAAATTATTTAGCATAAACAGTCTCTTTTATTCCTATTCGCAAACATCTATGCTACTAAAAAAAATCAAATGAACATAAATTGTATAATTTATTTATTAGTTTATTTTCAAGCCGTTAGCAATACTCCTTCCTTCATAATACACTAAAAAAACAATAACACAAATATTATTGATTTAAGTAGTTCAAGCAAACACAATCTAATATTCCAACCCTTATCCGGTTTTATCGTAAAGACGTAGTTTCTATGTGATTTGAGATTTCGTTTTCTCCTAAATTAACCTTTTTCTTTTCTATCATCGTTCTACGTAGTTTTTTTTCTACTTTGTTGCAGGTTATAACAATGTAACACCCAATGAAGCAAGATTGGCATCTGCTAAAGATTTGAGGAGCAAGGACACTAGTGCACAGGGCTCGCACTGCTCGACGTGTATCGGAGAGGCTATCTGAGACACACGGTGTCATCCTCACTCATCAAGACTATTTCTAGGCGCTTATTCAGCACGGCCACCGAGAACCATGGTAATTTTACGCTGCCCTCAGAGAACGACAATAGCACTCCCCGTGAGAACTGAAAAAACTCCAATTCAGATACCTATTCCTCGAACCACCCTACATTGAATGTTTAATCCAAACGCTAGTGGGGCATTCGCGAATGCCCAGTCAGCTGTCACCACACCCAAACACGGTACACAACCATCGATACTGTCTATACAATCTCGCGGACAACCGTTCGTCATCCTTACAAGATCAAGACTTACATCAAGCCAGTGCTCAGGATTATGAGAAGGATAGAGGTTTCAGCACGATCCCAGGCCAACGGAAATGATATTCCAAAACCTCGTCAATTATTTCTAATAGCAAGTTTGTGCGACTAATCGATCAACATCACTTTAAACAGTGCGGTTACAAGTGCCCCTGCAAATGTTGCATATTCCCAACCGCATAACAACATGTTGCTTTTTAGTGAAAAGTACATTATCAAAAGTATGCTGCAAATATGACCTTGTACAAACGTTACATCGCACCCCCAGGATAACCAAATAATTGTCTTGCTCACTTAATAAACATCCTGCGATAGCTCATTCAGTGGGCTACGCAGGTAAATACCCAATTTAACCGCGAGTCGCTCCATTAGAAATGAGTCTAGTCGACGTTGATGTATCTCTGCACTGTACCAATATTCGGAAATCAACAAATAATTAAAAGTACTAGTGTATGATCACAACGACACACAGCGACTCCTACTAAAAAATTGCCTGAATTTTGTAGTATGGGTACCAATTCCTTTGGCTTGTAGTATACTTTTAGAAAAAAAGTCCATTCATGGTATGCCGAGATTTAAAATTAAAGTTATCGACAAACACAAATATGGCAATCTGATTTACCATTACTTGCAAGACGAGTTACCAAAAATATTGATTGCTTATTTAAACTCCTGGTAGTCATTTGTAGGGTAGATACCATTTAACGGCTAATTGAAATAGGAATAAGCATATAGAGATGACACTAATATATAATAGCAAAATAGTGTTTGCATATAGATTATGACATTAATTTCATAAGAATTAGATGTAAAGATATAGATGACATAATTATATTAATAGCAAATAGATGTATGCATAGAGAGATGACACATATATTTTCATAGGAATAGATGGAAAGATATAGAGATAACACTAATTAATAATTAGGCAAATAGATAGTAAGCATATAGAGATGGCACTTTTTCATAGGAAATAGATGTAAGCATATAGAGATGCACTTATATTTTTACAGGAATAGATGTAAAGCATTAGAGATGACACTTATATTTCATAGGAAATTTAGATGTTAAGCATCATAGAGATGACACTATATTTTAAGAAAATAGATGTAAGCATATAGAGATGACTTATATTTATAGGAAATAAGATGTATGCAATTAGAGATGCACTTATATTTCATAGAATTAGATGTAGCATGTAGAGATGACCTAATATATAATAGCAAATATATGTAAGCATATAAGATGACATAATATTAAAATAGCAAATAGATATAAAGCATATAGAGATGACACTAATATATAATAGGCAATTAGATGTATGCATTAGAAGATGACACTTATATTTCTAAGGAATTAAGATATTAGCAGTATAGAGATGACACTAATATATAATTAGCAAATAGATTGTATGCATATAGAGATGACACTTATATTTCATAGGAAATAGATGTAGATTATAGAGATAACACTTAATATATAATAGAATTAGATGTAAGCATTATAGAAATGGCACTTTATTTCATAGGAATTAGATGTAAGCATATAGAGATTGGACACTAAATATAATAGCAGAATAAGATGTATGATATAGAGATGATTATATTTCATTAGGAATTAGATGTAAGCATTATAGAGATGACACTAATATTATAATAAAATTAGGTGTATGCCTATTAGAGATGACATTATATTTCATAGGAAATAGATGTAGCATATAGAGATGACAATTATATTTTTAAGGAAAGTAGATGTAAGATATAGAGATGAACACTATATTTTCATAGGAATGATGTTAAGATAAGAGATGACACTTATATTTTACGGAAATAGATTTAAGCATATAGAGATGACACTTACTATTTATAGGGAATAGATGTAAGCATGTAAGAGATGACACGTAATATGTAAATAGCAAATAGATGTAAGCATAAGAGATGCATATGAGGAAAGTCCATATCATGGTTATGCTCGATAAAATTTAAAAGGTTATCGACAAAAAACACAATAGGCAATCTGAATTACCATACTTGCAAGACGTACCAAAAATATGATTGCTTAGTTAAACTCCTGGTAGTCGATTTAGTAGGGGAGATACAATTTTAAGCGGTATTGCAAAATAGATATAAGCATATTAAGTGACACTAATATATAATTAGCAAATAGTGTAGGCATATAGAGGATGACACTTATATTTCAAAGAATTGGATGTAAGCAATGAAGGATGAACTAATATATGAATAGCAATAGATGTATGCTATAGAGAGGGAATTTATATTTCATAGGAAATGATGTAAGCATATAGGAGACATACATATATATAATAGCAATTAGAATGTAAGATATAGAGAGGCACTTATATTTCATAGCAATAGATGTAAGATATTAGAGTGACACTATTATTTTACAGGAAAATAAGATGTAAGATTAAGATGGACACATTTATATTTCATAGGAATAGATGTAAGCATATAGAGATGACATTATATTTTCAGGAATAGATGCAGAGCATATAGAGATAGAACTTATATTTCAAGGAAATAATGTAGCATATAGAGATACACTTATATTTAAGGGAAATAGATGTATGGCATATAGAGATGACACTAATATATAAATAGCGAAATAGATGTAAGCATATAGAGATGGCTTATATTTCATAGGAATAGATGTAAGCATATAAGAGATGCACTTATTATTTTAAGGAAATAGATGTAGCATATAGAGATGACACTTAATTATTCATAGGAAATATGTATGCATATAGAGATGACCTTATATCATAGGGAATTAGATGTAAGATGTAGAGATGACATAATATATAATAGAAATAGAATTAAGATATAGAGAATAACACCTAATATATAATTAGCAAATAGATGTAAGCATATCAGAGATGGCATTATATTTATAGGGAAATAGATGTAAGCATATAGAATGACACTTTATATTTTACAGGAATAATGTAAGCTATAGAGATGACACTTATATTCATAGGAAATAGTGTTAAAGATATAAGAGATGACATTATATTTTAAGGAAATAGATGTAAGCATATTGGAAATGACACTTATATTCATAGGATAGATGTATGATATTTGAGATGACATTATATTTCATGGATTAGATGTAAGCATGTAGGATGACACTAATATATAATTAGCAATAGATTATAAGCATATAGAGTGACACTAATATATAATAGCATTAGATGTATGCAGATAGAGATGAGCACTTTATTTCATAGGAATTAGATATTAGCATAAGAGATGACACTAATATATAATAGAAATAGTGTATTGCATATAGTAGAATGACATTATATTTCATAGGAAATAGATGTAAGCATATAGAGATACATAATATATAATAGTAATGTGAAAGCATTATAGAAATGGAACTTATATTCATAGGAATTAGATGTAAGCATATAGAGATGACCTAAATAGTATAATAGCAAATAGATGTATGCATATAGAGATGGCACCTTATATTTATAGGAATTAGATGTAGCATATAGGATGGACACTAATATATAATAGCAAATAGATGTATGCCTATAGAGATGACACTATATATTTCATGGAAATAGATGTAAAGATATAGAGATGAACTTATATTTTACAGAAATAGAGTAAGAATATAGAGATTTACACTTTATTTCAGGGAGGAAATAGATGTAAGCATATAGAGATGACACTTTATATTTTACAGGAAATAGATTTAAGATTTAGAGTACACTTATTTCATAGGAAAATAGATGTAAGCAGTGTAGAGATGAACTAATAAATAATAGCAAATAGATGTAAGCATAAGAGATGGACACTTAATATATAATAGCAATATAGATATAGGATAAGAGATTGACACTAATATATAATAGCAAATAGATGATGCATATAGAGATGACAGTTTATATTTCATAGGAATTAGATGTAAGCATATAGAGATGACACTAATATATAATAGAATAGATGTATGCATATAGAGATGACACTTTATTTTTTTATAGGAGTAGATGTTAGCATATAGGATGACATAATATATAGCAAATAATGTAGCATTTAGAGATGACATTATATTTCATGAAAATAGATTTAAGCAATAAGATGAACTTATATTCATAGTAGATGTAGATTAAATGCATAATATCAGATTACACTAATATATAATAGCAATAGATAGTAAGCTATAGAGATGGACACTAATATATAATACATAGATGTACACTATATAATATAAATAGGTGTGAGAATATAAATATGACACATTTTTTATTGTTTATAAATGTAAAGTTTAGGTAATACAGGTGAATGTACTAGGTTGGGCCAGCATTAGTGATTAAAATCAGATAATACAGAATTTAAATGGTGAGATAAGAACGCTTTTGTCAATTTTGCACGAAAAGCAAGGACGTATAGCGAGTTCTTAAAAGGTAACGATGCTTTTTTTGCGTTAAACCCGAAAACGGTCTCTTCAAATCCCACTCAACTGATTACTCCAGAGTTTTGACACATTAAATCATAGGAACAATCTCCGTACATGGTGGCACATATGATAGTCCTGTGTGCCCAGTTCATTAGCCAACTAGAATTACCGCTCAGGCTAGTTGTATGGGCAGTATGCTGTGCTGAGGATTTCTCAAAAGGAGCTCCATTAAATGTTTTTTTTCATGAAAGTTATTTCATATTATTAAAAGAATAAATATCCTTTAATTCAATGTAATCATTTCATACATTAAAGTCATTCAAAGATGAACAACAAGCACTTGAAAATTTATCACTGATAGTTTATTATGTTCACAAAACATTTTAAAACACAAAATTACTACTAATGTTTCGTTTTACTTATTTAAATAACCTAAAATATAATTATAATATGTTAAAATATTATAATTAAAATGATAAAATACATCGATTATTATTATCACATGTGATAAGAGTGATTTCCTGCCAGAGCTTGTGAAGTGGTTTAGCAATAGAATAAAGCAGCTAAGAGTCTTCAAATAAAGGTACGTTAGGCAACAATATAACCCACGAATAGTTCTACATAAATCCACTGTGGTGCGATACCGGTCCTGCCTTGAAGAACATACCCCAACAACAACAGAATACTTTAAAAATGAATTAAAAATAATTAGAGCACTTTAAAATTTTTTTGCATGTACTATTATTCATGAAATGTAGTATACATGCATCTTCCACATTTGATTATTTTCTCATTGTTTACAATTTTTTAAAAAACGTACTTAAGTCATTTGATAAAAATTAAACTAATGCTGATAATGAGATTAAACTTGACATATATGTTAGTGTTATACAATACATGGCTACATGTGTGCTAAATTTTAAATTGATCGCATTATTTTTATTTTATCCGCAATTTATAATTTTTCAAAATTTTCACTAAGTCATTATTGCGGGTTAATGACGTCAAAAAGTATTTCCGAATAGTACAGCTAAACTTATAGACTAATTTTTGAACAAAGTATCGACACTCTATCATAAATACACTAGGAGCTACGATGGTAACAAACACACTCGCACACGCATACTGACAGACAACTTTGTGAAAACCATTCAGGAGGTCTTAAAACACCTGAAACGGATAATTCCAGTGGCATCCCGGTTTCTGATTTTTTTGCAAACACAATACTTTCCCTACATACCTACGGTACAAATGAGGCAAAGGAAAAGTTATGTTAATTTTTAACTTGAAATCCTATGTTACGGTTTGATAAAGCGAGTAAACAAATAAACTTATTTTTTAACTTTTTCAGTCCTATTCATGTTTTGCACAGAGCCAACAGAAAATCAGAAATAAGCATAAAAAAGTTTGCACTTGTTGCATAAGTTTAAAGTTTGTATGATTTTTCAAATTTTCCAGTATTCTTATTATTTTTACATAATATTAGTAAGCTATTTTTTGTTTAACTTTGGGAATTGACTAACTTTGAAGTGGTCATTAAGGGATGAATATTAACAACTATATTTGACCCAGAGCCATGCAAATATATGTAGTCAAATGGCTACGCTGAGCACTCAGCGACATAACCAATTTTTAAATTAGCGAAACACAAAAATCCATTTTTTATTTTAAAAAAATCACATTATTTTTTTTCATAAAATAACCTTAAATTGAATTAAAAATTCTTTTTTCATGATTTCTAATGTAAATTTATCATATTAATATGTTTTTATTTTCCACTGTAGACTCAAAAACTACAAGATTTGTCAAATAAAGAGAATAAGCAAGAGAATAATATATTCTTCATATATATTAATTCAAACATTTTCCTGATAAATTTTTTCTATAAAAATTTGAAAAAAACTTTGAAGTTTTCAATCAACCCCCCTTAATTTACCCAAATATCTCAATTTGTGTTATTAAAATAAAGATCTTTGTTACCACCATTTTTGTTTTACTAGCTTTGTATAATTTATTCTTATTAGATAAGTATAACATATATCCCAATTTGTGGGGATGGAGGGAAGTTTCATTCAATTTTTTAATGAAAATTTTCTCAAGAAGATATTTTCACTATTATATGAACATTACTTCTTTGAAAAATCAGACACAACTTGTTCGTTTCAATAATTACTGGTTTTGAGTTTACAGTAGAAAATATTGCATGATAAAAATTTACATACTTGATAAAACTAAAAGTTCCAAGGAAATACATTTCCGGTATCCAATTTTTAAAATTTAACGAGCAAATATTGCTCTTTGTGTAAAAATTAATTAAATTTATTTTTTCATTATCCTTCATAAGCTTTTGTTTATAGTTTTGTTTTACTTTTATACTTAAAATAATGTCTCATTTTTAGGTTTCAACTATGTTAAGTTCTAATAGTTCGCCTTTTGCAAAAGTATTGAATAAGAAAAAAAATTTGAAAACTGTTTTTTCTGCCTTGCAAGGAATATATTATCCATAAACTTATCAGTTTGTTTGTATTTAAAATTAATAAATGTTTGTTAAACCGGTGTTTTATTACTAAACAGTAAAATTGTTAGACTTCACTGTCTAAATATTTTATATGATGTAAAACTTTGCTCCCATTCTAAACTTATAAGGTCTCAGGTTGAAGAAAAAATGACATTTCTCTATCAATTCTATTCCTGAAACTATTATTTTGGCACCAATAATTGGCGCCTTAACTCTTAAAATTGGATAATTTACCTCATACTAGAACCTAAAGTATTTTTGATATTAATAAAAAAAAGAGTGAACAGTTACACTTTGAGCTAAAAACAAATATTCAAAACAATTTTTATCCTCACTGGGCTTTAATAAAAGCTACTGCAGGTAGATTTAGATTAAAAAAAATAAATTAAAATTCTATAATTAAAATATAAGGTCTATGTTATCTAACTAAATAAGACATTTATACTCTCGTCATTCTCTCATTTCAATATCTAAGCTTGTTAATGCTTAAGAAGCCTCAAAATACCAAAATAATGGCTTTCAGCCATTACTTTAAATATGCTTCCGTAACCTCAATATACTTACATCTCCGTTGTATAAGTTACATGGACTCATCACTGTAAAATCTCTATAGTATGCAATACAAAGTTTCATATCAATATGCATCTTGAATATGAGATACGCAATGCTATCTCTTCGATATAAGATATTCAGTGCCATCTCTATGCTTACATTGTTAATAAATAAGGTGCCATCTCTATATGCTTACATCTCGTTAATATTAAATAAGCCGTGCCATCTCTATATGCTTACATCTCGTTAATATTAAATAAGCCGTGCCATCTCTATATGCTTACATCTCGTTAATATTAAATAAGCCGTGCCATCTCTATATGCTTACATCTCATTGGTATAAGATAGGCAGCGTCATCTCTATATGCTTACATCTTATTAGTATGAGATAAGTAGCGTCATCTCTATATGCTTACATCTTATTGGTATGAGATAAGTAGCGTCATCTCTATATGCTTACATCTTATTGGTATGAGATAAGTAGCGTCATCTCTATATGCTTACATCTTATTGGTATGAGATAAGTAGCGTCATCTCTATATGCTTACATCTTATTGGTATGAGATAAGTAGCGTCATCTTATATGCTTACATCTTATTGGTATGAGATAAGTAGCGTCATCTCTATATGCTTACATCATATTATTATGAGATAAGTAGCGTCATCTCTGTATGCTTACATCTTATTAGTATGAGATAAGTAGCGTCATCTCTATATGCTTACATCTTATTAGATAATAGGTCATCTCTATATGCTTACATCATATATTATTAGTAGCGTCATCTCTATATGCTTACATCTTTTAGTATGAGATAAGTAGCGTCATCTCTATATGCTTACATCTTATTGGTATGAGATAAGTAGCGTCATCTCTATATGCTCACATCTTATTAGTATGAGATAGTAGCGTCATCTCTATATAGCGTAGAGATAAGTAGCGTCATCTATATGCTTACATTTATTAGTATGAGATAAGTAGAGTCATCTCTATTTGCGTACATCTTATAAGTATGAGATAAGTAGCGTCAAAAATGGCTCGCTTTGCTCGCTAGATTGCTTATATTTATATTAATGCAGTGTAAAAAAGGCTCGCTTCGCTCGCTTGATTGCGTATGTCTATAATAATACATAGTTAAAAAGGCTCGCTTTAAATTTTAATTTTTTGAGTTCATTATTTTAGCCGCCATTTTATAAATTTTTCAAAAAATTTTAAAATGTTGACCATGAAAAATATATTTTCTTTTTCTACTCTTTAAGAGCTTTTATACGATATACAACACGATTTTTTTGCTTAATAATTTTTTATCCGGTCCACCATATTGGCCGCCATTTTGAAATATTTTCGGAATATTACCAAAACCTATACAGCTCTGACATATAGTTAGTTTTACTTGTAATAAAAGTATCTAAAGTATATTACAATAGATTTTATTTAGTAAATTCTTATAAAATTAGTTAAAACTAATTATTATATTAAATTATGGCCGCCATGTTGAATTTTTCGGAATTTAGTATATAACATATTTTGTTCTATTAATCAAGAGCTTTACAACGATATATTACTCGAGTTATTCCTTTAATTTTAAATTTTTGAGTTCATTATTTTAGCCGCCATTTTTAAATTTCAAAAAATTTTAAAATGTTGACCATGAAACATATATTTTCTTTTCTACTCTTTAAGAGCTTTGAAACGATATACAACACGATTTTTTCGCTCAAAATTTTTTTTATCCGCTCCGCCATTTTTGAAAATATTTTTCGGAATATTACCAAAACTATACAGCTCTGACACATAATTAGTTTTACCTGTATACAAAATTTTATCAAAATCGGTCAACTTTTACGGCAGTTATCGCTACACGTACAAACACAACACACACGCAAACACACAAACAAACGCGCCGTCCCATTCTTCTGAAATGTAAGAACTCACTTCGTTCGTTCAAAAAGATACATGTTGTCGAGACGCAATAATCCTACTCTAATGTTAACATTGCAGGTTTATTGCTCAGATGCAATAAGCACATGCAAAAAGATAAACGATGTATGTACAAATTGATGCAGTATGCCTGCAGTTTAATAGTGTGAGTGCTTGTATTAGTGTGAGTGAAGGTATTTTATATGACGCGCTAAACCTACTCCTGAAGAAAATTTGCAGGCATAGTGCTTCAGGCTTAGTGCGTCAATGATTCAATGTAATTGACGCAATAAAGATACCAGTTTATAGCTATATATATATTATATATATATATATATATATATATTATATTATTATATATATATATATTATATATATATATATATATATATATATATATATATATATATATATATATATATATATATTATATTATATATATATATATATATATATATGATTATTTATATGAACCTACTCATTCAAATGAATTCTTTTCTCAGTAAACTGTCCCTTGCCATGGACAGGATCCTCACACTCATGGAAGTCTATAATTTCCACACCATTTCCTGATCCAGTTTGCTCTAGACTGTGACGTGCTATCATGTACAGCTGACCAATCCTATACTGCAAAATATTTCATCACACCATTACCAGCAAAACATTTGTTAACAAGTCTTTTAACACTAATAATACAAAGCAGAACAAGACTAACCTACAACTAACCTCATGGGGAAAGTTAACTTCACAAAATTCTTACAGTTGTCTCTAAAATTTCTCCAAAAAAATCCACTAAGGAACTGTTTTAAAATACCAACATCAACCATTAATGGCAGTAAGTCAATGCTTGTTACCATCAAGACACTTCCATTGAAACAGATTTTTGTATTGTCAAACAAAGGCCATTGGCGAAAGCTACCTTCTTTGTAAATTAATAAATAAATTGAATTAATTGAACCAAGTTAATAAACTGAAGATATTCCTAACCATTACTTAATAATCTTATATGATTTTAAAGAACAAAAGGGGATCTTTTACGATTATTTGACATCGCACAGCCTTACAAACCACCGGCTTAACGTCCGTTTTGAAGGATGGAAAGTGAAAGGATTTCCATCCCTTATAACATATGGCTAAAATCAGTTGACAGCGCGGGAAAATAATCATTCAGGAATAACCTCATTGGCTACTTAGTATTATTTTCCTATGCTGTCAACTGATTTTAACCATGTGTTTAGATGGCAGGCGAACGAGCTAAATATTACACCGCTGGGACTCCCTGCGTTTGCCCAATCAGGATAATAGGCAACAAATTAGAAACTATTGCATTTACTTCCCTCACACTACTTAAAACCCTTTGAGGGACTCGATTCTATTGATTCTCTGACTAAAAGCATAATTTTCCTTAAAGGTTTTAGGAATAATTAATAAGGCTAACTCTATTAGCATTGAAGTTTTCCAGGATGTTGGATACAGCCTGTAAACCATACTAGGTAACAGGAGCAACAAGGTAGGTTCAGCCAGGATCGGTACTAATTCATAAAATCACTCCTATCAACTATCGTAAAACAGTTAACAATGAAAAACTCGAGATTTGGAAGCATTACACCAATTAATTATTACAACAAAAATTAATAGTTTAATTAAATAGAAAATTATCTACCTCCTCAACAGACAGTGGCATACAAATCCGATATTCATGAGTTAACACCATCTTTATAAACAGAAAACCGGCTTAATATTAATAATTCTATCTAGTAAAAATTAATTAATGAGAGCTTGGAGAAAGTTAAAAAATAATTAACGAAAAAAATAATCAAACTTGATAGTAATAAAATCAAGTTCAAGAGCACATTGGTTTCATTCGCCAACAGATTTTCAATGTTACGCGGGTTTTAAATCAGACTATAAAATTATCCTTATTGAGTAATTATAAATATAAAATTAAAAAAATATGATTTAATTATGTTTTCATGTACTATGAATAGATTTTAATCATACTTTGTATATAGTCGTGTACATTTGATACCATAAAGTTTGGATACATATGTTGTTTAAAAATTTGGTAAATATACCTGGGTTATAGTTTTTTGATATTTAAAAAAAATTTGCTCTAGATATCCGTCATTTTGTTTTTTGTTTATAAACATCGCGGATGTTTGTCCCAGTTTTAAGATTTCTTTTTAGAAGAAAATGATTTTAGTTACTTATTTATAAGTGTTTTGTTCAATTTATGAATTATAATAACGAATTTAAAACGTATCAAACCTCTTGAAAATTTCGAAGTTGGTTAAAATGTAGTTTTTGTTAAAAAAGAACACATTGTGCACGATTTTTCTTCGCAATGCTTTTATTCGATTTTCATCAACTTATTGTTGATTTTTATTTGTAAATGTTGAGATGGGGGATTGAAAAAAGTTAGGAAATAACTTTTAAATTTGAAAACAATGAATTCACGGCCATATATCAACTCTTGTGTAAACAATTCGTTAGCGATTCGACAAGAAATACAACGATTTGAAAGTGTTCACCCGTCTATTTACGCTATTTACGACTTGATCGAGTTAATATCGGATCCTATTGTTGCTCAGCAGATTCGGGATCACGTTGTTTGCATTGAAGGTAAAGTAATTTCAAGTGTAATTTAATATTCATGAATTTCCTACTTGGCTCAGGAGTGTTTATTGATTTCAGCCCTTGCTAGCACAGTGATCTTATTTAGGGTCGTGTCGTCTTAGATCCGGCAATTCGGATCGATATTATGTTTTTATTACGTTTTTACCTCCAATTACTTCGTAATAACTTTTATAAACGCATTAAACAATGCAATTTTTTTAATCAAGTCATAAAACCAATATTTTGATATGGTACTGATAAAGGTTAAGTGTATGTATGACTTATTGTTTTGTTTTTGATAGGGATGAAATATTAAGCTGGAAATATTAATATTTGATTAATAAAGTTGCCTAATCTAAAAGTATTTGTGTATGACTTAACAAAACTGTTATGGGTAGGTGATGTTTTTAATTTAACCAATCAAAACCACCTGTTGTTTGTTTGTTTTTTTGCACCGATTTCTTGGTTTTTTTAAAAAATTAGGGATGTAGGAAGGGGGATACGTATTCTGCCCTCTTCTCCTTAACACCCCAAAATTCAGTACTTCTTTAGATTAGATGGCCCCTTTGTTAAATATTCATAAATCGATACATAATAACTGACACAATTCATAAATCACAAACTTAAATAAACACAACAACCTAAGGAGTCACCTAAACTAAAGTAGTGCCTAAAATTTTCCACTACTTGCACTTCTTTTGAAGATGATTAAATTTTCTTTAGCTATCTTTTGCAATTGTTTAGTTAAAAGAGCTAGTGTATTACACTTACAGCGCAATATATTTTATAGTTTTGTTACCCGTTCAGGAACCTACAAAAATTATAAATTGCTATACCACTACCAACACAACACCCTCTTTAGTGGAAACTATTTTTTTAATTTTGTAAAGATAAATTGTTTTATTTTCTATCACTTGGCATATTGTGTTGTCCTATTGTGCATAAATGTGTAATTAAGCTAAAGTTTTAATTTATTATCATAGTAGTATTCTTATTCCATCAGGGAGTTTCAGATTCTTTTGGTGGCTCAAGATTTTTAATGGGCACTGTCATTTTGTGTAGATGTAAACAAACTATTTCATATTTTTGTTTAACAATAAAATATTATTCATAATTTTATATTATTTTAATCCTTGCTTCTTTTAGCAATTTTACAATTTGATTAAACTCTGCCAATAAAGCATGTCAAGTAGAGACATGGTTTTTTTATTGAATGATTTTCCACCCGCTCTCTACTTTTAAATAAAAGAATTATAGATGTACACCAGATGGCATAGAGGAAACATACGGAATTATTGTTGAATACATATACCGAGGTGTAACATTTAAAAATAATGGAAAAAACAAATTACAGAAAAAGACAATGTGATGGTCCTTCCCCCAAAATCTTTATCAATGTGTTAGAAAAGACTGACAGACTTAAATAGAAAAGAAAAGGGAAGCTGGCTAGCCTTTGCAGTTGACTAAACAATCATAGCATGACAGAAACAAGTTAACACTAAAAGATCTGAAAATAAATGTTATTAAAGCCATGATCTGGGAATAAATGTTATTAAAACAAAAATTATTTGTAAAAATACTGAAAATTAATTTCTATAATTTGAATGATTGGCAAAGAATGACTTGATAAAAAAAGATTGATGTGGAATAAGAGAAGTGTATATTTAGGTCACCTTTTAATGAGAGAAAAAATAGAAAGAATAATTAGCTCTATAGCATGGAGCTCATTTAACTAACCATTTCAGCAAAAAGATCAAACTTATGAAATCCTATATTCTTCATGTGTTATTCTATGCCTGCAAAACCTGGACTCTATCTATAAAATCAATTTACCAGCTAGGAATTCGTCAAGAATAATAGGAATCTCAAGAAAATATTGGAAACACAGTATATGGATTAGAACAATTACAGGCTTCGAAGATATAGTAGCTACTATTATAAGAAAAAGGTGGAATTGTATAGGTCACATACTAAAAGCATAAGATGAAAGATGAACAAAAGCTTGATGCAATGTTACCCTATGGACTAATGTCAATCTTCTGTGGAGGAATTGCATGAAAGAATGACTATAAAAAAAGATTGATGCGGAATGAGAGAAGTGTTACATCAGAAGAACCTAAATTCATGATATGAAAATATATATTTTCTGGACATGCTTTTCCTAAAAAAATGTCTAAATTCAATTAAATTAAAAAATACTATAGACATACATCGACCTGTTTCTTATTTACTTAGATTAATTTAAATCCTGAAAGATTTATGCTTATTCCTTTTTTGGGTAAACTATCAGCTGATCAAATTCATATATGTCTAAATTCGTGCTAAAATATAGCTATTTATTCAATATTATCTAAATATCCAATAACTGATCCCATTTAATTTAATATTATTTTTACAGATTCTTTTGTGAATAGTCAAGAATGGACAGTAAGTCGGAGTGTACCAGACCTAAGACTAGGTATAGTGGGATCTCTAAGCTCAGGCAAGTCAGCACTGGTACATCGATACCTCACTGGTTCTTATATGCAAGAAGAATCACCTGAAGGTGGTAGGTTCAAGAAAGAAATTCATATGGATGGACATTCACACCTGCTCCTTATTAGAGATGAAGGAGGGCCACCTGAATTACAGGTATCTACTTTATTGTCGTATAGACAAATCGTCTATCTAGTACCTCGGTTGTTTTCCTATATCAGTTTTTTTATATTATTAATTTATGTAAGTGGCATACTCCCACGTTACAAGCCAGTTTCCAAATGTATTAGTCAAAAACATAATTTATTTACATACTGCAATGTATGTCAAATTTCATGTCCCTTTGAAATGTCTAGGAACATAAATCTAATGTTCTAAAAAAGTAATGTGTTAGCTTTAGCTTTAAACTGAATTCAAGGGTGAGTCTGTTACCATAGTAACTCCCAGGGTATTTATGCTACAGAGTTGAAATTTGGTACAAAATCAACATTTTAGTTAAATTGTGCTATTTGGAAAATATTTGTTTTATGAAATCATTAATGAGTCAGTTGAGAATTCATTAACACGGAACATTTTTTGGATCAATTTGAAATTAAGCATGCATGTAGTCCTGCAGACGACAAATATGATCAATTTAATCTCGGCATTAGTTCAATTAAATTAAATTTTGTACTAAATAATTTTTTCTGAAAGTTTACACTTGTTGAAGTATTTACAATAAGATTAACAATAAATTTAGACAAATTAAAAGAAAAAACATTTTCCGGAGAGCACAATTAGACCTTAAGATTAACTTTTGCACATATTTTCAAATCTCTAGCATAAATACAATTATTGACAGACTTTGTGAAACTACTTAGGAGGTTTTAAAAACATCTGAAACAGATAATTCAGGTGACCTCCCGGTTTTGGATTATTTACAAACAATACTTTTTCTATATACCTACAGTATAAATGAGGAAAAGTAAAAAACTATTGAGTTGAAATGTAGCATAAGTCCTTTTAAGTTATTCAAGTATACAAAGTTTTATTTCAACTCTGCTAGTCCTAAGCAATTACGGGAAGTCAGATTGATGATAGAGAATCACTAGGAATTAAACATATTTTTACTATCTTAGAATGAGGGAAGTGAGTCTAAAAATGTACTCCAATATAAATGTTTGATTGAGTCATAATTTTCAGAGTCAGTGGACGAGGGAAGCAAGTCCAGAGCGTTAAGAGTGAGTTAAGTGTATCTAATTAGGCGGGGGAAAGTTCTGGGGTGCCATGTACTTACCTTTTTATTAAATGTTTTTTACAGTCGATAAGAGTCTTGCACAGAAAAACAAAGTTGATGGTAATTCTACATGCATTTTGCTATCGAACTAAGGGACTGTAACAAACACTGTTTTCTGTGCAGGATATTGGATTCTACTGTATATGTTAGATATTTCACCATTAAAAAGAATAGTTTTTAATCATCTTCTATTAATTGAAAAATATTGATTTGTGTTACTTTATTTCTAGTTTACTAGCTGGGTTGATGCGTTATCTTTGTATTTTCTCTGGAAAACGAAGCCTCATTTACTGCCATATATAACTATTATTCTAAAATGTCTACGTTTAGAAATAGTTGTGAGATACCATTAATACTTGTTGGGACACAAGGTAAATTTTCTCTAAGTTGTTTTAATTTTTTGATTGATGTAAATAAACGTCTAAGATTATTTTTGGAATTTAGTATCAATGTTAGAAATATTTGACTTTTAGTAAATGCAAACTAAAATTCCATTATCCAAAGAATTTCAAAAAATCACTTTAAGTATTTTTTTTAAATTCTATAACTCAAAACTAGTCACACTAATAATGGAATCATTACACTTAAACAAAACTACTTCCATATTAACGATTAAAGATATGTTGTAATAGACAGTTTGGGAATGGATCATCCAACCTGCTGGCCCATGTCTGAGGTATTTTTACAATCTTTTCAAGATAACTATCTCTAAGATAAACTTAGAGATGTTTAAAGTGAACTGTGACAAATGTTATGTCCACATCATATGTAATTCCATTGAGTCAGTAGAAGGTATAACCTATTAACTTTCATGGACACAATACATCTAAAAATACAATTTATATTAGAAAAAGAACAAGACAAAACTGAACTGAACTACATGGATTTGACTACGATGCAAAATCATCACAAACTAGATTATAGCATATAAGAGAAATCAACAACAACCTACCATACAATACATACATCTACAATGACACAAATGAAGGGTAATAAATGATAATCTCAGACAAAAAGAGTTTATTATACCTCCTTAAAATATTCTTCAGAACATTGACTCTAGTAAATACAAAGTAATTTTTTTTATTGTTCTTTATTGTTTTTGTTCTTTATTGTTAAATAAAGAGCGTTTGTAAGCAATATTTTATTTACAAAAAAATAACTGCTGTTTGAGATGTTACAAAAAGAGAGTCTTTTTTATTTGATGCTGTTTTTGTTAGATGTTTTCTTATTATTTTTGTGAAACATCTCAATGCTAGTTTGATTTCATAATTAAATTAATTTGATTTGTATTTTTTGCCTGTCAGTTGTTTTGTAAATTTTTATTTTACTTATCCAGTTTGCTCGTTGTTTTGGATAGATGATAACCTTAAGTTAGGTGAAAGCACTTTTCCAGTAAATATTTTGTTTTGTGAAAAGACTTATTTTTCTTCATTATTTAACTATTGAATGATTTATGTACTGATTAAAATGGTTTAAATCCAATTATGTTTCCTTCTGTTTTTAAGATCCTAGGTGTTTGGTCTGTTGATGTGAGAATCCTTTGTTTTTTTTGCAAAGGAATATTTATAACACCATGCTTGTGTATATTTAATAACGGTTGTTCTTTATCTGCTACAGATGCCATAAGTGAGAGTAACCCTAGGGTTATAGATGACTCCAGAGCTAGGAAGTTAGCAAATGATCTAAATAGTTGTTCTTATTATGAAACATGTGCAACCTATGGACTGAATGTTGAACGTGTGTTTCAAGATGGTAAGTCAACTAAACATTGTATTTATAGTACGGCACATGGCTAAAATCAGTTGACAGCGTGGGAAAATAGTGTGAGGGAGCCAATGAAGGTTGTTCCTGGATTTTAAACCTTGCCCTTGATTTCAAATCAGGCCAACCTTATTGGTTCCTCAACACTCTTTTCCCACGCTATAGTTGTATGGGGTTGATTGGAGTAAATGATTCTATAGATTTGATAAAAGTTCTTTGAATAGAAATTAAGAGTATTTATTTTATTGGAAACTTAATATTGAAAATTTTAATTATCATGTCGTTTTTGAATGGCTTGCATTTTTAGTAAAATTATAGTTTTTCTATATTTGGTTTACATTAAAATATGTTTGCCACCTCACTTGTTCCATGGAACCTACCTCACAAGATTAGTTTTCTATTGAAAATTCACTCAAACTTCTTGGTTTATCAAATAATTGATTTATGATAGCAATTACTTTGTTTGTAGCTTGTCAGAAGATAGTTCAGCAGAAGATGTCTCAGGGATTGTTATTATCTGGAAGTAATACTCTGAGTTCTGTGCCTTCAGTTAGTTCTCATATGTTCCCACCTTCCTCCTCACCTCAGCATAATAAGGTAGGCTAAGTCTTTTCATGCTTACAAGTTATGATTTTTGTAGTGTACTTGAAATAAATCAGTCTTAGTTATGTGTATTTACCGTGCTTTCGTGGCTCTTCTATGTGCTGAGTGTTCACTCTCATGTGTCAATCTATTTTCTTTGCTTAAAATGTAGGTACTTAGTCAAATTTTCTTTTTAGCTTCCAAAAATGTAGAACCTATTTTTTTACTTAATAAAATGTTATTTTTTAACCTGTTTAAATGTTGATTAGACTGGAAAAATCAGACCTTTTCCAAAAAGAACTTTGTTTTTAACATTTTTTTTTAGGAGTTGACTGAAAGGATTTTAATAATGTGGCTTATTTGTTTGGTGATCTATCAGCTCTCTTTTTTCACCAATCATATTTTTTTACGATTTACCTCTTTATGATGTCATTGAAAAAATATTTTCTGTATAGTACAAGACCTAAAGATTGACTTTCGTACCAATTTTCTATTCTCTAGCATAAACAAACTGAGACCTACAACAATAACAGACTGGGATCTTTGTAAGAACCACTCAGGAGTTCTTAAAGTACTTATAACCGATGATTCACGTGAAACCCCAGTTTCGGACTTTTTGTGAAATCACAATTCTTTTCCACTATGCCTATGTTATAAACTAAAAATAAAAATTAAATTGAATAGAAAAGTAAAAATAACAAGGATTAATTTTTTCATTTTCAATATCTTATCTGGAAAAATATGCCATCTTAATTTGTATGTATTTTTAAGATCTGTATCTACTGTAAAACCTTAATTATTGTTATCTTTAATATTGGCATGTTTACTTTCAGGATGGAGGTTTAAGAAGTATGGATATATTATTAGATAAAGTTATTATAGATAATAGTAGCAAATTAGAACCTATGTTAGATAATTTAACTATAGATACGCCTGGCTTACCCACGCCCACCTCTACTCCTACAACTTCCAGGTTTGTATGCTTCATTTTAGCTATCAAGGTTTTCCAAAATGCATATGCTTCATTCCCTAGTGTTTCGAGCAAATAGAAATCAAGGTTATTATGATTGTTTTTATTGATTGGGGTTGGGGTCAAGGATAAACCCCACTTCCACTGCCACTAGAAGTCTATTATACAATCCCCTCATTTAATCTAGGTCTGAACAATCCTTTTCCCCAGTTTAGGTCTAGGATCTTCTTGACTAGTGATTCATTGGTAGAGTCAAACCAGGTACTCGGTCAAACTCTGTGAGAGTGCTGCTACCAAAGTTAGAGAACCTTTGAAAGGCAGTTTTGGTTTCTGATTCACAAAGCCTACCAATGGTATGAAAGTGTTTGCAGAGGTGACAGTGAACAGTCAGTAGTCCAGGTACTGTTCTAAGGTCCCTTCTGTTTAAACTGAGGAGATCCTCAGTCATTTAGGGCCTGGGTCCTTTTAATATGTGCCTCATGCGAGAGGATTTGTTCTAAAGGTGCAGGTGATTGGTTATGAGCCACTCTTTAACTACACCTTTGGCTATAGTTTTGGGTATGGCTACTATGGTTCAGGGCACACAGGAGTGGTCTCAGACCCCTTTTTTGCAAGGATGTCTGCTTGCTCATTGCCTTCAATTCCCTTATGGCCAGGCACCACCTTGCTAGATCATTGTTGAGTGACATGATCAGAAGGTTTTGTAAGCACTCCCAGACAAGCTTAGATTTGACTTTGTATGAACCAAGAGCTTTAATGGCAGCTTGGCTATCAGTAAAAATATTTATAGAAGTCTGATTAGGATTCTTTTTAATGTTTTCTTTTTGTTATTTTTAGCCATGAATAGCAAATATTTCTGCCTGAATCACTGTAGCATACTTTCCTAAAAAAATCATAAATATAAGTATTTTAAAATAATAAAATACAGTAGTATAAATATAAAGGTTGTAAGAGGAAATAAATAATAATAAATTGCTTTATTATTATATATTTATTAAAATAAATAATAGATCTGAAATATTACAATTTAAAAAACCATTAGCTGGCAATGGATCTCACTCACCATCATCATCAGTGCCTAGCCAACAAATATTAACGAAAAGAATTAAAAATGCATAAGATAAAACAATGAACATTTAAAAAAATAATAATTTTTTAACATTCTTTTTGTTCCCTTTATCCATAATAATGTATTTAAAAGACACTATAGGGAATACAATAAAAAACACACTCCTTACTCCATATACTAAACTATATTTCACCCCCTAGTCATCGGGGCATATTCATGTAATAAAATTAAGGTTGTAAATTAAACTTAGAAATCAGAGAGTAATTTCTCCGTCGTCATTAAGGTCAAAAATAAAAGCCATTAAAAGAGTAAGTTAAGCCATTAAAAGAGGTAATTAAATTGAAATAAAATAAAAGGAGACACATATTCAACTAAAAGTTAGAAAACTCTATCAACTAGCAGAGGGAACTCCAAGTTCAGTTCAGTTCCCTTTGCTAGTTGATAGAGTTTTCTAAAAGTTTTAGGTGGTTTTAATAAAGGTTTTGTGAAGAATTTTTGGGTGTTGTTATTGCTTAGCTGTGTTTACTCTACTGCTTAGTTTCTTGTTAATACTTAAATAAAAGTTGTATGTTAACCTGATTTTAGCAATGTGTCTAGATTTACCTTACCTGATTTCATTGTAATGTCTTTATTTTTATTGCAGAAAGAATCGTAGGAGATCAAACTTGTTTACACCGTCTAAGAAACTAAGTAGTGTAGGAGACAACTCAGGTGTTAGTGGTAGTAAAGTTAGTTGTAGTGAAATGGGTAGTGGTAGAGCTATTCCTATTAAACAGGGCTATCTGTATAAGAGATCTTCAAAGACTTTAAATAAAGAATGGAAAAAGAAATATGTCACGTTGACTGACGACGGAAGGATTACTTACCACCCTAGTCTACATGTAAGTATCCGAGACAAAATAAACTTCCACTTTAATACGATTAAACTTTACCGAAAAATAATCTTCTATTGTAGAACACATATTATATTATATTAGTTATATTCAGTTGACAAAATATGCGTGAGAAAATAATGCGAAGGAACCAATGAGATTTGTCCTGGATATTAACCAAGCCCACTATGTCATATCGGACCAACCTCATTGGTTCCTCAACATTATTTTCCCAGGCTGTCAACTGATTATAACCATGTGCTATACTATAGCATGAGTTACAAGAATTGACAAAGAAGACAAACTTTTAGTGAATAATACGTCTGTCTATGTGACTCTACCAAGGATCACTTGACGTTGAACATCCTAATATTACCTTTTTAATGATAAAATTACTTCATATTGAAAATCAAGACATTTACCTTAGAGTAATGTTTTTGTAAAATTCAAATTTCCACCATTTTCCTCTTTATTACAATTGCTATAATTTCCTATTTCTATCTTTAGTTTAAATCGTATGGTATGTATATTACTGCCAAAGAAACTTATACTACTAGAGGGAGGACTCAGGTACTATAGTACAGTGGCTATTTCCATTAGGTACTTTAACGGCACTCACCCCTACTGTACAGAACCTGTACAACCCATATCAGTGCACAAATTTAAAATCTATCCTATTTAAGGTGGTTCTAGCATTTTCAGTGACGTTACTGAAATATAACACCATTTATTTATTTATATAACACCAATAATTAAAGAATATATATGATAGATGATATCATAGCTTACCTCCCCCACCAAAAAAAAAAACTATTTTAACTGTGTTGAAAACTAATACTTTACATTCTTGATCATTTCTGCTAACAAGCAGTTTAGCTATAGCTTTTTTCTAAGCATTTTATTTTTGACCAAGAGATGGCATTTACATTTTAGTTACGACTAATAATTATAATAAGTACTATTTTTTATTAATGTTTTAATTATATTGTATAGGATTACATGACAGACGTGCATGGGAAAGAAATAGCTTTAAGGAAAGTGACTGTGAAGATACCTGGTCAGAAACCTAGAGGAACTAAAACTATTACTCAGACTAATGGAACTCTGGATGCTTTATCTAGCATTACTAGTAAGTTACTTATTCATTTGATAAATTGAGTTCATCAGATGAACTGAAATCATTTGGGATTTACCGTTCCCAAATGTCTTCAGCAGGGTTATAATAAAATCTTGAACCAACTATAATACGACACACGGCTAAAATCAATTGACACCCCGCCAAAATTCTGTGAGGGAAAGAATTCTATTGGCTCAGACCGACCCCGCTCTTTCCCCCTCCACTTTATGCCAACCTCGGTATAAAAAAATATATTTTTCGTAAATAAAATCATAAAAAGGTAACACTGGTTGTAAATATTTGTAACCTCGTGTCGCTTTTATTTCCCTCATTGTGCATATTTATCTGTTCGAGTTCGTTTCGTTCCATTCCAATCTGTTTAATTCATCCAATTATTGCAGAGTTGTAATATGATCTGAGTGCCTATATTTGACGCATGGACATTGATGTATTCTTCAAGCATTTCTTGCTATTAGAGTACAGCGCAGGTTCTGTGCTCTGTCAACCAAAAGACAGCATTTTTTTTCGAAAATGCCAATGTCTTTCAATAGATGACATTCTTGACTTTTTTAAGTCATGAATGCATATTGTGTCATATTATTTTTATAATATGAAACAATACGCATTCAATTATACAAACATGACACAAAAAAAAGCTGTTTATTTTGGAAAAAAGTAATTATAGCTGACGATTTATTAAAATCGTCAAACTTTTATCATAGAACTATTATGATCTAAAAACTTTAACTTCACTTAATTCATACTTGCCGAACAAATTTAATGCAACACTTAGGTAAATTTATAAGATACAACGATATTCCTACTTAAAAAGTAAATAAATAAATTTTTAAAAGTAAAAAAATACGATATCAAATAAAAACAAATTATAAAATTTCAAAACATAACCTGACTTTCAGTGTTGCCAGAGTAGGGATTTTTTTTTGTTACTATAAAGAAGGGATTTTTTTTATTTAAAAATGAGGGTTGAAAGCATTGAGATTTTGGCGGGGTGTCAATTGATTTTAGCCGTGTGTCGTACTATAATTTAAAAATAAAAATATTATAATCATTAACAGTAAATACTCATAATTCATACAATATCTCTGGTTTCCAATAAAATGTTGCAAATATTTATCCAAAAAAAATGTTTTCATCTTGTATATTTCCTACTTCAACCAAGATCAAGATGAATGCCCTGTATTTGTAAATTCAACAAACAGAATCTCAGTAAGTAATATAGCGACCTCACAGACTATAAACTCCTAGTTTATTCTTTATCTGTGATGACTCCTACTTTTTCCACCATCTTACTTACAACAGAAAAATTGGATAATTAATACTTCTCTTTACCAATGAAAATTAGGTTAGTAATTTCTTGGTTTCACTAGAAAAGTATGAACTGTTGAGTTGATTAATTTTATTATTAGTGTGGAGGGTAGAAGTAATCCTTCTATGCACTGCGACTTGAAGTCTTTTGTACATTTACCCTCATGATTCAGAGTTTTCTACTTCTTTCTTAGTGTGATTAATTCTTCACTGAGTTTGCTATAATAGTTGGAATATTAGTTTGCAGACCTTCTAAAATCTTTTCACAGGGGGTTTGAAGACCACACTTTGTGTAACTCTGCTCTACAAGATGGTTTATAAGCCTGATTTCGCCTCCCCACCCTAACCCTGCAGCCAGAGGCGTAATTATGGGCCTGCATTGTGGGGGTGCCCCCACCGACGAGGGGCCCCCAAAAAGTCAAATTGAGACAATATTATTGTCCTTAGTCGCAAGGCCCCCAGTCAGAGTTGTGCTGCATCTTTTACCCAAAAATTGAGCTCCATCAGAGTATATTATAGTCTTTCTTGTCATTATGAAATTACTGAACCCCAATTAAAGTTGTTCTATAATTTTACCTATAATTGAAGCATGGTGCAGAGTATATTAAGCATAGCTGTGATTTATTTTTTCCTTACAAATGGCATATTCTGTAATAATAACTTACTAACTGTTATAATCTTTATTTTTAGCTATAATTTAAGCATAATGTAGTATACTACAACTATTGTAGTCAGGGTACTTTTATTATTTGTTTTTTATTTTTTCTCATTTATACTTTAGATATGTAGATAAAGTATTGTGTTTGCAAAAAATGTAAAGAATTATCTGTTTTATATATTTTTAAGACCTCCTGAGTAATTTTCTCAAAGTTGTCTGTATAAATGTATATGTGTCTGTTATCATCGTAGCTCCGAGTGTATTTATGCTAGAGGGTTGAAACATTTTACAAAAATCAGTCTATAAGTGTAGTTGTGCTATCCGTAAAATAATTTTTTTACGACTTCATTAACCTACAATAATGACTCAGGCAATATTTCTAAATATTATTAAATGCAGCAAAATATTGCAATCAGATTGAAATTTTAAACCTAAATGCAAAATGTATGACCCTCACTGTGGATTCAATGTATTAGTGACATGAGGTTGAGAGGGAGGGGGTATATACTCTGAGGTTTATAAAATTTAATTCGCCAAAGTATGACCCCCTCTCTATAGAATCAATAAACTCCTACCTATCATGCCACTGCACATATCCATGTTTTTGTTATTTGTTTAATTTTTATATTTCAAGGTCTATTTATATTTTAATGCAAGTTTTTTTTGTAATTTTATATTTACAAATTCTAACTGGATAACTAGTGTGTTTTACATCTAACTTTTGTTTCATCTCTTCCAGATTCTTAAATTATCATGCTAATGTCCCAGCAGTACCTAAAACTAATCAAAATATCAAAAAAAATTTAACTTAACGTATGTTTTTAGATTAGGATAGTATTTTATAAGTTATTTTCTGCTGATGTGATAATTATTGTTCCATCAATCAAAGCTTTTGTGTATTAAATTCAAGTTTAGAACGCTCTAGTGGCAAATGCTTCATTAAATTAAACTTTTACTTTGTATATGTTTTAGACTATCAATCTAAAGATAAGAAGTGTGCTGATAAAGTGACTCTGACTTCTTATGAAGTTCTAAAAGAAGCTGGAAGAAATTCTAAGGGGTATGTTCTATATTTTTATTTTTCTTCATTTATGTCATGGGTACATAGGAAAAGTATTGTTAACAAAATACTTATTGGACTGTTTAAGAATTAAATTCTAGGTTAATTAATAAAAACTCTAAAGGACTGAAGTCTTCATTAATTAACCTAAAAGAAAAGTATTGTGTTTTTTTTTGAATGGTTTGTGAGGCTATTCACAACTAAGGTGGTTAAGCCCTTAACCGTCTCAGTTTTGATACCGTGTTTATTATTTATATCATGTGGCGAGTTTTTTCGTCAAGTATTGAAACTTTGTTGGTCAAATTAATTTATCTAATTTGGATTCAAGGAGAAAATTCCATAAGCCATCTAAGATAGCGACATTATCTTGAAGTATATCTGGTAAGGTTTGTGGAAGGTTGTGTTTGATCCTGTTTTTTTGGAAGATTGTGTTTAAAAAAAATCAGAAACCGGGATGTCTCCGTTTGAGGTGTTTCTAAGGCCTCTTTAGTGGTTTTCACAAAGTTGCCTATATGTGAGTGTCTGTTTCATCGTAGATCCCAGTGTATTCATGCTAGAGAGTTGAAACATTGAACAAAAACCAATCTATAGGTGTAGTTGTGCTTTTAAAAAAAAATTTTTTTATTCATCAACCCACAATAATAACTCCATAAAAATTTTGAAAAATTATTAAGTGCACAAAAATGTTGCATTCGGATTATTTGGCAAGCATATAGCCATGCATAAGACTTAATATATACGCTAAGTTTCATCTCATTATCAGCATTAATTCAATTTTTATCAAATGACTTATGTAATTTTTTTAAATTGTAAAAAATCAGCAAGTAATCCAATTGAGTTAAAATTTGGTACAAGTGTATACCTTTACGTTAAAAATAAGTTCAATAAGTTTCGTTTCAACACGACAGGTTTATCTATGATTTTTGTTAAATTATAAAAGTCCAGCAGTATTGAGCGTGGTCTGTGCCTGAATAGGTGACCACAGGGAATGAAATGCATGTATTTACTATTTGAGGGTACGCATTTTACTGTGTATTTACTAAATTTTATATTCTGAGGATGTGTAAAGCGAGTCCAAAGTAGGGAAGATGAGAGCAGCAAATCTAATGTGGTGAGGGAAAGTTCAGAGGTACCCCGTACCCAATTTTATGTATTTGGTTATTAATTCATTTTTACTTTTCCTCTCTTACTACCTAAGTTTATTGAAAAATTATTTTGATCTACTCTAAGAGTTCCGAATCTGAGTCATAAACTACTTATTTTGTTTTAGGCATTCTTATGATTTCCTGAGATTTAATAATGGTTTTAATTTTTATACTTGCAGTTTTTATTTTAATTTGCCTTAAAATCTACCAGTTGGTCGGACTCTGTGGTCCAGGGGTCCACCACAGTGGACCAAAGTGGGTATGTGGTTAGTAAAAACTGGAGGAGAAAATCCTTGAGAATCGAAGAATCAGCTACCGTCGATACTTGCTGTTCGGTCGTGACCCTGACTCAGTACACATTCCCTTTATAAACCCTTTCCTACTTCCTCCCTTATCTTCAGAGGGCTCGTCGTGCTCATTGAGACTAGAAGTTAATCACTGATTTAACTTTATTAGTTGAGAGCTCGAGTGTTGCCCCGCCTGCTGATGATGGCGTTATGCTGAAACCGGTCCAGGGATATTTATATCCAACAGCAAGTATCGACAGTAGCTGATTCTTCGATTGCCTCTTCAACTTGCGGTAAATATAACCTTTTTAATTAAATCCTTGAGAAGGCGAACTTGTAGTTTGGTTAGGTTTCAATATTACCCTCCTCCATTGTCCCAACCTTATAAACTAATTCTTCTTTTGAAAATTTGCTAAAAAGTAAATAACACCAACAACCACGTCTCTTCACTAAACATTATCTATCAAAAATAAATAAATCAACAGAGCCGGCTTTTGGCAAAATTTCATCAAATGCGGTTTTGAAGGCTGTAATAAGCGTTATTTAGGCTAAACAGGTCAAGATTTCGCGACTCGTTTCCGTGAGCACTTATGGGGCCCCTCTAATTTCTATACTCATACAGCTGAAGAAAGTCATGGAAAAGAGGGACACAAGGTTGGTTTCCTTCATTTTTAGAATTAAGGTAAACTTAATTCGTTAGAGAATTTAGAAATTAGAAGAGCCCTCAAAGAAGACGGTGATGATTGTCTTAATAATAAGACTGACGGTGGGGGATCAGTGATTATCCTAGCCCTGATCACCTCTACCCGCCCTCAACTAGTCCGCTGTTTAGGCACTGATGATGGCTTTTTGCCGAAAGCCGGCTCTGTCGATTTATTTATTTTTGATAGATAATGTTTAGTGGAGAGACGTGGTTGTTGGTGTTATTTATTGTGAAGTACTCCACTGCGCTTTTAAAAGTCATGCTAAAAAGTAATTTATTTGAGTTGTTTATTATGCTAGGTTTGATGAGTCCAACATAGGTTTGAATGTTTCTCTGATGAATGGTTTTGATCCCAAGACAGAGACTCCTAGTGTAAAGAAGAGACATAGAAGAATGAAGAGTAATAGTGTCAAAAACCAAGATAATGAGGGTACGTAACAATTTCTCTTCTAATGTTCTGTATCACTCAAGTATATTGATCATGTAATTTTAAAAACAATGGTATCAGTATACATTAAGTAATTACAGTTTTAAATTATTAAATTAGCTATAACAAATGTTTAACAATATACAATAAATTAATAAAGGAGCCTACAATTAATTACCATGAGTAGCAATAGAATAAACATGATATCCAAGCAATAGAATAAAATTCAAGTTTTATGTGCTGCCTTTATATTTTTTTAATATAAAATAGGTTATTTACACTCATAAAATAGGTTATAAAAGAGTGCATTTTTTGGACTGTTATAATATATATAATTAACAATTTTTTGAAGACTGCAGTCCTAAATAATAATAATTAATAATTATTATTATAAATTATTAATAATTATAATTATTAATAAAAATAATAATTATTAAATAAATTATTATTATTTTGGACTGCAGTCTAAAAACAAAAATTTAATTATATAAAATAGATTGACCACTAAATAGATCCTGAGAATTAAATGGATTTGAAACTGACTATTAATTGGGACACTGGTGAACTAATGTTTATAATCAGACTCATTGTGAACTTGGTGAAACTAATTGTACATCGTGACCCTGGAGAACGAATAGTTTTTTAACTAACACATTGTGACACTGGGGGAACTTATGGATTTTAACCTGACTGTACATTTTAATCCTGTTGAACTGATGCATTTTAACCTGATTTAAATTATGACCCTAAGGAACTAAAGTTTTTTAAACTGATTGTTAATTGTAACTTTTTACTGTATAGGCCCATGTTTTTAATATAATTAGTGGTTATTTGTACAGACACTGATGGGTATGAATTTCACATAGTATCTCTAGACAACAAGCAGTGGCATTTCCAAGCAAACAGCTTCGTAGAGAGGGAAGAATGGCTCTCAGCTATAGAAAACCAAATATTAAACTCACTTCAGGTAACAATTTCCCTTGATAAATTTGTCTACTGCTACTACCACAGGTATGACCAGCCTAGTGATAAACAACTTGACAAAGCACCAGTTTTAGATAATTACTTTTGAAAACATTCAATAATTGGCATGGTAGGAGTCGAAGTTGGAAGTTTGATCGTTTCTAAGTTTTGCAAACTTTATGTATAGATATACATATACATACATAATTGCTAAAACCTTTCAGCGATAAGCAGCTGTAATTAATTAGTGCAAATACGGTGTGATGGGATACTGTATGCCTCATTATAGTATCTGTGGGGTATAATATATTACCTCATGCTAATATCTGTGGGGTATAATATATTACCTCATGCTAATATCTGTGGGGTATAATAATTACCTCATGCTAATCCTGTGGGTATATATTACTCATGCTAATATCTGTGGGTATAATTTATTACTCATGTAATATCTGTGGGGTATAATAGATCTAACTTATATATATTAATCTTCCCAGCATTAAACTTATTTGTTGTATGATTATTTACAAGAAATATATATATATCACACCCGTCTATAGCTCTAAGTCTAACAACGACACTGAAATCGTTTGCAAACAAAATTTGATTACAATCTATATTGTTGGGTAAATCATTATTGGAAATTAAAAACAGGATGGGATCTAAAACTGAATCCTGAGGGACTCCCTGATCTATCTGTTTAAAGTCCGTTGGATTACTATCCATAATATTATTCAATTCTACCCTCTGAAACCTGTCACTTAAATAACTTTTAAACGAATAAAATACCAACCCTCTGATTCCATAAGTATAAACATTGAACTAATTCTGACAATGACATGCAACTTGGCACGTATTTCAGTATTATACTTTTCTACATATGTACCAAATCTCGAATTGATCAACAATTTTTTTTGTGTTTGATGAGTTTAAAAATTTGTAAAAGGTATATGAGATATTGGGTAGTATTATTCTTTTATTTATGAGTTATATTGTTTAATTATTCATACCTTGCCTGACAGAACTATTCAATATGTTACTGATATAGCAACTGAATTCCTTGGTGTACCTTAGTATTTATTGTATTTATTTTTGTAATATTTTGTATTGTAGGGAGTAGAAAGTACCAAAGGAAAGTTACGCCTTCATTCAGCTCTTGAAGCTGCTTCAATATCTAATATTAGAACAGCTGTGCCTGGTAATGATCTCTGTGCTGATTGCTCGGAGCCTAGTAAGTATGATGAAAACTTATTAAATAACTTAATTTTCATAAATTGAACTCAATCTTTTTTGAGAAGCTTCATCTCAAGTCTATTTTTCAAAAATCTAATCTAATCTGCTAGTTTTATAAAATTTGTAAGAAACACTAACATTTGAATATGTACCATGCCTAAATGTTATTCATGCATTTATTTATTTGTTTCTTCTTTTCATTATTTTCTATTGAGTCTAAAAAACATATGAATAAAACACAGAAATATAAACAACAAAATAATTAAGTAAACAATTAAAAGAAAGATGTAAGAACAATGATTATATTACAATAATAATGATTATACTATTGTTTATATAACAAAAAAAAATAATAAATTGAAAAAAATAAATAAAAAAATAAAAAATACTAATTACAATTTTGTTAAATATTTTCTTTAATGTATATAATCTAAAAATTATAATGTACGTATGAGGAAATTATTTTTTATAACTAATTTAAGTACCTAGCAATATGTATGAGCAATTGTAAAAAGATTTATGTTTCTTATGCATTAAAGAATATCCTATTCTAGTCTAGTTTTATAAAAAAATTCTCACTTACACTCTTGTAATACAAGGATGTATATTAACATTCTACAAAGAGATGTTATCAGTTGATTTATTTTAAGACAACTTCGGATAGATTTGTATTTAAAAAGATTACCTTGAATACTAAAAACCTCTTAAGGGTAATTTTTATGTGAAAATTAGCTAAAAGTTTTTAGTTTGCTATTACTATAAATGTATTAAAATACATAAAAATATAGAATGTTTCTTTTAAATTGATTTGCATAAGATTAATAAACTGATTTAGTTCTATATAACTTTGGAAATGAATTATGTTGGTTACTTACTAATTTTTTTTAAAACTTCAGAACTAAATAACTTTAAATTATAATTACTTTGAAACATAAAAAGAGGTAACACAATGAAATAATAATTTACAACTTCTTATGGTAGACTTGATATGGTTTTAAAAATGCATTTATGTAAACTTATTATTTATTATTGCTATAAAAATATGGACATACTATAAAATTTTATTTGCTACAAAGAAGTACATTATGTTACAAAATTGTGAAGATGGTCTTTTTTATCCTGGCGACTATATTTTCTGTCGAGCGAAGCAAGACAGTAAAAGGTGCTAAGTTAAAAAAAGTCATTCCCAGTCCTGCAGCATATGCTATTTTCTTTGGGCGTAGTTATAGTAAACAACTATTTAGAAGAATAACAGTATATTGTATAAAAATTTGCTGGTACACTTCTTTCAATCGCCTCGTTACCCAAAAATATAAATTCTGGATTCAATGTCTGAATCCCTATCCATGATTATTAACACTTGATAATTAAAAAGTAATAACTTATTTATGAAAATTTAAATCTTCCTTAACAAAAACGTTTGATTATGTATTTTATAAACAAGGAAGATAATAACCTTGTTGTAAACTACTAGCACCCACCTAGTAGATACTTGAGGAACTTTACCAGCAACAGTAAAAAAATATTTTACTGTTGCAGACAGTAAAAACCACATTTCACCTACTTTTTTGAGGATGCAAAGTGCCTATTTTACAGCCACCCAAAAATAGTTATTTATGCCATAAGGCTGAGAAGTGTGTCTTTATGTCACGGCAATTAGATTTACCGACGAGCGAAGCGAGTCGGGAAAAATTGCCAAGACATAAAGGCAATCTCAGCCTGATGGCATACACTATTTTTTTTGAGGTAGCACTCATTAAATAAACTGTGCTATATACTTAATTGAAAAAAACAAACATATAAAAAATACATGTTTAATTATAATGAAAAATAAACAAACAAATGACAAATAAATACCTATTTACAATTCATCCATAGCTTCACACTTTTACTCAAAAATGTAAAAGCTTTACAAATAAACACACAAAAATTGACAATTAAAACACCTTTTAAAAAGGGAAAAAAATACTCTACGAACAAAAACAGAAACAAAATGAACGTTTTTAAAGAAACCTCATGAAGGTTTTACACAGATTGTTTTTTTTAAACACGCTACATTACAGTAATGGCGGCAATATATGAATTACTTTTATGTCCTAGGAGTTTTATTACATTCATTATTGTCCTTGGAGGTGAAAAGTACTAAATAACCTCCTATAACAATAATGATTGGCTTCTCATCCTAAAAACGGTCCAATAAAGTGCTCAATTACATACTACCTCAAAAAAAGTTATTTTATATAATATTATTTTAAATTTAAAATAGTATTAATATTAATTTAAAATAATATTAAAAAATTATTTTGTTTAGATCCAGACTGGGCTAGTTTAAACCTTGGTATTCTGCTATGTATAGAGTGCAGTGGGATCCATAGAAACCTTGGCTCTCATATATCTAAAGTTAGATCTTTACATTTAGATGAGTGGCCTCCTTCTCACCTTGCTGTCATGCTCTCTATTGGTATGTCTTGGCATATTATTTTAAATGTCGTTGTCATTGTGCTTTGGTGATATCTGCTTTACAAAAATTTATAAACAATAATTTTAAGTTAGTAGAAAGCACTTATAATGTATTGATTTTGTAGTGAAGAGACCCTTTTCAAATAACTTCACTGTTGTTCATACTAAATAAATGCTTTTTAAGAGGGGGCCAATGTTTCCTTAGGGGACTCACAAAACTATGTTTTGCTGGGTTGGAAAATTTCCTTTATGTCTTTCATGAGGGCTCACAAACGTAAAAGGCTAAGCACAAAATTTCTAAATTATAACTAGTCTAGGTTTGAAATCTTGGTTTTACGTCCAGTACCATATAATAAGATAAGGTAAAGAAAATACATAGATAAGTTTCTCACAGTGTGTAAATAAGATAAGTTTATAGTGTTAACGTCATTATAACATAACATTTTCATGTAGTTCAAAATTTTTACTTTAACTGTTTGAAAATCACTTTATAGTGAAGTTTAAAAGGACCCCATACCTGATTGTTTCTATTTTATTTTAATTTGTTTTAATTATATCAAACCTTTTTGTATTTTTAATACAAAAAAATTATAAACTTAAAACAAATGAAAATTACTACTATAAATTTTACTTATAAAGTTAAAATGTTTTATTTATTTTTACACCCTGAATCGCACTTTAAGTATCTTATATTTATTGAATCATCTGCTGGAATTTTAAATATGAAGTTATCAGCTAAGGTTTTTATCATTATTTACCAATATGAATCTATGTCTCTTCTTTTTTATTTATCACTACTGTCAATATAAAGGTAACCAAATGGCTAACAGTATATGGGAGTGTGAAGTACGAGAGACTAAGCCCAACCCGTCTACACCGAGGGAAGAGAAAGAGAGATGGGCGTATCTAAAGTACCAGGCCAAAGCAATGCTCAGACAGACAAAGGCTGATGCCTCTCACTGGCATCATCAAATCATTGATGCCACCTGCAGGTAAACCTTTTCCTCAACATAAATATGTAACTTTTTCAATCAATTTCTGTTAATAAGGGCTTTAGCAAATTTTCAAATAGATGAGATTGAGGTCATGGAGGGGGGAAGGGGAGTGGGGGGAGATGCATTTTTTGGAAGAGGGGAACAAGAATTTGTTCCTAGACTATGGGACACAATAACTTTCAAATGCTTTCTCAGATCAAAATAAAACTTGGTACAAAAATTGATTTAGTTAATGGTCCCGAACCCTATTGTTTATGAAATATGTGTGATGTCATTAATCCACATTATTGACGTTTGAAATGACTTAGTGAAAATTTTGAAAAATCATACAACTTCAAAAAATTGTCTGATTGTGCTGACATGTTATAAACATTCACTAATATGTATGGTTAATACATACGTGAAGGTTAAAATTTTTTATGAGCATTATTTCTAGTTTTATCCGGAATAATTGTAAACAAATCAGGTTTTTTGAGTAATACATTTGGAAATTTGCGTATATCGTGGCAGTATGCCACTTATATAAACTAGTAATATGACAAACTGATATAGGACATCAACCGGTGTCCTATATTTCTTATTCAGAGGTTTGAAGTGGCTCCCACCAATGATGCAAAGTGCTTAAGCCACAGAATAGCTGAAAAGCCCAAAGTCTTGTTTATAAATCTTGTTTTATTAAAAAATATGAATGTTTGGTAATCAATAAATCATGATTATGTTAATATATTATGATATCTGGTAAGGCAAATTGATCATTGATTATCATCTTAATTATTTTATTAACCACTTTTTTTCTGTAGTACTATTTTTATTATGTGTCGGTTTGTCTAGGGAGGATATGAGAGGGATAGTAGAAGCCTTGGTTCATGGTCCTCCTGAAGTAGTTAATGCCACCGTTAGCAGTACTGACCCTAGAACTCCTCTGTATCTAGCTTGTTCACTCGGTAACCTACCATTAGCTCAACTATTACTATGGGTAAGTCAATGCTCAATTTATCTTTGGATTTTAGTTCTAGAGGCTGGAAATAAAGTGTATATGGTCTGTTACAGTCCCTTTGATTTTAATTGAGATATTTTTCCTCTGTTTTCTCTGGTCAGATATTTTATTGACACAAGTTTTAGTTTTATGACTTTTAACCCTAATCAATAATATGGTTTTTGAAAATGGTTTAAAACTCAATAATAAGATTAATACAGCCCAAATAAGTCAGCAAAAAAATTAAATGTTTTGGCTGAAATTAAATGCTTTATCTATTAGAGATAATAGAGTTGGTACTTTAATAGAATTTAAAGTTTGAAGAAAGCAAATTATGATCTTCATAAAAATGAAATGATATTCAATAAAAGCACTAATATTGATTAACATATATAGTTAAAAATTAAAAAAATAAGAATAAGAAGATGGAGTTTTTAAATAATAACATATATTGTAAGCAACATCAGCCATAGAGATGTATACTAGATTGTTGTTGTTTTCGAATTATTGTCCTAACTTAATATGAGGACTAACTGACTTTAAATTGATTACTTGATTTGGTTTTTAATTTTAGTTTAAGTTTGATTTGTAGAGAGTGAGTTGTTTTGGATGTTTTGTATATTTGTAGTGTTTAGTTTTTTGTTGGAGGTTTGGGCTTGCTTCTTCTTCGCCAGGTGTTCGTTAGCGGTTTCTTCTTGTGTTGTTGTTGTTTTCTTCTTGTAGATTAGTGTGATTTTATTAGGCATCCAATGAATTTATATTAAGTTGTTCTATGTTTTAAAAATGATTTTAATTTATGAGTTTGTTTTTAATTAGATACTTGATTACTTATTAATTAGAGAAGTCCTTTTAATTTGATGAGAAATTACTTATTTAGCTTAAGCAAAGTGATTAAATTTGTTTAAATGGTAACAATTAGATTATTCTAAAAATTATTATAATTATAAAAGTTGAGAAAAAAAATTCATTATCTGATGATAATTTGTCTTGAAAAAAAGAGAAAAAATAAAGTTTAATTTAAAATTGAGATTAATAATAATGATTAGGGGTCTGTATCCATGCATCTTTGTTGCACTTAGTTCTTTTGGCTTGGTCCACTTGGCCTGTGTCAGTTTTTACATTGTTATATACATGGACTACATACTACTACTATATACATGTACTTGTGCGATTATATACACTATAAAATTGTTGTATATGTACAGAAATTTTAATAAACAGTGAATAAATAGAAGAAAAAAAAATATATTATTATTTACTTTAAGGGTTTTTGCTTTTATTTAATTGCGAAAAACACCTCCTGTTCAGGTGTAGTGTGAATTAAATTTTTTCTTTCTTTTTTTTTTTAAGCTTGATTAAAAATCTACCATCAAGGGTTTAGTACGTACTATTTCTTGAATAGTGGTAGAAACCATTGCTGGTAGCAAGTGTATTTTTTTGGTATGCGTTTAGGGAGTTGTATTACAATAAAACTTGGATTAAGCCATGAAAGCTAATAAAAAATGTGAATACTGGGTTGGTGATATGTGAGGGGGGCGGGCCAGGCTGTAATTAAAATTAGGCATATCTAAAGAAAGAAAAAGGAAATGAATAAAAGTAGATGTATATAAGAAGTGGAAAAAAGGAGGCGAGAAAAGATTGTTCAATGAGACAAGCTTTACAAAAATGATACTAGTAAGAAAAACTTAATCTGTTTTTTAAAGTTGAAAATCTTCTACTAGTGATACCAGGTCTTTCAGAAAGGGTTCATTTGTTAGGTTGTTTCTTATTGCTATGGTGGCTTCTCCCTCTAGGTTGATTTTATTCTTAGTTGAAAAATCATTCCTTTCTTTCCTGATAAGAGTACATGCAGATATAATATGCTCCATGTCTTGAACTACATTTAAAGTGCATTTATCGCAGTAAAGAATGGAAGCCAGGAAGCCTGTGTTTAAATTTTAAATGATTTGCATGACCTGAGATTATTCTATTTATTATTGTTATTATTTGTTATTTTATTATTTGTCAATATATTTAAAAATATATTGTTACTTGGTGTGGTGTTACACGCTCTTTTGGCAGCTTTGTCCGCTTACTCGTTTCCTGAAATTCCTATGTGGGCTGGTATCCATTGTATAATTGCTTGAGTATTAGTCATTTTTAATTCATTGAGTGTTTCTAGGATAGCCTGGACTATTGCATTGTTATGAAAATATTTATTTGCAGTAGTTTCATATAAGGTTTCTACTAAGATTGTGAATCGGTGAGTACAACATATTTGTTATTTCTGTTTTTTAAATTGAAGATTGATACTAAAGCTTGATGGATGGCTATAAGTTCTGCGGTGTACACTGATATGTAATTTGGTAGATTGATTTCTTTAAGTTGTGTTCTGTTGATGATATAGGCACACCCCACACCAGAATCGCTTTTAGATCCATCTGTATAGATACGTTGGAAGCTATTTGAAGGATAATGAGTTTCTATATGTTCACTTGTAATCTGTTGGATCTCTTGACTTGATAAATTATTTTTATTTATTTTGCTTATTTTTGATTTAAAACAAACCTTTATATTTGGACGTGGTGTAAGATATACTTGGTTGAAATTTTCTTTGATGTTTACTAACTTGATAAAAATGTTTTCTATGGTTTGAGCTAGTGGTTTAAATCTATTGGTCTTGTTATTTTGTTGGAAGTTACTATAAAATGTAGTTAAACTTTCTTTGCAGATTTTATCTGTTTTGATAGATTTGGCAATGATTCTATTGGCTATTTCTGTTAATCTAATTTTGAGTGGTGGAATATTTAAAATTGTATGCATGGAGTTTAAAGCGGTTGTTCTTACAAAGTTTTCTATTGATTGTAAAGCTTGATTTTGAATAACCAGAAACTGATTAGTGGTTCGATGATTAGTGACTAGGAAGAAAAGAGCTGAATATTCAATGCGTGACCTGGTGGTTGCTTGGAAAAGTAAGTTGCTAACTTCAGGTTTGATTCCCCAATTTCGGTGAGTTAAATGCTTTATGATGTTAATTTCTCTTTGGCAAGTACCGGTGAGTTGTTGCATGTGTTGTAGAAAGTCTAATTTATCATCGATTATAATAACTAGGTAACAGTGAGAAGACACTACTGGGATTTTATCTCCACCTATTGTTAGTGTTTGTTTTGCTTTGTTGACGTTGGACATATCCTTATGAAAAACTATTTTTTTAGTTTTGTTTCTAACTCTAGTTTATTTGCATTAATTTTGAAAATATTTATTACTTCCTGGACTTTGTTATTCATTTCCTTAGGGTTGTTGCCAGTTACAGTTAGGCAGAAATCATCCGAAAATTGATCGGCTATGTGCTTTAATGGTTTAGAAATATCTGCTGTATACAGGTTCAGGAGTATCGCTGATCCCTGGCATAGGCCTGAGTTGCTTATTTCTCTCTTACCTTTCCAAGTGTATAGGTTTTAGAATAGAAAAATTTACATAGATATCTGACATAACATTTTGGAAAACCTTGTTTTAATAAAATTTCTTGTAGTGTGGCTATTTGCACCGAGTCATATCAATAAAAATAGACTGTGTGAATTTATTATTATTTATATTGTGTATTGTGGTTGCTAAAAATCTTAAGAGGCTGGTTTGAGTGCCAAAGCCTTGGCTATAAGCAGTTTGTGAGTTTGGTAAGAGGTTCTTGGTGTAGGCTATTTTTTCAAGTTTTGATTTGAGCACTTTATTAAGTAACTTAGCTGCGCACTGAATAAGTGATGTGGGTCGGAAGGTCTCTTTGTCTTGCTTTGGAATGGGTTTTACGTTTATGATGTTCCAAGCTGGAGGAATTATTCCTGTTTTTAAGATGTTGTTGAACATGCCTGTTATGAAATTTATAGCAGATGGAGGTAAATGTTTGTAAAATATATATGAAAAACTGTCCTCACCTGGTGCGGTTACGCTGGCAGTTTTTATTGCATGTAGCACATCTAGCATTGACACTGCTTCTTCTTCCTTCCAGTTTACTTCTTTGATTTCTTTCAAAGGAGGATGATTAGGTTTAATGAGTTTATTAATTAAATCTTGGTGCTTATCGTTTTTAATTGATTGTTATTGCTTTGTGCTTTTAAAGAATTTATGACTTTCCAGCAGTTAATACTTTGAGATTTGGTTGTTAAATTTTTGCATATTTCATTCCATGCTTTTTGTTTTTCACTCTTTATTTTTTCCTTGCATATCTTAGCTAGAGTGAAGTACTTACGTACTTCACGTTTCAAGTACTTACGTGCTTGAAATAATGTTTAAGGGCAACTCTTTTGTTTTTGACAGCTGTTTTGCAAACATTGTTCCTCCAAGATTGTCTTTGTGAGAATTTATTAATAGATTGTACTGTAGGTATGGATTTGATGGCGGCCTGCTCTAAACTATTGATAAAATTGTTAAAGTCTTCGATTGGGTCTTCAGAGTTGTTGATAGGTATTGTATTTGTTATTTCAGTTTTAAATTTTTCCCAGTTGGCCAACTTGATTTTAAAGAGTGGTGTAGAGATGTTTGGAGCATTGTGGTTAAAGTTTATTTTTATAGTTAATGGTAAATGGTCGCTTCCCATGCTATCTAGTTATGTGTTCCATGTTGGTATGACTGATAAATTTGCGAAAGATAGGTCTAAATGTGTTGTCATGCCTCTAGGATCGATTCTGGTAGGGAGGCCGCTGTTTAATAATGTGATATTGTTACATGTTTTGAGGGCTTCATGAATTTTGCAGCCTCTAGAGTCATACTCATTGGATCCCCAGAAAGGGGTTTTAGCTCTAGAAGTAGCTAGTGATGGTTGTTGACATAATTAAAGAGTTGGTCAAAATCTGATTGTTGAATTGGGTTTTGTAATCCTTTGGGTGGTATATATATGTTAATTATTGTTGTCCACTTATTATTGACTCTTATCTGAATTGCAAAAACATTGAAACTATTACTGAAGTTGGGTATGTTGATCAATTTTGTTGGTATTTCATTGCTTACTAAAAAGGCGAGACCTCTAAAACCAGGAAGAATGTCTTGACGATATATGTTATAACCTGGAATACTTATTATACTTTCATTTCCCAATTTAGTTTCTTGTATTACGCATACGGATATTTTGTAATTGCTTAGATTGTGTTGAAGGTGATGTATTTTTTCTTTAATGCCTCTTGCGTTCAAAAACTGTAGGAATGTTCACTGTAGGATGTTTAAAAAATTCATGGTAGCTGCATGATTGCTAGAAATGCGGCTGTAAATTTTTATATTAGTTCACTCATTTTGTTATATTTGTCTTGAGATTCCGAAGTTTCTTGATTTTTTGTTTTTGATTCTTTTGTAATGAATTAGTCATTCTGTCGCTATTGTCGACGTTAATTGGGTTTTTGGAGACCTGAGCTAAGGTTCTTCTTCTTGATCCTTGTGCTTTTTGATTTTTCAATACACTGCATTGTCTATAGCCTGCTAGGTGATCATACTTGCCACAGTGTAGACATTTGATTTTAGTTGAAGTGCACTGAGATGTTGAATGTTTATTTCCGCATTTACGGCACTTGATTTCTGAATTACAGTTGTATATAATGGGCCCAAAATGCTGGCACCGATAACATAGCGCTATCATGGGCCTGTACATTTCAACTGGGATGACCGTGTGAGAGATTTAAATTTCGTTCGGTAGGATATTGCCAGAGAAAGAAATAATGATTTTGTTTAGCGGAAGTGGTATACCGTTTGGTGATTTTTTCCACATCCTGTGATGGTGGTACTAGATTGGTACTGCTCCGTCACTTCGTCTAAGGTAATAGATTTGTCTAAACTAATTACACCTTTGATAGTTACTTTTTTGTTGGATATGGTTAGCGTAAATTGTTTTTTAAAATTTTCATTGCTATTTAGAAGTTGTTCGGACTCACCATTAGCTTGAAGTAATAATTTGTTTTTGTAATCTTTTGATTCTTTTGTATTTATTTCCTAGGATATTTTGAATGAGTCTACCTGTATTGACTTCGTGCAATGCTTGATTCTGATTTTTTGCTTCAATAATAAAATCAATTTTGCTATTTGGGTTGATAACTTGATTTATGTCTTTATAAAAACCTTTTTCTTTGACGGCATTCTTGTAATGGCTCAACTTACATTGTGTTTTATTCTGCGTATCAGATTTATTGTTAGGTGCTTCTGGTTCTCCTGGTGGAGGGCCACCTTGTTTTGTTGACAAGGGTGTTGGCACCTTATGCATGATAGCAAAAGTTGATATGGTGGTAGGTGGAGTAGGTATGGGTCCACACGGTAGTGATGTGTCAGTTATGGCTGGTGTTATTACATTGTTATTGCCATAAGCGGATGTTGTCGGTGCCGTCTTTTGTCCTGTGGTATGATTAGCAAGAGGTGTTTTATCATAATTAGCAAAAATGCTTTTTCTTTCTTAGAGAAAATACTACTTTGTACGCTTGCATTAGTTTTATAGACTCTTCGATCTAAAATAAATATGTCATTTTCTATTTGGCTTTCTTTATAATTTTTATTCCCATAATTTGTTATGGTAGAATTATGGAAAGAGTTCAAATGAGTATTCATAATTGGTGTATGATTATAGATTTTAAAAGAATTAACATCAAGAGTTTGAGCCGGTGTGGATTGATAGGGTGGTGATTCGCCATCAGTTACAGCGAATTTTATTGTTCCCTGCTTGGTGCTGGAGGTGATTTTTTATGGTGTTCACTTCTAGTCCTCAAACGATGATACTTAAGGGCGCTAGGTCCCTTGATTCTTTTAGGTTTTCCTTGAGTTTTATTTGGTGCAAAACTTAGGTTGAGCTTGTTCATGATTGCTATATTAGATTGTCAAAAAATGGACAAGATGAGAAAGAGAAAAAATTAGAAACTATCGTTAAGGCCTCTACTAAAGTCAAAACTACGAAAAACTTAAAATTTAGGGAAATTTATGTTATCATGTGTGGTTGAAAATTGGTAAAAAACAAGAGTATATAATGGTTTTTACCTTGAAGGGAACCAGAGATCTTAAAGTTTATTTAAGACTAAGTATAATTATAATTACTAAGGATACAAAATAAGAAAAATTAACAATTTTGTTAAAGGCCGAGATCAGTTCTTATGTCACAAGTGGTGATAAAAACTAGCAAGTTAGTGTACAAGTGGATTAGTAATCACATACTGTTGCGTATATATCATATACAAATAAAGATTTTATAAAAAAGGAATTTTGTTTTTTTGTTTTTTATATTTATTGTTTTAATGGGGAAAAAGTCTTAACTAACTGACAAAGACCACGTGGACGCTAATGGGAATCTGCTAGTTACCCATAATGCTCAGCGCTCCAAATGCACGGGTAAGCCCCTAAGTTTTTTAGCCCATGAGAGCTAGCATAATTTTATAAAAGAGAATTTAAATGAGGAAAAAAACATATTTTTCAATTAAAACAAAAATACAAAGATAAAAAATAATAAAACTTAGTTAAAGAAAACTTGTTGGGGATGCCTAATAGTTTGTACTAAGTATTTTACATAACCTTGATTGATGCGTAGATCTTCACCAAACCGTGTTTTTCCAAAAATTTGATTTGATAAAGTTAATGTAATTGATAATAGAGCTTTTGATTAACTTTAAATCGCACAGAATTAAAATATAACTATGAAAATTAAAAAGATCCGAGGAGCTAATGGTTTCGCTAAGGCGTCGTAGAGAAGAAGGAAAAATTTAGATGAATTAATTATTTATTTTCCTTAGTTTAGGTTTGTAAAATGAGGAATATAAAGTGCTCAAATTAAATCCATTCAATTTATTTTAATTCTTGATCTCCAGTGTCCTTACCTTTAACTCAATTTTTTTTTTTTTTTTTTTTTAAATACCCTTTATTATTTATATTTACATACATATTACAAGTATAATTATAATTTGATAGGTAAGCCCTCCACTAAAGATCAATAAATATATTCATCTTGTGCCGTGGAGGGTCAGTATTGTTCTCTAAAACTATTTTTTAAATTTCTATTTTAATCAATTTTTTTTTACTATTAAATCTAAAATTAAGCATGCAATAATTATAATGATTATAATTAAAAATGATTAAACATATAAATAGATGTATATAGATAAATACATAATTAGATAAAAATAAATAATTAAATAAAAATAAATAAATAAAATATATAATTGTATATAATCTGTTTATAAGTTGTTATAGGTTTTATTTTTTGTTTGATTTTCTACGAGTTGGCTTGTTAATAAGTGTTGTTTTAGTTTTGTTTTAAATGAGTCCCGTTTGTCTAGTTGAGTTAGTGTTGCAGGTAGTCTGTTCCATAGTAAGGTAGCTTGGTATAACCAGTGTCTCTGTCCTGTAGATGTCCTATGTAGAGGTAGTCTGAATAGTTGGTTAGTCTGAGCTCGAGTCTGTATGTTGTCATGTATTATTCTGCTTAGAGTATGTTTTCCGTCAAATATCCTGATTAGACATTGCTGATGAAGTATTATTCAGTTTTTAGTATTTTCAGTTTGTCAAAAAGTTGTGCAGTATGTTGTGTCGTTGTTTCTGTCTTGTTATTATCCGTATTATAGCTTTCTGTTGGATTAGTACTGTTCTTTTTATAGTATCTGTTGCAGATCCCCAGGCCAGTATTCCGTATGATATTATCGAGTCTACCAGTCCGTAGTAAATACATCTTAGTTGAGTTTCCGTCAGATAAGGTCTAAGTTTTAAAAATACGTATCTTAGTTTTCTAAGTGAGTTGGTAAGTTTGTTTATGTGTTCTTTCCAGTTAATATGTCTGTCTATTATCATGCCTAGGTATTTTATTGATTTTACTCTCTGTAGTTCTGGGCAGTCACAGTTGTTGTTCTCCTCGTTATGATTATGCATTTTTATTTTTGTTTCATTATTCTGTCCAAGTTCAGTTAGTGAGAAACAAATATAAGACGTTTTTTTAATATTTAGCGTCAGTCCGCGTGTGTCTAGCCATTTCTTGACTATTATCAAGTCTTGTTCTGCAATATTACATGCATCTTTATGTGTCTTATCTGATGTTAGGTACACTGTATCGTCGGCAAATGCGTAAAGAAGTCCGTTAAGTTGCGTTTCCAGTAAGTCATTTGTAAATATTATGTATAATAAACTTCCGAGTACACTTCCTTGAGGAATGGAATATTCCGAAGAATATTCTTTTCCTAGAGTATCATTTATTTTGACTCTATATACTCTTCTGTTTAGGTAACTAGTAAACCATTTTAGCATTGTCCCTCGTATCCTATTTTTCTTAATTTTGTTATTAGTATTTTATGTGAAACGCTGTCAAATGCTTTGGCAACGTCCATAAAGACTGGTATAGGCTTGTACCCTTTATCTAGCTCATCAGTTATATACTGGCATACTTCATTGATAGCGTCTTGCGTGCTTAAACCACACCTGAAACCGAATTGTGCTGCAGAAAGTTTAAAGTTGTGCTCTAAGAAGTCAACTAGTTTCTTCTTAATTACTTTTTCTATAATTTTGGCTAAATTCGAAATTAAGCATATGGGTCTATAATTAGATACTTCAGTCGGATCTCCTGATTTAAAAATTGGTGTCACTATTGTTATTTTTAGAGCATCAGGAAATATTCCTGTTTTTATACTAGTTTTGACTAAATGTATTATAGGAAGTTTTAAACTGTCTATATTATTTTTAATCATGTCAACTGTTATTCTGTCATATCCTGGTCCAGAGTTACCTCTGAGATCAGAAATAGCTTTCATCACTTCTTCATCTTTAATTTCACATTGGTCCCAGTAAGTATTGTCTTTGTCATCGAGGTCATGAGGTCATGAATTCAAGCATGTTTGTCTCCTTTGTCATTACCTATAACTCAATTAATTTATGTTGGTCTCCAGTGTCTTGTCTATAGCTCAATTCAAGCATTTTTGTCTCTTTTGTCCTTACCTATAACTCAATTTATGCATGTTGTTTACTATATATTGTTATTCATTGAGTATTTTTCTGATTGCAGTACAATGCTGAGTTAGGAGTACAGGACAGTGATGGTCAGACCATCCTATCTGTTTCCAAAGCTGCAGCTAAATCTCAACCCGAATCATCTCTTGCTTCAAACCTTGTTGACTTACTAACTACACTTCTACCAACTGAAGAAAACCAATCTATTCCAACCATAACTAATAACAAACAAGCTATTACGTTGGACAGCTTACCAGCTAGTGTTATTTAGTCTTTCTCACCTCCTTATTTTAATTTTTTCAAACATAGAAAATGAATTTTTAAATTATAAATTATAAAATAGGTTAGTTTGGTCAAACATGTTCAAAACAAAATGAACTTTAGCCAAGTGTGGTTCACATTTTTTACAAAAATTGAGTTCTATAAAGTATTTTTTCTTAAGGATGAATTACTTCTGTACTAGATAACATCTGTTAAACTAAATATTGATAAATTATGAAGACATTTAGTTTCAAGGAGAAATAAAGCTATTTAATTTAGAGGATATTTTCGTTTTTGTATTTTATTTTATTCAAGCTGACTCAAAATTGTAAATCATTAGCAAAGGACAACCAATTATTTGAGCTTTTTAGTATTTCTTTGTTAATTCTACTATTAAGGTTATTCATATTTTTCTTAATAGTACCTGCTAAAGTAAGAAAAATTTAAATAGTAAAACTTAAGATTAAGTTCAGCAAAATCCCTTTTACTGTTGATGAAAAGTTTGAAGAATCTATTAGACCAGTTCGAACCTTATCCTCATTCCTTAACATGCTCTGGTTAATGTATCAATTAGTACTTTGAGTATTCCTTAAATCAAATTTTTGTTTAATCTTATTGGATTAATCAAATTTAATTTTAGAATTAGGTTGCTTTCTTCTTACCTGTTATTGCACTAATTAAAGTGAGGGGTTTGAACTATATCATTTGTTCTTAAGCAGTTAAATGTTTTTGATCATGTATTCATTTTCTATGAAGAAATTATTTTACTGTTAAAAAATTAAACATTTAATTAACGAAATTAGATTAAATCAATTAACAAAAGTATTGATGAAAAATGTTATACTTTAAGCTTTATCCCTGCATATTTTACTGTCTTCTCCATAGTAAAAAAAATTAATTTCATATCTTATAATTTTTTTAATTGAAAATATCCAAAATGTTTTGAACATGTTTGACAAGACTAAAATAATTGTATTTAACATTAAAGACATTGATCACTCACATGTAGTATATCAAATCACAATAACTATATATTTCAGGCACCCTGCCTAACTGCTTAAGGAATTGTTTATAAAATAGTCTTTTGTACCGTACAAGAGCAAATGTACTTTTAAATTAAATGTACTCACATTTTTTTTTACTTTTTTACATACCGGTTATATTATGTACTAAATTAAAAATTCGCCAATAAAATAAGGATTCTTGTCCCATACTTTGTTTTATTTAATTTTTAATTAATAAAAAAAATGGAATAGTATCAGGAAGTGATTTAACCTATTATCTAAAACATAAATAGATAGTTATAAACTAAAAAGTTTATTTATTTTTGCTTATTTTTTAACTAATATATTTATTTATGACTATTTTAGTCTACTAGAATTAATTAAATCAACTTTTATTATTATTTTGTACTCATAAATATTTTGTATTATTTAAACTTGATGTCAATTATTGTACTTTTTAAGATGATGAAAAAATAATCTGAAATACATTTGTGAAAGAATGAGTTTTGAAGTAAGGAGGTAATACTAGTAGTTGTGAATTAATAGAGCTTTAATGTAAGCACTGCCAGCTCTTATAATTTATTTTAAGATTTTTTCATCCAGTCCAATAATATTTTTCTTTGTAGTACAATTTTTATACAAAGTTACTTTTTTATTTATTTGTAAGTAATGAATAATTGAATGATTGATTGGATAATTTATTAGGTGAAATAGTGTATTTACCTATTACAAATTATTGGTAATCACAATTTATTTGTTTTACAAATTTTAGAATCCTTATTTTATTTGTTAATTTTAATTGTTTTTTTTATTTTTTAAAATAAATTTGAGAAATATTTCATTATGTATTTGTGGAATATAAAATTAATCACTCTAATTTTTCCTGCTTTTTTACTTGAGTACTATCAAAAAGTGGTTTACCTTATTATCTAAAATAAAAATAGATAGTTATTAACTAAAAACAATATCCCTTTAAAGAGTTTGATAGTGAAGAGTAAAAAATGAGATAAAATGGGAAAATTTTCTGTGTCACCCAAGCACATAGGAATTAGTAAAAGTTTTAATAGCACTTAAAAAGAAATATGTAAATAAATCTGAAGGATGATCCAGTGCTAGAAAATAATTTTTGCTCTTATTGTATAGATACTCTAGTTTGCATTAATGTTCAACTTAAGGTTAATCTTTCAGTGTTATAAAAATGACATTAGTTTTCACCTACGAGAGTGAAATCTATTATTTTTAAATAAGATACTAGACAATTTTTTGTGTATTGATAATTAGTTTAAAACTATTAGTTTATTTTAGTTCAAAAGCAAAAGGAGTTAAGTCATCAAGTACAAGATTAGATCAGTTCTTAAAAATTGAGGTGCAGGGAACCTCGGAACTTTTCCCTACCACATTGGGTTCACTACACGTCATCCTCTCTACTTCAGACTCAGGTCGCTCTTGTCTTCTCAGTATAAAAATTACCAAAGTTATAATGCAACATGTTTTCAGACTCTTCAGTTGTCCTCAAATAGTAATTTTGTTTTATTTCCAAAGGACACTCATTCAGGCACTGATATCGCTCTATGCTGCTTAACTTTCAATATATATATATATAATATATATATATATATATATATATATATATATATATATTATTATATATATATATATATATATATATATATATATATGTTCATATTATCCTTTCTTAAAAGTAAGGCTATTTTACCCTTTAAATACAAAGTGTTGTTTATTTTCTTGTTTAAATAAAATAAAGTTATTATATTTTAAACTTAATTAAACCAAATTCCCCTGTTAATGTTTATTATAGCTTTGTTTTCTTCATATTATTAGTAATAATTAATTAATAATTATTTGTTATATTTATCTAATTATGATCTGTAAATTTTTTAAGTTTAATTTAATCCTCCGTTAATTTTAATTAAACTCTATGGTTAATCTCATTTAATTAATTTATTAATTATTTTATAGATTGTGTAAATAATTGTAATTTATTTGTTTTGTTATTATTATGTTGGTTGGAATTTTATTGAGTTTTCAGTATTGCTTGTTTACCATTATTTATATTGTGGTTTTTATCAATTTTTAGAAGGGCCATTGTCTATATATCTTAATTATCAATTAAGGCTTCACTCTGTCTATTCAACTGTATTTAGCCAATTTTCATCTGATCTAAGTCAAATTTGGTTTTCACTATCCTTTTATTTTTTGCCAAATACACTACTTTAGTGAGTATGAATAAACTAGGGTTCTTTTTGGCATTTGAATTGTATATTAGAAAAACCAGGTATACTTTTCAATTACCAAATTTTTCCCAGAGTAAATTAGCTAATAGTCACAATTATTGTTTACAATTGCAAACAAATTAAATTATTCGAGTGAGTTCCATTTGATAAATGAAAACAAGAGGTTTCTGTTTAGGTTATATGCTAAACAGAGATAGCTTCAATCCTTGGTAATATTTTTCCTTGATCCTACCAGTCCTACTATACACTCCCTTAAAACCCTAAATCACCTTGGCAATATTTTTCCTTGATCCTACTAGTCCTATACACCCTTACACCCTAAATCACTCCTTAGCAATATTTTTCCTTGATGCTACAGTCCTACTATACACCCCTTACACCCTAAATCACCTCTTAGCAATATTTCCTTGATGCTACTAGTCCTACTATACACCTCCTTAACACCTAAATCACTCCTTAGCAATATTTTTCCTTGATCCTACTAGTCCTACTATACACCCCCTTAACACCCTAAATCACTCCTTAGCAATATTTTTCCTTGATGCTACCAGTCCTACTATACACCTCCTTAACACCCTAAATCACTCCTTAGCAATATTTTTCCTTGATCCTACCAGTCCTACTATACACCCCCTTAACACCCTAAATCACTCCTTAGCAATATTTTTCCTTGATGCTACTAGTCCTACTATACACCTCCTTAACACCCTAAATCACTCCTTAGCAATATTTTTCCTTGATCTACCAGTCCTACTATACACCCCCTTAACACCCTAAATCACTCCTTAGCAATATTTTTCCTTGATGCTACTAGTCCTACTATACACCTCCTTAACACCCTAAATCACTCCTTAGCAATATTTTTCCTTGATCCTACCAGTCCTACTATACACCCCCTTAACACCCTAAATCACTCCTTAGCAATATTTTTCCTGATGCTACTAGTCCTACTATACACCCCTTAACACCCTAAATCACTCCTTAGCAAATTTTCCTTGAGCTACTATCCTATTATACACTCCTTAACACCCTAAATCACTCCTTAGCAATATTTTTCCTTGATCCTACCAGTCCTACTATACACCCCTTAAAACCCAAATTTTAGAAGAGCCTTAAGTATACAAATTTAAAAAATAAAATTGTTAAAAACCAATTTATTTTTATAAAACCAAAGCATGCGAAGTACAAAGTTTCTACTTACAGAAAATATCTTTAATTATTTATGTTAACCATGTTATATACTGTAACTCATTAAGATTTCATTGTGGTTATTTATTACATTTTGTTAATTTTAACTTTTCCTCTCTTGTGATAAGAAATTATTAGGGAGAGGGTGATAAAATTCTGTTTTTAATGAAAATCTTCAGGAAGATTATTTCTGTTATTTATTTTTGGCTTAAAATAAATTTGTCTGTGACTTTTTTGTTTTGATAGAAGATAGTATATTTAATATGTTTTCTTTGTAGAGGTGAAAAGAAAGTAGAAATAATTGTAGTTTGTTGAAGTCTGTTTTATTAATTAAATCAGGGTTAGGCAAAGTGTGGTCTGCAGACACCGAAGGGTCCTTGGGAAGACTTTAGAGGGGTCTTTGAGCTAATAGCCAAAATATTATAACAAGTATGTAAAAGCAGTAATTAAGTAACTTTAAGTATTATAATTATTAATTTTATAACAGTAATTAGTTCTAATATCCTTTTAGGGAACTTCCAAAGAATAAATGAGCTTATATGATTGTTTGTTAATTATTACAAGGACGTTTTAGTTAAGTCTATGAATCAAGAAATTATCAACCGTTATTATTAGCACAACATAAACGTTACGTCATGTTTTGCGGAAAAAACTGAAAGCCTACCAAATTTAAAATTTATTAAGGGGGCGCTATTTGCAAGTCAAAAAAATATTAAATTTTACAATCTCACTGTGTAAATCTCATTTTAATTTATTGCAAATTTCTTTAGATAAAAATTGGTTGTTAAAGTTTGATTGATTTATTGAAATAATTCTCTAGTTGATCTGCTTTATTTTAGAAAATACTGTAGTATTTTAAGTATAAGCAAAATAAGCTTAAAATAAATTTCGGTATTAATTTTCTTTTGAATTTTAATAATTAAGATATTTTTTACAGTTTTTGCTACTTTCTTGAGTCTCTATAAATTATCTTCTATTTGTTTTGTTACGATTGTAATTTTTGAGTGAATTTTACTTTTTATTAATTTATTTCTTTTACTTAAAATTCTCTGTAAGAGGTAAAAATATTTTTAATTTTATTTTTTTATAGTAATTGTAATTTACTGTATGTGTAGCATATTGGATTCTATATTAAACTTAAATTTGGAATATTACAGTAATCAATAGAAAAAGCAGTTTTGTGGAGAGGCTTTTTGTATTGATTACTGTAATACACTCCACTTGCGTTTTACCTTAATAATGTAGAATATTACAATTTTATTAAATACTTCTTGTTTTACCGGATTCTGAAAAGTATGTAACAAGTGAGTTATGACCTAGAAGACTACTCGACAGTTGAAGTTATATTATATTACATTTACTATTCCATAGACAATTGATATGTAGAATAATTAGCGAATGATGTTGCATTTTTTTAGTGATGCACATTTTCTATTATGTTTTTCATTTTTATCCTGTTTTTTTCTCTAACTACTAAGCTTCTACCTGTTTGTACTGTTTTTCCTGCTGTTAATGAAGTATTATTTTATAATTAGATGCTTTTAAATATGTTTTGTTTTTTGTTATAATATTGAAGACTGTTGATAAAGATTTTTAATTTATCTTTAATTCAATTACATTAATTAAAAAATAATTTATTAGGTGTTATTTTTATGTTTTAATTTTTTTTGTTACTATACCATACAGACCCGTAGCCAACCAAAACTTGTAATAGGGGGGGGGGTCCTAGAGGGGGCATTTGTTTCACTCATCTTTAAGAGACAAATTATTTTGTGAGCAACATTTTTCTAACAGGGGCAGGGCCCCCTTGCCACTCTTTGGCTACAGTCCTGATGCTAAACAATAACTATTTATTGGTAGTAAAGTTGAATTTTTATGGTCAGTTTTATTTTATGTTTCAACATGCAAATCAGTTTTATTTCCATTTCTTTTTTATTCTGTTATATATTTGTTTTATTCGTTGCTTTATTTCCAATACTGGATAATAAGCTATTTTAATTAAATAAAAAGGAAAAATGTACGCTACTTATTAATTATGTATCTTAAAGTGTTAGTTCATTCAGTTCTAAACATTATTGCTGACAAAAAATCTCTCAACAATTTTTCTATCAATTATTTGCCAAAAATGATTAATAATCTGCATAACTAAGCAAGGTATTGACAACTTATTGTTAATTTTAGAAGGTTTTGATGTAAAAAAAACTTTTGCATTGTATTATAATGTAATTATAAATGTATCAAATCAAACAGCAATATTTAGAGTTTAGTCCAATCTAACTCTTTAATACCTTTCTTAGTTTTTAGGTTATAAACTAAAGGTAAAAGATTCATTAGGTTAAGTAAAATTGACAGTCTCTTAATCTCTTCTCACACAGTTAGATATATTTACAAAGCCAGCTTTAGACTGTTAACAGACATATTTTATGTGAAAATTTATGACAATGGGTAATTATAATTAAAATTAGTTGGACGTAATCCATTGTCAATGTTATCTACAATACAACGTTTTAGGAGTAGGCTCTTCTCCCATCATCATGTTCGTCTTAAGAAAGACGATGTGTGTTATGTGTAGGTTGTCAGTGTTTTAACCTGACGCCCTACACATTACGACCCCTAAATCCTACATATAACCTTATGTATGACTTATAGTATGACACACGGCTAAAATCAGTTGAAAGCGTGGGAAAATAGTGTTGAGAAACCAATAAGGTTGGCCTAATTTGAAATTGAGGGAGTGGTTTAACATCAAGGACTAACCTCATTGGCTCCCTTACATTATTTTCTCACGCTGTCAACTGATTTTAGACGTGTGTCGTAGTATAATAGGCAAGTATCAACAACCTTAGAGAACACTTTGAAACTTATCTACCTGGGGTCCCCCAGGTAGATAAGTTTCTAGGGGAAGCTCCCAGGTATATAAGTTACTTACCATATAGCAGGGAGTAAGAGTATTATAATGGACAACCACCACAACAAACATTTATTTGACAGCTAAACATTTCCCTCATTTTGGTGTGTTCCTCTTTACACACCCTGCTGTCTACAATGGGGTGTGTAAAGAGTATTATAATGAATCCAGCCTTGAAGAAGTCTCTCCTCAAAACAAAACTTTATTGGCAAAGCTCTTTCAGTCTAACTAGAGGCCATCATCAGTGCAAAACCGTTGAGATGTTAAAGAAGTAGAGAAGTGAGTGTATGTTTTCTTACTAGGTATTAGAGTCAGACTCAATACCTCTAATGCCTAGTAAGACATAGACTCACTTCTCTTCTTCTTTAACATCTCAACGTTTTGCACTGATGATGGCCTCTAGTTAGGTTAAAAGCGCTTTGCCATAAAGTTTGTTTTGTGGAGAGACTTCTTTCTTTTATTATTTATGATGGATCCATTCACACCATCTACTCGTATATTTATTTGTTTTGGGTTTTGGGGGTGGGTCTCTTATTGTGCTCTAACAAGGGGGGGTTAACTTAAATGAGGAAAAGTTTGGACTCGATTATCGCAAGCTACTAAAAATAACGCTGCGGCGGACCGGTGCGGAGAACTTATAAACTAACCCCAACAGCTTTCAAAAAATGACTGATTATATTTAAATTTTATGAATACCATGCAATTCTTGGTTATGACAGCTACATTTATTATTATTATAAAATTGATTGTTTTCTGTATGTATTTTTCACCAAAACGGTTCGCCGTTGCATGTTCTGTATTTCCAAAATTCAGAAACTAAAAGTAAATAGAAACCTTTTTAAAACTTCTAGAGAACGCTAATGATGGCAGATAAGTATATTTCAATTAATTAACTTATTGATTTAGTCGATTTTATCAAGTAATTACATTTATTCACATGTGCGCATCTCGCCGATGTAATTAAAATACAGGCTGCATTAAATGCCAAAATCTATCTTTTAGCACGTGTAAAACTTTAGCCACTATTTCATTATTACCTGATTGAATCAATTAAATTAATAAATTACTAAATGAAAAACTTAAAATAATCAAGTGTTCTGTGTAAGATTAAAGTGGTAGGGTTAGTTAGAAGTATAATTATACAAAGTATAGAAATTAAATTCAAACTGACTGTGGGCATAAAGCGGGAAAGTTAAAGACACGCCCACTCATTGAAAGGTAGTCCGCCGCAGCGCTAGAGTCGACCGGAATCCAAATTTTCCCACCATTGAGTCGACAGTCTTACTGTTTAAGTATCTATAGTCTCTGGCTCTAACCATCCTGTCTTTCTCAAGACTAACCTGATGATGGGAGAATCACCTGCTCTCGAAGCTTTTAAATTTGGCAGTGGATTGTGTCCAACTAATTTTACTCTCAGCTATCTGTCATTTTTACTTACTAATTAACTTTAAGGTTCCAACTATTTAGAGTTAATAGATTGCTATTATACTCTTGATTCTTAAACATATGCTTTTTAACCATTCAGGTTGTGTATACCTTACTTAATATGATTACCCATTTCAACAAATCTATATTTGGTTCTTGACTACTTTAAGTTATTTTGTTTTAGTTCAAACTTATAAGATTTTTATACTTTAATTATTATTAAATAAATACTTTCAATATATTTTTTCTAGCACTGAAACATATAATTAAGGAATTTATTGTTTCCTTTACCCTAAGCATGTATTAACAAATTATTAGATGTAAAATTGTTAGCTAAAAATAGAGTAAATCCTTATGTTTTTATTTATTTATTTGTTTAAATTCACCATTTGATCTAATTAAGAGGAGTATATATTACTAGTAAGTGAGTACAGATTACTTAAAAAATATATAAAATATTGTTTAACCAAAAGGCCAAAATTATTGTTTTGCCTGGATTGTTTTCTTTTCACAAAGTTAGATAATTATTGGTGTTTGAATTTTGTGGATACTTCCTGATGATACCTCTTTTATCTCCAATACAATACCATTATTTTTATTGATATGTATTGTTTTTTCACCAAGTTATTTAGTGATAGTAAATGACCCTGAAGTTCATTCAGGGTCAGGGATCTTTTACATTACCCTTTCATAAGACGTAAGAATTTGCATCCCTTGCAAAAGAATCCTAGAGGCTGGGCGGCAGACACGTGCTTAATGTTACCTCAGCTAAGTTGTTTTACAAAAAAAGTTGTTTATTTTGGTCTACTTTGTATCTTAATCATATTTGAATTAACCCTTATGTATGAATTCAATATTTCTACAAATATCTAGTATATTGCACTACCTTTTTTTATTTTTTATTGACTTTATTCACAAAAAACATCAGTGTAGACTAAAATAGTAGAATGAAAGCACTAATAAATTTAGTTGAAATGCATGAGAAAATAGTTAAATTGATTGTAAATAAGTTAAAATTGAGTTATTTAAAAATTAGAACTTAATGCCTGAATTTAGGAATAATTTTATTTAGTTATTTAAGTAGCTAATGTGAATTTCAGCCACATTTTTCAAAGCTATTTAAGTAAAGGTATTGCTTTCGATACCTACAAATGTTTGGGAAAAAATTTGGCTTAATCAACAGCTCTACCTGTAACTAATATTAATTGATAAATTTTGGTGTAAATATAAACCGGGGTAACCTTAAATTGTTTAACAGTCGTAAGTATCAAGGTTTTTATAGAATAATTCTTTCAAATGACTTATTTACTAAGAAATCGTTAGTAAAAAAATAACCATAAAAAATTGTAGTTGTTTATTAAAAACTTGATTAAAAATGTAGAGATAATAGATAACAAATTAAATAAAATTTAAAAACTATATATATATTCCTTAGTAGAAATTACAAATTAATCTTCTAGAGTTTTTACTTTTCCTTATTTTTCTGTTTCTTCTACAAAAAAAAATTTAAATAATAAGTTCAAAACTCAATTAAAATAGTGTTGTATAAATCTGAGTTCTTACTCTACCAGTTTTACATAGGGTTTTTAATATATTTTTTGTTATTATAAATTCACTTATAACCATTATTTTTTATGGCTTGACAATAGAGTTATTACTACAGAGACCCTATCAATTCAATTTTGAATGAAACAAAAAACAACCTGAACACCTCCGATCATAATGTAATCAAATAAACAGTTCAAATTAATGTAACTTGTAATAGAATGTTTATAAATCAAAACAATGTACAAAAAGCTTATAACGATTGGTTTATTATGACCTTAACAAATTTTAAAAAATGTTGCAATGAGGTTACACAGAGCCCCTGAGAGCTCCAAAAATATGTTTTGAGCCTCTTAATGTATTAATAATAATGTAGTAATATTCCTCTATGGTCCTGACTAATTAATTGTAAGAACCTTGTGGTTTTAGTCACAAGTTAGCTTTCAGATGAGATGATAAAGCTGGGCAAAGTAACCTGTATGGGAAGGTTTTCGAGTTCCCACCACAAATTATTTTCTAAACATCCTATCCTTTACTATGGGACTTCTCATACAAACTGACTTTTATTAATGCAAAGTGATATTTGAGAGTTTATTTCTTATGAAATGAATATAAGAACATATATTAACTAAAACATAAAATTTTGCCTTAAATATTGAACAAAATTTGAATAAATCAACTTTTTGATTAACTTTATAATAGTTGCAACATTGTTTGAAAAAATAAGGCCTTATCATATCCCTTATCACCAGTCAGTACTACCAACAAAGAGACTAATACTTAGAGGGAGGACTAACATAAAATAACACAGTGATAAGGAGAAGTGAGACAGCTTCCATAAGGTACCATATTGGGACTTACTCTTGCTAGATTCTCCCTAAAGAGAGACTAGAGACTTCCCACCCCTCTACATCCCTTTTCAGAGCACATGTCTTATAACGCGCCCTGCAAACGGCGGGCGTATTTCAGATACGTCACATTAAATTACTTTATACCACATAGATAATTAAAGATTATATACAATAGACAGTAATTAAAACTTATTTTAGATTAATTTTACTTAATTTAAGACAAGTAAGTTCTACATGGAATGGTAAATATTATGAAATATAAAAAAAATGACATCACCAATGTACAGTTATGGTACTACACTACCCAGGGAATGATAAGAGTTGTTGTATCCTCCCTCTAAGTATTAGTTTCTTTGGCTAACAACTTAAAGAATTTAGTCTAGCTGTCTATTCAAATTTTACTTGATGCTTAATTTAAGAATTACTTAGGGAGGGGGTTGATAGCAACCCCCTTTTACATTATAGAATGTAAAAGTTATCAAATTAGCTTAACATCATGTGTTTCTATAATTTTAAAACTGCCTTACTGATTTATTTAATAAACATTAATTGTTGATATACCCTTTAATAACCAGTATTATTCTACATAAATTTGATAATAGTTACTTAAAAATGCACATCTTTTGCAAATGAGATAATTTCTACTCAAAAAATACCTGGTCATTTGAACCACCAAGTGATTATCAACCTATTTGTTTAAAACTATGTATTTTACTTGTATCAAATCTTTTAATCTGTCCATATAAAAAGCTTTAAAAACAAAACAATCTCCATTTACATGCTAGATTCGTAGATAATTAAATAACATATTGTTATTCAATATTTGAAATATCCTATTTTTTATTTAATTTGTCACCTGTATGGAAAAATATATATGTATACCAAAATCAAATCAAAATAACTTTATATTTTTTTTCAATTCTCTTATACAAAGGGAATAAATAAAAGAAATAAATTTGGTAAACTGCAAATGATTTTCTGAACTTCTTTCGTTTTTTCATAGTTTGTATAAAATACCATAATTATTTGTTTACTTGAACTAATAATGACAGAAAATATGTCAAAATTGTTGATTACAAATACAGCACTTTAGTTCAGTTTTTATATGTAATGTAAAAACTTAAACATGTCCCTAAAATCAGTTCCCTCACCTTTTGGAAAAATATCAACCATCTAACTTTTCTTTAAAAATCTCTAATTAAGTATAGTCCATTATTTTTTGTCAACTTACTTGTTTTTATGTGTTGATTATGTAAACAATACTTATTCATATTTAATATACACTATTTAATATTGTTATTTTTTGTTTATTATCACAAATAATAAGACTGGATCTAATATAACAAAAAGTTAGCAAAAGCTGAATCTAATTAAGGTCCTGAATCGTTAAGTGTACAAATATTATGCAAAACAAATAAGTAATTATGAAATATGAACAAGTGAGAAGTATGAATGTCATTATTTTGAAGATTAAGGTCTTCCGTATGTGACAGCTTGGAACCACTGACTTAACGACCCTTTTGACATTTCGGACAACACACGTGAGGATTTCCATCTCTCACAAGAAAATCCCAGAGGCCCTGACCAGGATTGAACCTACACTTTTTAGGTCGCTATCATTTTTTTATCAAAAAAGTTTTTTTTCAAAGTTATTTATTTTGGTCTACTTTGTATCTTAATTATATTTTAATTAACCCTTATGTATAAATACAGTATGGTACAATATATCTACAAATATCTAGTATATTGCTCTACCTTTTTGTTGATTTGAATCATTAGAGACATCAGTGTAAACTAACAAATCTTAATTGATTGAATGAAGCTGAATTTAGTTGAAATGCATGATTGAAGTCTACCAGCGGTTACTGCATCAATGTAGGTACTGAATCCTAGATCCCACTTCGGTTGTGGGAGGCATTTTCAGATATGTAAGACATCATAGATGGGCCCACACAATGATCTACAAAACTGAACGAATTACAGAGATTTTTAAGTCTTAGATCTCCCTTATTCACATCTCAAGTGGAAATCATAAGATCTCACAAATAAATATTCTTTTAAATTTTAGTTTTATAAAATCTAATGAATTAATTTTTTAATCAAATATAATCTTTCTTTGTACACAACATTGTAATAAAGTTGTATTTATGAGTTACAAAAAAAGTATATAAATAAATATTTATTAATATGGTTAGAAACTATTTATAACATTTCTAAAAAAGCTAACCCTTTAAATAAAATTGTTAAAATAAACCTGTATTAAATTGTTTTATGTTTTGCTAATATTTTTAGTAAAATAAATTCTACCAACAAATTTTAGTAATCAGCTTTTGTTAAACATTTTTAATTAATTATTTTTCACTTGATAACTATCCTATATTATGTATTCTGAATATTTTAAACTTGTTATATTGTGTGATGTAAAATATATCAACCCCTTGTGTATTTGCTGTATTTTTTATAAGAAATATTTCGAGTATATCGAGTATATCTTGACTCATTACTAAAGTTATTTCATATCACGGAAGTTAACCTAAAAGTTGTTTGCATGATAATATGATTCTTTTGGTCTGTTGTAACAAACAAATAATAACTGGTTAATTGAATAATTTTGTTTATGCGTAAATACTAATTTTTTAATGTCACATTCATCACAGTTTAATAATAATTACACCATTCAGCACTGATTAGTGTAATTATTATTTATTGTTTTTTTCAGACATCTTAATTAAAATTTAATAATACTTAAACATAATTATTTTATATTGATTAGCTTGGTTATCTATGGACCATATTGCAATGTTTATTACAAAGATTATGTAGTATACCATATATATTATAGTATACTACGTAATCTTTGGTTTATTACTTCCTTTAATTATATTATGTTGCATAAGGCTTATTGGAAATGATCACGCCAAACGCTTAAGTGTATCGTAGCATTTATCTTTGGTGTTAGACATTGTTGCTTGCTGGTAGGTAATGTAACCTACGTCAACTCCTGCTTTGTATCTGCCTCTTATGAATAGTATTGGATTGGGCAGTCATCAGTCCGAATACTGACCATAGTCAATGCTGCTTAACTTCCGTGATATTACCAGAACGGTCCTAACCGTTACTCTAAGGAAAAAGGCAATGCGAATAAAAAAAAATTGGGGTAGTTTATTATTATATAAAAAAACTACCTTCAGTAGTGATAGCAACACTCACCTGTTCCTGACATTATATTCATGTATTGGTGGAACTTAGTTCTTTTGAGTTGAATCGCAATTAATAAATGTATTAATACTTGCACTTAAACTCAAAATTTGTATGTATACAAACTTATTAATTAAATATCTTCTTTTACTGTTTGTCCATCTTAAGTATTGACGATCAATGGATTAAAAGCTGTTAAGTTCCTGAATAAATCAGATGCATTAATTTTTCTGACATCTGTTGAGGTATGAACAACCAAATGTTAAACAACAATTAAAATATCTTGTTAAGGAATATAGGTATTAAATAGTATGTGGTATAAATTTGCATGTTTTATAATAAAATTTAGAAGATCTAAGGTTTGATTTGGTAGATTATCTAAAAGTTAAATAATTATGCAAAACTAAATGAATTATTAGATTGTTGCTATTCTCTTAGCCCAAGAGCCAGACCTGAAAAAAATGTGACTCATTTTGTACTTCTTCAAACCAAATTTGTCTGAAAATCCAGAGTCCAGAGTGGAGCCCTTTATTCCTATGAGCCTATTTATTCATATAAAGTGCTCGCTCAAATATTAAAAATAACCACAAATTCCTTTTATGAAATTAAGTGGTTTCCCTGTAGGTCGTGTGCCAAACAGAAAGAAACATTTTTTTTACAGCTGACAAAATTTACTCTAAACGAGTATTTTTTTATCAACTCCGATAACAACACTAATATGTCATTTGTAAATAGCTGAAAATCTACAAAAAGTCAATATTTTTTAAAGAAATTTGCTGACTGCCTAAATTAACAATTTTTTGGTGTTTTTGAAAGAGCCATTACTTTAGTTGTAGTTATCCGATTTTGATGATTGAATGCATGATAGATTGGACCTTTTATCGTCTTTAAAAAATGTTCTATTCATGTTTTGCACATGACCCACAGGGTACCACTTATTTAAAGAAAAATAAAATTTGTGAGATTTAATAAAATTTTGAGCAGGTCGTCATATGAAGGGCTACACTCTGGAGGCAGATTATGCTTTTCTTCATAATTTAAGGTATTTCAGAAATATTTGGTTTGAAGTAGTACTAAATGAGTCACATTTTTTCAGGTCTGGCTCTTGGACTATCTTATTAATTCTTAAAAACATATTTGCAGAATTTATTCTGGTCATTCATACCTTATTTTGTCGTATACATAAATAATTAATTCCCTAAATTCCTATTAATGAAATGTAACTTAATATTTGTTATTTAATATTTATTAACATATAATTATTAAATTGCGTAAAAGCAGATAAAATTACAGGGTTAAAAATTTTGTTATTCTTGTTTGAAGAAATCTATGTTTATTCCTTATTTAATTAATCGCTCATTAATATTAATCACTGTTTCCTAGTTATATGCAACTAATACATATGTTTAAACTAGAATGGCTCATTTTGTAATTATCTTTAAAAGTTGGGCACAAAGCTTTTAAAACATTTTGTTTGTTTATTTTATTCTGTGTAAGAATTTACTGAATTAACTATATTTATATTACTCATGAAAATGACTGTCAATTAATTAAAACTGTGAAAAAATAAAATTTGTAAATCAATGAAAATGTTGTTGTTATAAAGGTGTGTTTAATAACATGTAAAATTAATGCAAAATTATTGTTATTTAGCAATTTATTTTTAATGTAATACAATTATTTATTTTGTTTAGTTTAGTTAAGTAATGTAGAGGAAAAAAAAAATTTTAATTTTGACTTTAGATCACCGCCAAAATATAAGTAATTAATTTAGTGGTTTTGACACTAATTTAAGTGCCAAAATAACACTATTGTTTTTATCTGGCATTCAATACTAAATTAACCATCAAAGGCCAATTGAAAACAACAAGCGAAACAAACTTGGCAGGTTTCTATTTTTTAAAACTGACTGTACTAATGTTTCAAGAATACTCATAAGATTTGGTTCTTCTTAATGCCTCTTGCAGTTTATATTTTTCAAAAATTTAGTGAAATCATAATCTAAATCTAAAGCTACTTATGCCCAGAGGATTGATGGCAGAAAGAAAATAGTGTCTTTTCACACAGTGTGATTGGTCTATAAAGCATAATGAACCATTTAAATGTGTATTTTCCTCTACAATCAATTTCAATTCCATATTGAATTTGTTTGAGTATATGTGATGATTATTTTTATAGCTTTTGTTGCCTGTTATTTATCAATATTATTCAAAGTTATATAAAGTTATATTGTATAATACCCTCCCTAATTGAATAAGTAAACTAAGCAGAAAAAATGACAAAAAGCATTTATGTCAAATTTGAAAGAAGTGAAAAAAATAATTTTAATTTTTAATAACTGATGATATTATGATGTTTTAGTCATAGTTAAATAAAGCACGATATTTGTGCTTTTGGATGTCTGAATAAGTCTTTGTCATCATGTTTGATTTAACCCTGTCTCATGTAGCATTTTCTGCTTTTATACAGGGTTGTTCAAAAGCCCCCTTAAATATTGAACAATTGGGCATTAATTAATAAAACGGGAGGTACTGTTTTAAAGGGAATTTTTTACTTTAAATCTAGCAGCATTAGTAACTATAAATACCTTAAAATTAGGGGTAATCAATGATTCTTGTTCTTTAGCCGAAAATAAGGCATTGTCACTCATGGGATATTCTTACTAATGTCAATATTGGACCCTAAATTTTGAGTTAAGAAGTCCAATTTGTACATTTTGGGCACTAATCCCTGCCAAAATAGCAATTTTATACAAAAATATGCTAGAGGCAAAATGTATTTTTCCCTAGAACCTCTAAAGACCATTTAAATAATACCTTTCATTTTACTTCTTCCTATTTTTTTTGCAAAATCCACTGTTGTCTGGTACACACAAAATTAACAACACCACCAAAAGAAAGTTCTCTTTATACAGGAAATGTAACCTAAATTTTATTAGTTTGTGTCTTACATTTATGAGGGGTGATGGGGGTAGACTTTTGGACCATCCAGTGTAGGTCAATAAACAAGTTTAATTTTATAAAATACTGTAACTAAAGCAAATATTTTTTTAGGAACAATTTTTTTAAGGAATTGTTTTCTCTTAAATATAAAGTAGAGTGGATAATTTATGTTAATTATTTATTAATAATTCATTTTCCTTTCTCCAAATTACCCCTTTTCCCTTTAGTTTAGTTATCTACCTTATTTACTGTTATAAAGTACTTATTTAAGGGAAAGGTAAACTAAGAAGTTAAGGAAATGTATAACACCATGCATTGTAAATCTGGCGTTACACTATTTATTGGTTAATCTGCTAATATTAAAGTAATGTAAACAAAAATTATAAGTTTCTATTATTTAAAAAAAACCTGCCAAATTTAAATAAGAGATAATTTTTAACGATGGTAGATGAGTAGTCAATGGACACCACCAAACTCCTGTAGCTATTACTTAGTGTTGGTCAATTGCAAGTCCAAATTATTTTTTTTCAAAATTAATTATCTTAACTTTATAGTGTTATTTAAATGTCATCATTGTCTTATATATGGAAAAAAATTGTCTTAAAAGGAAACCTGCTAATCGTTAATTTTCATTCTTCTTTCAAATTTGATCCTAGAGGTGTGAAATCCTTATCCTTTAATTATTGTAATTATTATAAATATAATATAATTAAATATGGTGCTAAAAATACCAAAATTAAAATGAAAAATGAGAATAAAAAATAAATAAATAATGAGTAGTTGCTCTGGGATTGTGTACAATTATTTATTTTATGTATTAATTTTCCCTTGT
>JACMZG010001911.1:51809146-51869016 GCA_018340805.1 Microvelia longipes | reverse complement strand
GCAAGTGATAAATCCCGCTCTTGTCTCTGACTTTTATTAATTATAATTAAAATTTTGGTCATATGTTTTATTACTTTTTCCCATTTACATCGTACAGAAAAAGATGTGTTTAGAGTAGAAATTTAAAGCCGAGATTTCAAACCTTAATTATTCTTTTTGGGTATTTTAAGACATTCAGAGTGGTTTGGTTAATTAAGTCTCTTGTAAATAAATCGGTAGTAAATTGGTCTCTGCTGAATTTGTTATACTTACAGTATTTTATTTTTGCTTTATTGCAATCCTTTCATGAGACAGGGAAGTAAATATTTGAACTGTAATTTACCTGAAACTTTAATAAACAAATTAACCCTTTAAGGATAAGATGTTTTAAACATTGTATTCCAAAATAATTGAATTATATTATTAAACCAAAGTTTCACCAATGCAGCATAATTGATCTTCATACAAATTATAAAAATAAACCTTGATTATACTTGATCCGTTACTACGCCAAGTTATAATAATAGGTTACTGTGATTACAAATTAGGGCCATTAAAATTAAAGTCTAATATATTTAATTTCAAAATCAATTTTAATTTTGATCCAAATTAATCTTTAAAAAAATAATGATAAATGATTTCTTTTTTTTTGAACAATTTTGTTTTTAATTTTATTTGAAAGTTTTTATTCTTATTATTATATTTTTTAAGGATTAATCAGGAAAAATTATTTAAAAAAAGAATTTTAATTCAAAAAGTATCAAACAAAATTAATTAAAATTATTGTCAGACGTATTTAAAAAATTATTAAAACTAATCAAAATGAAGCGGCTCTTTATAACTCTATCACAAAGTCGTTAATATTTTATAAAAATATGAATATAATATTAATATATTTTTCAAATTAAATGAATTTGCTTAGAAAGTGAATACAAGCGAATCCAAAAGTTATTAGGAAGAACTATTTCGCTAAATTGTTAATATTTATTATTAACGTCGGGAAAAAGAAAGAGTCATTTAATTTCGATCTAAAACGTTTTAAATTGAGGGTTTTAATTTAAAACAGATAATGATTATGTTTATGTATGTATTCGTGTGTATTTATGCGTGTGTGAGTGTTTAAGTGTGTCTGTGTAATTAAGGTTAGTGAAGAAGAAAAAGGTTAGGGAAGGTAATTAGGTAAGGCTGTATAGGTTACTTTTATAAACAAACTTTTTAGTAAAAACAATTTTCTCTTTTATGTAATAGAGTTTTCGGGGTTCTCGGGTCTGTTAAAATTAATGACAATTATTATGCAGGCATTTAAAATATTGACTCAGTGGTAAAATAGGTAGCCGTACGGTAAAAAAATGTATTATTATTGGTTAGTTGTTTAATCTTTTATTCATAAACTATGACATTGAATAATTTTTATTATTATAAAAGCATTGTCTGGTGTATACACTTTTAAATAGACTGAATACATAGACTTGAATACACTTTTATATTGTCTGTATGTGTGTGTGTCTATTATCATCATAATTCCCAATATCTATATACTAGATAGTTGAAACTTTCCTACAAAAATCAATTTTAGGACTAAGTTGTGCTTTTCGGAAAATAATTTTTCATGATTTCATTAATCGACGACTCATCAAAAATTTCGAAAATTCATAAAACTCGAAAATCCGTTTTGATCGATTTGAAATGATGCACACATTTATAATACGACGCTCGGCTAAATCAGTTGACAGCGCGGGAAAATAGTGTTTAGGAATCAATAAGGTTGGCCTGATTTGAAATTGAGGGGGTGGTTTAACATCCAGGAATAACCTTATTGGCTCCCTCACATTATTTTCCCATTCTGTCAACTGATTTTAGCCATGTGTCGTACTATAGTCATGTATTAGTATTACTTCAATTGTTATTTTCAAGTTGAAATATGGTACTAAGTCCGTTACGTAATAAATAAGTGTTCTAAGTTTCATTTTAGATTGGCAAGTATATCTACGGTTTTCGTTAGATCAAATTAGTTTAAATAGATTTGAAAGAGAGCGTGTAAGCAACTCTTCAGATTATACTTGAGACAGACTTGACATCAAGTATTTGTAAACCGTTAAACTAAAGTAATATATAAACCAAGTAGAGGAACTTCTAAACTAACCTGTGTAAAAATTCAGACATGCGTGATCAGCTGACAACTGACCACGCAAAAATACCTAAAATTGCATAGAGATATATACTAGATGGGACATAGCCTATCTCAATACATTAAGAGGCCAGAAACATCATTTTAGGGCTCTCAGGGGCTCTAATGAAGCCATGCGCCATGTAGTTCTTTTTCATCGAGGTTCATATTATCAAGGTTTTTCTTGACTGGTTCGAATCAAATGGCGGAAAAAACATAATGATTTCACAAATAATAAAGGTAATGCTCATCAAAAATAGGTTTTTTTCTGGCCCATTCTGTTCCACATCATACGGAAACTGATTATAAACTATTGCTGTTATTAAACTTTAATTAATACTATAAAACCTAACAAAATGATTTTCTTGTTAATTACTTTGTAAATTTTGTACAAGATTTGGTTCGAAGTTGCATCAATTGTTTAATGACTCTTGGATATTTTATATTAACAATAAAAATGATAATTAAAGACAATTAAAGAGTTTATAACGCGAGTTTTATTGCAAAGTAAACTAGAATATTATTGTAATCAAGTATTGTTATTAGTTTTAACGAGTCGTAATTGTTTCTTCTCATCCGTTAGTTCCTTTTTTCCGTTTTCCTTTTTTTAAATAATAAAATTAATAATTCACCCTGGAAAATTGTATTAATTATTTAATACTTAAAATATATCATTTTTCCTTTGGGCAATCGCTAAAACCATAATTAAAATTTGGAGGGTGGATAATAATTATAAAAAATTTATTAAAGACTGCGGTCCTTTTAATTTTTTTTTTGTAAACTAAACGCTTCGCAGAGTGAAACTCTTGATCATCAGTAAACTGAAAACAAAGAGAAGTTTTTACTTTCTTTTGCATATGTAACACAAACTATCCCAACACCAAAATAATGTATTAATAACAAAATACATAACATATTATAAAACAATATTTAAAATTATACTAAAAAATTAACAGCTTATCTGAAACCAAATAAACAAACAATCAACACTTTTCACTCTTTGAAAAGTTTAGTTTGCGTTTGCTTTAAATATTTTTTTTTCTTAAGGACTGCAGAAATACGTGTGATGTCATATACCCACCATAATGACCCCACAAACATTTCAAAAAATCTCAAATCTTCATATAGTGTTTAGATTGGGCTGAAATTTTTTACACATATACTGATATGTATGGTTTACAAAAATACGAAGGTCCTTTTTATTTATTATCATTATTAGTTCTGGTTTTATTAATTCACTTATATATGTCAAACAAAACATTATGCCATAAATTGACATAGTGTAAACATCAAGTTTTTTCGTTAATACATTTGAAAATTCGCTTATATCGTGGCAGTATGCTACTTATATAAATCAGTTATATGACGAACATTTAAAGTACAACAACTATGTGGCCGCGAAGCGGCAAAAGAGAGGCGAAGCGGCAAAGAGCCTGAAGGCCTCTTGTTTTTCATAAGGATTGCAATCTTCCATTTGGATTGCCAGGCCTAAAAAATTGAACTAATTTTGTACTACATCAAACGAAATTTTTTTGAAAATATACCTTAAATTATGAAGGAAAAGCATAGTCTGCCTGTCCAGAGTGGACCCCCTTGAATGCGCTCACTCAAAATATTAGAAATTAGCACAAATTCCCGTTTTCTAGCAATAAATAGGTCGTATGGAAAACAAGAAGAGAAAATTTTTTTAAGCTGATAAAATTTACTATAAAACGAGTGTTTTTTCGTCAATATCGAATAACTACAACTAAAGTTATGACATTTCTTAAAAGACAGATAAAATCACAAAAAGTCAATATTTTTTCAATGAAATTCACTGACTGCATAAATTAACCATTTTTTTGGTGTTTTTGAAAGAGCCATATCTTTGGTTGTAGTAATCCGATTTTGATGATTGAACTCTTGCTTTATGGGACGGTTCATTATTTTTAAGAAATGTTCTATTCATGTTTTGCACCCGACCCACAGGTAACAACTTATTTCTAGAAAACTGAAATTTGTGCGATTTTATAAAATTTTGATCAAGCACAATCTTATGAAGGGCGGCTCCACTCTGGATAGGCAGACTATGTTTTTTCTTCATAAAGTATATTTTCAGAAAAATTTGGTTTAAAGTAGTACAAAATGAGTCACATTTTTTCAGGTCTGGCTCTTGGACTATAACTGGAGGATGGTGAAAGGCGCTGTCTTTCACCATCCTCCAAATCAAGATTTGGAGTCTATATCACATATATTTAACTTATGCATTTTTACACTTTTTTTTATTTATTGTTACTTACTTTAGGTACACATGAAAAGTATTTTGTTTGTACTAATTTCCGACACCGGTATTACAACTGAATTATCTGTTTCATGTGTTTCTAAGACAGCCTGAGTGGTTTTCACAAAGTTGCCTGTCTGTGTTTCTGTTATAATCGCAACGCTCAGTGTATTTATGCTAGTCGGTTAAAACTTGTTACAATCATTCTTTAGGTCTGATTGTGCTATCCGGAATATATTTTTTTATTACGTCATATACCGGCTGCAATGACAATACTAATTAATGACATCATTAGTTTCATTTTTATTAAATGGTCTGAAGACGTTAGAGGTGGACCCTTTACGTAACTATTAAGTATATTGGGTTTGTTTCAATACGACGAGTATATCTACGGTTTTGTTGGATCATAAATGTTATGGTGCGTCAAGCGAGGCCAGGGCCTTGATGGGTGATCGTTGGGGATAAAACGTATGTGTTTACTGTCTGAGGACAAGCGAAGCGAGTCCGAAGACGTATCGTAATATAAATTTAGAGATTTTCATATTTTGAGAACGAGCAAAGCAAGTCCGTAATCTAGAGAGCCTATTTTACTATTTATTATTATAAACATATGCAACTTAGCGATCATTCTTTATTATTTTTTTTAAATATACGCAATCTAGCGAGCGAAGTGAGCCTTTTTTTGCATTTATACTTTAGAATACCAGCGTGCGAATGTTTCCCTATTTAGTATAGCGAGCGATGCGAGGTGGTAGTTAGATATTTTTATTTGATGCAACACATTACTAGTTTAAATCACATAATATAAAGCAAGAAAAACAAGCACTTACAGAGAACTATATTAAAAAGAATCATCATAAAACATACTAAAAAATGAATAAATAGAACCAAAATAGTGTATATATATATATATATATATATATATATATATATATATATATATATATATAATATATATATATATATATATATATATAATATAATATATATATGTATATGTGTGTGTGTGTGTGTGTGTGTTTTGTAAAATTATTTTGTTCAAATCACACTAGAGGTTTTTGAATTCAATCAATTTCCGTTCTGTAATTCCATAATAACGTTTCATAAAAGTTATGTGAAAACATTTTTAGACACCTATCAGATAAGAAGTTTACTTAGAAGAAAAAGAAGAAACAATTTATAACTCAATAAATGAAAAATACATAAATAATAAGGCTTCATATGAAGTAGATTTGAAAAACCCATGTAATTATCATGATTATAGTCTAAAGATAAAATTATTATTATTAACACTATTAAAATTATTATCATTATAACTGTTTATATAGGATGGTTAACATTCTTTAGACCACTGGTTTCTTTTCTAAAATCTTTCAAAATTCTTTTTAATAAAAATTAGTTTCTCCAGTTTCATATTTTTATTTCAATTTAAATTTTTATAAAAGGAATAGTCAAAACAGCAGTTTGAATTTTGAATTCGGCCGGGATGCTTCTGTGATTTTTTTTTTAAATTCGAAGTCATTTTATCAAATTATAGCATTAATTCTATAACTTGTATTAGAGGTCAAAGGTTCGTTTTATAAGTTGTAAAACCATGATACCAAAAGAAATGGAAAATGCATTAGTGTTTTGCTAAGTATATATTAGTAAAAACTTTTGTGATTGTGGATAGATAAGACGTTTATTTTTATTGTTTTTCCAAAATTATGAGGTGAAACATTTTGAGGTTCATAAATTTTCCTCAAAATAAGTTTATTTTTTATTGGACTTGATTATATTTACTAAAAGCTAGTATTTTTAGTAAATAAGTGCAATTACTTCTGTACTTGTACAAAAGTACTAGAAGAAGAAAATAGATTGATGGAATGGTTTCGGCCGTTGGGCTTTAAACGCGTTTACAAGAACTGTTTATTTTATTCTCATACTCATGGATACATCCGTACATACATACTTATAATCATAAGTATTTTTTTTTATTTTTCGATTCGTAAGGCGCTGATAAGTGGATATTTCATGTAAAATTTGAATGTCGAGTGTCCTTTTTTATAGGAATGGGAATTTATATTTATAGGAATGGGAAATTATATATTTGTAGGAAAGGGAAGTCATATTTATAGGAATGGGAAGTTATATTTATAGGAATGGGAAGTTATATTTATAGGAATAAGAAGTTAAATAAAAATTAATACATTAAATCAAAGGAAAATGCAAATTTAAGAAAAAAAAAAAAACATTGTTTTATTTACATTTTCACTTGGATCCTATATAAGCTGGAAGTATTTATAAATAGTTTACTAAATTATGGGAATCTAAATAATTACTCAATATATCTACTTAATGTATGATCATTTTATTAATATTTATAATGTATAATCTGATATCAAATAGCTACCACATCAATTTTAACCAAAAGAGCGAATAATCTCGGAGTAACTCGTAATAATCTAATGATTTATTACTTAATCGGAAACGGAGATTAAAGATATAAAATTATTCCATGTATTGTATATTTGGCGTAGAAGCGATGTAAGAAATATGGGAGAGGTAACATGGAACATTCCCTCCGTCGAGACGTGATTCGACTTCATAAAACTGGAAACGAAGAAATAAAAGCAATTCCCGAGATGTGGCTGGCTTTGATACAGTGTGGGCGTGTTTTTATAAAACTATGGTAACCATATTGTTCTTGTGAGTTTTATAATATTTATAAATAGGAATTAGTTTTAAGAAGAACATAGAAACATTGTGATTGGCTTAACCAATACAGATAGTCAATGTTTGAAGGAGTATTCATAGCCACAGCTATCTTTAAATGGAGATACAGAGATAAAGAATTAGTATATATATATATATATATATATATATATATATATATATATATATATATATATATATATATATATATATATATGGCCATTGCAGTGGCAGTTCCAGAGGGGGCACGCCCCCCCCCCCTTTCTTTGATTTTGAAACAAAATCAAAGCATTTGATTCTAAGCCAATGGGATTCATTACAATTAGATGAGTCGTTTAAGCTGTAGCGTGTTTACAAGGAATGTCCACATTTATACATTCATAGAAATATTATAACTAGAGGGGCCCAATTGGTTGAATTTTGAAACATCGAAAAAGTAACCTGACCTCCTTTGTAAAACTATAATCAAATAATCAGTACAAAATTACAATAACATATATAGAAGAACGTTAAAAATACAAATCAAAACACAAAATTGATTTATAGTAACCTTAACTTACTCTTGAAGGAGGTTTTAATGAGGTTACACAGAGCCCCTGAGAGCCCTAAAACGATGTTTCAGGTGTTTCAATGTATTGAGATAGGCTATGCTCTCTCTAGTATATATTTCTATGTATACATTTATAAACATAGAGATATTATTACTAGAAAGGCCCTATAGGTTACATTTTGAAATATCAAAAAATTAACATGACCACCTTCGCTTATAAATTTACAGTAACTTTGTTGAACGTTAAAAATATATATCAAGACAGAGACAATGTGCGGGACGCCGAAAACAATTGATTTATTATAACCTTAACCCTCTCTTACTCTCGCGTTACACAGAGCCCTTGAGAGCCCCAAAACCATGTTTCAGGCCTCTCAATCTATTAATCTATCTCAATTTATCTATTAAGAGGGCCTACCCCCTCTAGTATGTGTATCTTTATGTTTATACACACACATATGTATATATATATATATATATATATATATATTATATATATATATATATATATTATATATATATATATATATTTTAATGTTTTTAAAATTTTGGGGTGTGTAGGTGTTTGGGTTTTTGACCAATGTAATAATTCCTTCTTCTTTCTGAAGATAGGAAAAAGCAAGGAGAAAACAAGAAATGAATATTTATTAAACATTGCTATGATCTAAAATTTAATTAACTTGATTGTCTTTGTCACTATTTTAGACTTAAAATTCATTCATTCATTTCTCTTTATATAGACGTAGTTAATCAACGACAAGTTGTGGGCCCATTCCAAGCGGGTTTAAACTCTATCAAGTGGCATCGGTTTTCTACTATTATTTTGTAAGGAGGAAAGCTCTTTAGTATTCATTGCTAGACGAATTTGAAATTTCTTTACTTTCTGTAGGTCCCTCGTAATATTGTATCAAAGATGTTGCAATTACTATAAGGAAAGAAATTTGCCCTAAGATGAACCGACCATCAAACTGACAACTAGGAAACTTATGTTCAGCAAAGGTGTTGCAATCTGATGCTGTTTACTGCCAAAGTAAGAACAAGTGGCCATCGGCCTCAGCTACTCCACAGTCTCGGCGCTTTGCGCCTCAGCCACTACGAGGCGTAGTGGCTCCCTTTGGCCACTTAGCGACCATATGGTCGTTGTCCTATATCAGTTCGTCATATTACAGGTTGTTATAAGTGGCATACTACCACAAAATAAGCGAATTTTCAAATGTATTTTTGCAAAAAACATGACTTGTTTACATTATAATTTATATGTCAATCAATAACACCGGAACTAATACTGTTAACAAAATGTAACTTCGTATTATTGTTAACTATATGTACATGTTAACTATATGTACATCTAAACACTTTTTGAAGGTTTGTGGTTTTTTGAAATGTTGGTGGGGTCATTATTGTTGGTTGAAGACGTCACACATGTTTCATAAACAAAAGGGTTCGGGACATTTTGAGTTTTGTTTCAAGTTTCATTTCGATCTGCGAAAGCGTTTGAAAGTTATCGTATCCCATAGAAACATCGAGGCACAAAAATCTTATAGATACAAATGCGCACACACACACACATTATATATATATATATATATATATATAACCTCATAAGCTATTTTTTTCGCTAGAATTCGCTAAAAGATACTCCTGGAGTTGCTCTTTAACAAAATTGTCAGACCCAGTTTCATCGACTTACAACGCGTTGCAGTAGCTACCAGCATTTAGTTTTTAATTTAATTTATTGAGACTAACACAATATAAAGCGCCTTCTTCAATATCCATCCCTATTTTCTATTCAGGGTATGAACTCAATATGTATGTTAATACTTTAATCAATCAAGCTAAAGTAGAAGCGGCTGCTAGTGGTGTAAAAAGATAGACATCCAATGCATTTTTAATAACTTATATAGTTCACCTGGCTCAGGTGTTATTACTCTATTTATATAATTTTAATCAATGAATATTAGCATACATTTTTTATTAATTGTTTAAATAAAAAACAATTAATAATGTCTCTCCCGCATTTTATATTGGACAAGTCCAGCTTTCAAACATAACAGATTATCATTAGTGTCTACAAGTAGCAAAGAGAAGCCACAAGATGTGGTTTTCAATTTTGTATCGAAAGAGTTCTATACTCACATCTCCTGATTTATTACTGGGCGTCGGGTTGCATACTGTAAAATAGTAAAACACGAGGCCTTAGGCCACTTGGGTGCTACGCGGCGTCGCAGCTACTATGGTAGATCGCTTCGCGGCCATATGGTTGTTCTTCTATATTAGTTTTCATATTATTAGTTTAAAACATGGCATACTGCCACAATATAAGCGAATTTTCAAATGTATTAGTCAAAAAACGTGATTTTTTTACATTATGTTTTTATATGTCATCGATTAAATAGGAACTAATGCTGATAATTTTTAAACTTTATGCATATGTTAAACATATATATCAACACATGTTTATAAACTTTCAGCACGATCAAACAATTTTTTGAAGTAAAATTTAATTTTTACTTCAAAAAATTCATTTTTACTGTTTTTAGTTGGAGCCGCATCCCGCATGTTTCGTGATTGCGCGTTGTCATTCGCTCACCATTCATGACAAGTGTCCTCATCTCTTTACATTTAGTTGTCATTCGCTCACCATTCATGACAAGTGTCCTCATCTCTTTACATTTAGTTGTTCTGCTATGGGAGTGAACATAATATGTCCATAAATATGAGCATTTATGAAGATTTGTGTAGACATTATAAGACATATCAGTCATCCTTGGTAGTTAAATTGAAAGCGCATCTTTCTGCTAATCTTCGTATCCCAGATGAATTTGAGATATTAGATCAAATTTTCTAGAGTTAAACTAGAACAATTTAAACTTAACTGAATTCAACATTTTCAAGCTCTATTTTACTAAAATATCTTTACTAAACAACATTAAAAACTTTATTATATTCTCTCCATAACAGTTATACATAAACTTAATAAAACTAAATCCGGTTATTTTGTTTCATAATAGGTTTTAATATAACTAAAAAAAAATTTTTTTTAAATAATTTTTATATTTCTTTTTAAGTAAGATTCAATCCCTGGAAGGCTCTTACTTTTTATATAAAAAAGTTGTATAAAGAAGAAGAAGAAGGTATGAGGTGTTCTTCCCTCCCTCGCTTCCCATTATAATTAAACCTTGCTGGACCCTATAATTACGACCCGTAAATCCTAAACCCTCCTACAGAGACTCTAAGACAACACAAAACTTTTTATAAAACTCTCCTAACTACAACCAGACTTATAACCCCAGCCGGCTCATCATACACTAAAATGTAGTTAAGAAACAGTATGTTTCCAGCTTTTTGTACCATTCAAACATTTGCCTTTTTACATAGACTTATAAAAAGTTGCAGCAATAGTCCTTACTAAGTTTCAGAAAGAGCTCTACTTGCAATGGGTCAAACAAAATTCAAATATTTGACAAAGCATGGCGTATCGTTCAATCGGAACGATATGCGGAGAGAACAGCGCATAAGGTTTTTACTTGTTTTACCTTATTATTACTTTTAGGTTTTAACTTATAAGGGTTTATCAGGTATTAATCGATTTCAAAAGTTGGAAGTCACTTTGTAAGAGTTTGCCAGAAAATGAAATAGGAACACACAGTCTAGGGAGACTTTCTGCCACTTCAGAAAAATCTTTCATTAAAATGATTCCTGTAATACTGTAAAACCTAAACATGCTGTTTTTTATGAGTTTGATCGTGATTGGACAACTATAAATTAATGAACCTTCAAAGTGTTAAACAAAACCTAAATTTAATGGAATTTATTTGTTATAGACGCATTATGCTCACTAGACAATATAGTAATTTTTAAGTTTTATTCATTTTAATCGTATTATTAACTGAATTCTAGAGGCGATACACTTCGGACAAGTAGAGTTGGATACAAAAGTAGAGTATTGATGTGTTGAAAAATGAATCGCATATATATAATATATATATATATATTTATATATATATATATATATATATATATTTATATATATATATATATATATTATATCAGGTGTATAATCATCACTCCACTGATATTGATCGCCCACCCCCCCCTTCGAAAAAAACTGTCTACGGGCCTGCCTCTCTGATATATATATATATATATATATATATATATATATATATATATATATTATATATATATACGAGGTTTTTTTTCAACACCGATACTCTACTTTTGATGGTCGTGACAATTTTTTCTAAGTGCATCCATGAATCCAGTTGGTTGCGAAAATGTCCTATACCTTTTACGCTGTCTATAATATACCTTAATCGAGTAGGATTTTAAAGAAGAATAGCGCACTTAGCTCATCTTCACTTCTTTCATCTTAGCAGTATAGTTGTTTAATTTCTCCAGTAACTCCGTCTTCTGGCCAAATAATTTGCATAGATACATTAAGTTTGAAGACTGAATGATTTTCTGTCAGACATAGGCATACGTAGGAACCGGGCGAATTAAAAATGATTGAAAGAGGTATTTTGCTATTGAATAGTACTTTGAATTAAGCACCCAAGAAAATAAACCAAGAGTATACAGACATCTGCTGGCTGCTTGGATCCTGGGGTTGATTTCTATCGTAGATCTAGCGTTGATTATGTACAGTGTTGCAAGAACTGGTGTTAACACCTAAGTTCTTATATGTGTCCATTCTTCCAAAATTGTCATTGTCCATTTAAACATTTGATTGTAATTAAAACAGTTCCACTTCGAAAATTAGAATAATTTTAAGAAATTGGATAGTTAAGACACATTAGAATTATTTTGATGTAGTAAAGTCAGAGTTGTTGGATTTAGTATCGTGCTAATTGCATTTTAGGTTTATTCGATGTTTGTAGATAGTGGCGCATTGAAATCATTTTGATGTGTCAACGTGCGTGTTAGACATTTCCCCAATCAAACACCGAGTAAGGGAGAGAACGGCAAAATGTGATAATTTGGAAACTAGGACAAAATCACAAGATGTTGAATACGAGACATCATTTTCACTTTCCTCTGGCATTACCTGCGGATGATTCAATATAGGATTTAGTACCTCGTAATTATCTATTATTATTTATGAAAACATATTGATTGATCTAGTTTTAAGGAAGACTGGAGGGCAATTCCTGACTGCCTCTGACTCACTGACCTGACGTATTTAATCAATACCTAAAGTGCTCTCGCCTGACTATAAAATCTTTCGACTTCCATCTTACGCTTATCTAATTATACCTTTAAAATAGGAGAATATTTTCTATGGTTGTAAGATGGGCCGAAATTAAGTCATATGTGATGGAACGAAACCTTTAAAAATGACGGTATGATATTGACCAATGCAAGAGATGGAATATGTCAATGAAGCTCGCTATGACCACTTCCGGACAGCGCTGTTGTGGCTTTATTATTATTTATTTTTTTATGTAATTATGCTATGTGTTTAGCTAATTTTCATCGCCTAGCTATGGCCCCTCTGTAAACCCGTAGGCAGGGATAAGCCTAGTAACTTAAAGGGCATAACTTGGGTGAGTGACGTCATACATTTTTTACAGGCTCCGTAACCTCCCAACAATTTCGTTTTATTTCAAGTTTCGTTTCAATTGGAAAATGTGTTGAACATTCATGTACTTGTAAGGGGGGCAAGATAAACTGGGCGAATAAAAAGAACTTAATGTAACTTTAAGTCAAGATTTATAATAATTATAAAACATAAATAATACATAATAAAACATAATAAGGACACATTTTCCTTGAAAAGAAACGAGAGAGAGAGACGCTACCGACGCCACATAAAACCGCCAAAACGAACAAAGATAACCACACACACACAGCATCACCCAGGTTCGGTCAGAACTCCAAGTGATTCCCTGTAATGCGGGTCAATCTAACTACAAAATTCCTTACATACTCAAGAGTGTACTTTGCCAATTGCGCTACTTAAAATGGTCCGATTGAGCTGAAATAGAACTCTATCGATTTAGAATGCCCACGACTTAATAAAAACGCTTTGATGGGCTTCCACTTTACGGGACTGCTTCGCTTGCAGTAACCCCTTGAGGGCAACTTTTGTACTGACTGACTGAAATAGTAGGCTAACAACAGTGGAACAAGATGGTATAGACCCCCTTCCTAAATACCTTTCCAACCTCTAGCACCACTGAACCACCTAAAAAACATCGTAGACGTCATCCACACACACTAACTCCCTACTCCAAATCCCCTCCAAACATATCCACTCCACTCCTCTATCCACTTCCGCTATTCGAACAACCTCATAAGCAGAATTTTCAAGAAGAAAAGTCGCCAAAAAGTCAATATTATTTGGGAAGCAGCTTATGTATACTACGCCACGGTCTTTAGCTTAAAGGAAGAAATTGGTATATTTTGGCGATAAGAGACCTCATATTTTTATGGAGAAAACGAAGAAACATTTCTGTGGCCTGTCTATCAAAAAGATTATAATTAAAAAGGTTGTGACGGTAGCTGATTCTTCAAAAAGATAATATTATTAATCCAACGATCTTCAACTCCAGCTACGCAATCTTTAGGAATCAACTTATCCCGTTTATCTTTGGTACTATGCAGGGAAGCTCTGGAAAAGCTTAAAGAATCTGTACATTTTAAGGTTAATGTTTTTTGATACACTGGCATACTTCAAAACCAAAACGATGAAGCAGCTAAAGGCGGGGTATTTACAGGCTTTTGTGGGTCAGAGACTGGGATTGATTAAACAGGATTCAGGAAAATAAAATCATTAGAAAAATACCACAGGATGTAGATTGCCAAAGATGATATTTCAAATATGGACAGAAGAAAATCTAGATGGATTCTTGGCTTTAGTGAGACTAGTCTCAGACCTATGGCGGGTGTAATCACTGATGGGCACTGCAGGCTTAATAGACATTTCCTCAATAAATGGAACAAAGAGTTTCATTGCAATATGGAAAGAAACAACCTATCATTATTTAAAAACGTGTGAAGGTTGGGAATGCTCAGGTTTCGAGTATTGGGACTGGATAGCTACAAGAATAAAAAAGTCTCTTGTAGGTAGGACATTCAAAATTTTACCCATCGTAGAAGGAGGTTTGACGAGGATAATGCTACGGAGGTTTAGTGCTAGGTGGTTAATTTCGCGGTTGATGAAAAGGATCTAATAGTGTGGTCCCCTAACCACACTTGACCTCCCCACTCCTACTTCTACTACTACTACTATCCCATTTCTGCAAGGTTGAGCAAAATTAAACTTGCTACAATCAATACTACAAGTAAGACAGTAATATAAATAGATTTCCTTACTTCGTTTCTAACTCTGCCTTTTTCAAATAACCTAAGAGTTGATAGATTAAGAAGAATTAAGTTCCATTGGTTTCCTGCAAAGTGACTTTCCTGTTTCGTATGACAAATATATCTCAGTCACAGAAATAAATTATTTCACGGCTTTCAAAATTTAAAGCTAAAGAGACAAAATTAATTTTTCATTTGTACCAACTGGTAAAGAGTAAGCATTCAATTTTGGTCCAAATATAAAAATATTCCTTTGTTTTTAAATGCTTAGAAGTGCCCATATTAAAATATATTTTGATTTTTCCTATCTGATGTTGGTAAATGTATTTTTTTTTTAAATTGTATGGTAACTTATTTAAGATAACTTTGAAATTTATTTTTTATTCATAGCCGACCAACTGTTCTCCATATATCTTGGTTGTAAAATTGCAAAACCCTATTAATATTATAAATATTATTTGAGCTAATTTTATTAAGACATAGAATAATTTATTTAAGATAAATTATTTTCAAAGTCGATCTGTCACATTTATCGATTGACATATACTTGTCACATCAAACCTTAACATTGTACAAATCTTCCAGCGAATATTTTTGTATACTGAGTAGGGATCACAGGCTGTACCAAGTGCATTCATTACCTTTCGTGATTTGTACAAATGCAGTCTTACTAAGATATAAAGTATGTTCATATACATTTTTATTGAATATTGTATACAATTTTATTTTTCTAATTAATTTGAAAATGTTTGATAATCTTGAAGTACCACACACAAAAATAACATTTTTTTGAATTGTAAATTCACTAAAACACTATCACAAAAAAATTTAATTTCTTTGACATGTGATAGTAAAAAAGGATTGAAAAATTAAGGATAGACATGTGATAGTAAAAAAGGATTAAAAAATTAAGGATAGGCATGTGATAGTAAAAAAGGATTAAAAAATTAAGGATAGACATGTGATAGTAAAAAAGGATTAAACAAATTAAGGATATATAAAATATATAATCTACTCAGACTGTTTTAAAAAATGCTTTATATCTTACAAGAAGATGATGAAAATACACTCTGAACTCCATCTTGGGAAAACACGATTTTAATAAAATAGTTATATAAAAAAATTAAATTAAAAAAGTTGCTTTTGAAATAAGTTTTTTTTTTATAAAAAAAATAAAGTTACTTTTCAACATGTAAAGTAAACGTATAAATGAATTATTAGTTTTGTTACTTGGATATTTTAACCTTTTTTAATACAATTTTTTGTAATTAAAAACTTGAAAAAACGGTTAGTGTAGAAAAATAAAAAAGAAAGCAAAAAATATAATTACCCTAAAAAATTGATGAACTTTTTTTTTAAAGACGAGACCTTCAAAAATTAAAGTTTATTTAAAATTTTTTTTTAATCGAACTGCTTAATTAAGCATGTATAAGATGTATAACTTTTAGATTAATATAAAGTTGATTAAAAACTTGGATAAAAAAGGGATAAGGTCAACATTAAAAATTCTAAGTGCGAACAACAAAAAGTTAATGTAAAGTTACTAAATCATCAATGAAAATTGGTTTCAAGTTTAATAAGTAAAAAATATTAATAAATTTATGATTTATCAAGACGTGTATTTAAAAGATGAGGGGAGAAGATTTTTATTGGAGTTTTTTAAGTTACGAGCTTTTTAATTTTTGTTTTAAAATGTCCAAAATAGGATAATTTTTAAGAGGTGTTTTTAAATTTTTGTAGAGGTTAATAGTTATTTCAATAATAAAATATAAAATAGATTATTATAATAGAATTTGTGGATAAAAGTGAAATAATGATTTATTACACTGGTTAACCTCCTTCATACTGACAGGTTAACAAATTACTTTGTGTTGACTTTCATCAAATTAAGTTGCGAGTAATTCAACAATTTTGTTGAATAGAAAAACCGCTTAGTCACAATGAAAATGTCCTTTCATTACACGGATAAATTCTTCAAAAATCCTCGTGAGGAATAACAAGTTGGACATATAAAGATTATAAACTCGGCTTCGCCTCGTCTTCACAAAAATCTTGAATCTGAACTTTATAAGGTCAGTTAACTTCTCAGTTTTACAGCTCCAGTTTTAGGCTTGACAAAATGTAACTCTAATTAATATAACATTTACTATAATTATGCAAATGAATAAGAATTTTTCATTCTTCCTATCATTAAATCGATACTGCTTATCATTTTCATTAATGCTAACTTAAATCATTACTTACTAACTTTAAATGACAGGTTTTGTCATTAAAATTTACAATAAATAGTTAAGTTAAATATCTCGAAAACTCTGAGCTAGCTATAGATGTTTTTAAACTTTTCCATACCTTATAACGCTTCAAACATAAAATGACTATTCTGTTTTTTACTTTTCCTCCCTTATGCCGTAGGTACATAGGAAAAGTATTGTGTTTCCAAGAAAATTCGAAACCGAGATGTTACCGGACGTTTCAGTCTTTTTAAGGTGAAAAAAGCTGAGTGGTGGTGGTGGCTGAGTGGTTTTCGCAAAGTTGTCTGTCTGTATGTGTGTGTGTCTGTTATTATTTATGCTAGAGAGTTAAAATTTTATACAAAAAGCATAGTCTACCGCTGTAGTTGTGCTATTCGGGAAAATATTTTTTTTTGAGGTAGTACGTAATTGAGCACTTTATTGGACCGTTTTTAGGATGAGAAGCCAATCATTATTGTTATAGGAGGTTATTTAGTACTTTTCACCTCCGAGGACAATAATGAATGTAAAAAAACTCCTAGAACGAAAAAGTAATTCATATATTGCCGCCATTACTGTAATGTAGCGTGTTCAAAAAACAATCATTGTGTAAAACCCTCATGAGTTTTCTTTAAAAACGTTAATTTTGTTTTTGTTTGTTTGTTTTACGTTTTTTTTTAATTAAGTATATAGCGCAGTTTATTTAATGATTGCTACCTCAAAAAAAAGTAGTGTATGCCATCCGGCTGAGAATGTCTTTATGTCTTGGCAATTTTTCCCGACTCGCTTCGCTCGTCGGTAAATCTAATTGCCGTGACATAAAGACACACTTCTCAGCCTTATGGCATAAATAACTATTTTATGAATTAATTAACCCCCAATAATGACTCAGCAAATATTTCGAAAACTCATTAAATGCGGAAATTGACACGTATGTACGCACATTTGGCATGTGTGTAGACATGTATAAGACTAACATATGTGCCAAGTTTAATCTAATTATCACTATTAATTCAATTTTTAAAGAATGACTTATGTACGTTTTTTTAAAATTTTAAAATGTCAGAAAATGATTCAATTGTGTTGAAATTTCGTACATAAGTGTATAACTTAGTTAATACAAATTCTGGCGTGGTGGTCCGCATGTCGGGCGAATTTCCTTTGGATGTGTGTTTCCGTGCTTAACAACAATCCTGGTTGGAATTTTTATATTTTTTACATAATATAAGTTTACAACTACTAAATAATTGAAAAACAATTGAATAACTGCTTAGGTTCCAAAGCATGAACCGGAACCACGCAATGGGCATGGTTCTTGCATAAGCAAGAAATGGGTTGTTTAGCACAGAAACACGCATTCTAAATGAAATTCACCCGACAGCGGAATACCGCGCCAGAATTATTTTCTAGTTGTAAGCTTATATTAAGTAAAAAAAACGATAAAAAATTATCGTCCCTTCCAGGATGTGACCCCAGGTACCCTGAGTTTGAGTGGTCGTGTTGACTCCGGACCACTGGCATTCAACTCAGAGGCCCAAAATTACATTGAAAACGACACCCTACTCGAAATTTAATTTTCCACGACCGTAATTTTGGTTTATAATTTTTGTGGTTTTTTCGACTTTTTGGTCACTTAAAGTGGTCGTATCAATTTCGGACCGGTTTCATTCGATTCAGCGCCCAAAAATACATAGAAAACGATACCCTACTCGAAATTTATTTTTTATCGACCTAACTTTTGGTTTTTGGTAACTTAGAGCGTTCGTATCGACTTTGGATCGGTTTCATTTGATTCAGCGTCTCAAAAAACTTAAATATTGACCTTTTTCGCAGCGAAAAATATTAACCCTGAATTTTGGCGATTTTTTCAAAATTTTGCTGTCTCAGCATACCAGGTTAATGACGTCACAAAAACCTGGTTTTCAATAGGGTTCGTGTCCTCTCAAAGGTTGATTTTTGTACCAAGTTTGGTTAAAAAAAATTAATCCGTTCGAAAGATAGAGTGTTTACAAGAAAGTGTCTAGAAAAAAAAAATATATATATATATATATATATATATATATATATATATATAAAGTCTCGCGAAACTTATTTTTTCGTCATTAGAGACCTCTAAAACGGATTCGAATTTCGCCATGACGCCTATCCCATTAGGCGAATTTCCTAAGGAAATTCGCTAAAAAGTACACAAAATTTCGGTTCATGCGACTAGTATATTCATGATTTTTGTTGGATCATAACATTTAAGTGGTATTGAGCGTGGTCAGTGTTGTATGGGTGACCGCTGAGAATGAAACAAATGCATTTACTATCTGAGGACGAGCAAAACGAGTCCGAAAACATGTTGCAGTTTAAATTTGGCAAATTGTATATTCTGAGGACGAGCGATTCGAGTCTGAAGCAGGGAGTATAAGCGTAGCGAATCCGATGTGATGAGGAAAAGTTCCGGGGTACCCCGTACCCGATTTTTTAAAGTAATAATAATAAACTTATAATAAACTTCTTTATTTCCACTTATTGGTTTTTTTTTACATAATACAATTATTTTATAGTTTGTAAAATTATAAATTAAAAATACTTTTTAAAAATAATTTATAAGTGAAGGCCCTCAGTAGATTTGAGGAATCTAGAGCGAGGGCCCTGTCTCGAAAATTCATCTTTATTTATAGTTTTGTTGTAATAAATTATATGTTTACTTATTTTAGTATTTATTTCAGGATTCAAGTAAAGAAGCTATTATAAAAAATTAATAAAATAAATAAAATTGTTGTTAGTTAGAACATAGAAATTATTAACAAAAAAAATTATTAAACATGCCTAAAAAAAATAAAACTATTAGAAACTGGTATTAAACAATAGATTAAATAATTATAATTATAAAAATGATAAAATTAATTAAAATCAATTAGATACTTGTAATAATTGTATACACACACACATACATACATATACATACTACACACACAACACAACATACATATAATTTATAAATTAATTAATCATAAACAATAAATAAAATAATAAATACAAACAATAAAATTAATTATAAAATAATAAAAAAGTTAATTAATGAATAAGATATTTTAACTACTTTATAATTAATTTAAAAATAGACATATATCGCTTAAAGCTACAATAAAAAGATCCTATATGATATACAGGGTGACTTACTCTTAATGGGACAAAATAAAAATCTTGATTCTATGGACCAGGATGAACAAAAAATGTCATGTAAGCATAGGGTCGATTCTCAATAGTTCTCTAGAAAAATCGATATATCGAATTATTCGATACTTTACTATCTAATTCTCTAAAACCATCTACAACTTGAAAACTACTAAAGCTAAAGAGATACGGTTTTCACTATTCTCAAGGGCATTAAATTCCCTTTAAAATGGTATACTTTATGTCGCAATCATCACAATTAAACTTTAATTTATTTGCATTTAAAATAAATTTTTTTATTAGTACTAAAAATGTAAAAAAATTTAAATGCCAAAATCTTCGATATTTGTTCACTCATAGTTGAAACCTAAAAATCTTAAAAACAGCCTCATTCCATACCCTTTAAAATTATATAACATAATCTATGGCTTGTTTTTAACTTTAACCGAGATATTCTTAAAAAACTTGATGTAAGTCGCTTAGATTCTAAATTATTCACTATGTAAACAAAGACATTTACATTTAAATTATTTCAATTTGATTTACAAAATAAACTTTATTTTATTAGTTATAACTATATTGTTAATTATTCTATGTTTGTTAATCATAGAAAATAATCAACCCCTCCCTCCACTCCATATAGCTTAAAAAACTTAATTTAAGTCTCTTATAATAAAACAAATGCAACAAAAATATTTCTTGAAGAAGTTTGTTGAAAGAATACAAAGTAATAGGTATATTTATACATAATTAAATAATAAATAAATAATTAACTTTTTACTGCAAGGAGAATTAAAAATCATTCTTCATGTAAATCATAAGAGAGATTCAAATCTTCCTCCTTCAACTCTATACATAGTCTACATCTTCTTAACACTGATTGTGTAGCTTTTTCAATTTGTGCTGCAGTTATTGCAGCTCTTGACTCATGCACTTTTAGCATCAGGTCATCTCGAGTTTTTGTGGGGCTTGAATGTATACTTCATCTTTCATTGCGCCCCAGAAAAAAAAATCTAGAGGTGTAAGATCAGGAGATCTTAGAGGCCAGGCTATTGGTCCCTCTCGTCCAATCCAGCGATTGGGATAATTTTCATTCAGCCCCACAAATCGAGATGACCTGATGCTAAAAGTGCATGAGTCAAGAGCTGCAATAACTGCAGCACAAATTGAAAAAGCTACACAATCAGTGTTAAGAAGATGTAGACTATGTATAAGAGTTGAAGGAGGAAGATTTGAATCTCTCTTATGATTTACATGAAGAATGATTTTTAATTCTCCTTGCAGTAAAAAGTTAATTATTTATTTATTATTTAATTATGTATAAATATACCTATTACTTTGTATTCTTTCAACAAACTTCTTCAAGAAATATTTTTGTTGCATTTGTTTTATTATAAGAGACTTAAATTAAGTTTTTTAAGCTATATGGGAGTGGAGGGAGGGGGTTGATTATTTTCTATGATTAACAAAACATAGAATAATTAACAATATAGTTATAACTAATAAAAAAGTTTATTTTGTAAATCAAATTGAAAATATTAAATGTAAATGTCTTTGTTTACATAGTGAATAATTTAGAATCTAAGCGACTTACATCAAGTTTTTTAAGAATATCTCGGTTAAAGTTAAAAACAAGCCATAGATTATGTTATATAATTTTAAAGGGTATGGAATGAGGCTGTTTTTAAGATTTTTAGGTTTCAACTATGAGTGAACAAATATCGAAGATTTTGCAATTAAATTTTTTACATTTTTAGTACTAATAAAAAATTTATTTTAAATGCAAATAAATTAAAGTTTAATTGTGATGATTGCGACATAAAGTATACCATTTTAAAGGGAATTTAATGCCCTTGAGAATAGTGAAAACCGTATCTCTTTAGCTTTAGTAGTTTTCAAGTTGTAGATGGTTTTAGAGAATTAGATAGTAAAGTATCGAATAATTCGATATATCGATTTTCTAGAGAACTATTGAGAATCGACCCTATGCTTACATGACATTTTTTGTTCATCCTGGTCCATAGAATCAAGATTTTTATTTTGTCCCATTAAGAGTAAGTCACCCTGTATATCAATATAGGATCTTTTTATTGTAGCTTAAGCGATATATGTCTATTTTAATTATAAAGTAGTTAAATATCTTATTCATTAATAACTAATTTTTATTTATTATTTTTATTAATTTATTGTTTGTATTTATTATTTTTTTATTGTTTATGATTAATTAATTGTCTAAATCTGTTTGTGCGGCACTTCCCCAAACTAGAATACAATAATTAATTATAGATTCAGTGAATGCGTGGTAGAGCAGTTTAAGTATAGTTTTATTAGCAAATTCTCTGGTGCGTAAGAAAGTGTGAAAAGTTTTTCTAATTCTGGTAGTGATCCAAGCTATATGTTGTTTCCAGTTAAGGTGCTTGTCAACAATGACACCTAAATATTTAATGTGGTCAATTCGGTCTATAGTGTTACAGTTACAAGTAGTGTTGTAAGCGTTAGTTTGTAATGTATTCAGTGTACAGTCAGTGTTGTGTATTTTCAGTGGTTCAATGGTTATTGGTTGTCCTCTTTTATCGTGAGAAAAGCACATATACTTTGTTTTCTGTAAGTTAAGTGTCAGGATTGATTTAACTATAGAAAGCCTTCAGAAGCTTTTTGAAAAACTTAGGATTTTCCTCTAAAATATAACAGAATAACACAGAGGCTATCAAGTTCCTTGGGGTGTTCCGAAATCCACATTTAAAGAATCGCTACTTTCACCATTAAGTTTGACTTGTTGACTTCTATTTTCTAAGTAACTTTTAAACATATTAAAACAAGTTCCTCTTATTCCCAAGTTATACAGTTTTTGAAGTAAAATGAAATGCGATACCGTGTCAAATGCTTTTTTCAAGTCTATGAAAACAGCTAAGCATTTCATTCCTGTATCTAAGTCGTCAGTAATCAGTTCAGTAAGTTTATAGACAGCGTGAGATGTGTTTTTGTTTTTTGTGTAGCCATATTGTTTCTCTGATAACGCACTGTTTGTTTCTAAAAATTGAACCAATCTGTTTTTAAGACATTTTTCTATAATTTTTGATATATTTGATACAATAGATATTGGTCTGTAGTTAGAGGGGTCATCCTCATCGCCTTGTTTATGCAGAGGAGTAATAATAGCGTGTTTTAGTATATCGGGGAAAATACCTTGTTTAAGACATAGATTACTTACATAACATAATGGTTTAATGAGATTTGTCTTAGACATTTTTAAATATTGAGCTTTTATGTTATCTATACCTGGAGATGTATCTGATTTAAGTTGAGATATATATTTTTCTATTTCTTGCTTTGTAACGTCACTAAACTCTTGTATTGTAAATTGGTTAGTATTGTATTGTTGTGTTGTGTCTAATTGTTTGTGTTTGTCGTCTTGTGTTGGTCTGTTATTTATTTGGTTAGCTAAGTCTCGTCCTATGTTACCAAAGTAAGAGTTAAGCTGATTTGCAATGTCACGGTTCGAGGTATAAGTATGTCCGTTGTGTTTAATTTCTGCAATGTTATGGTGCGAGGTTTTTTTCCTATTTAAACATTCATTGACTACTTTCCAAATCTGAGTCGAATCGTTTGTGTTTTTCGGTAGTTTGTCAGTAAAGTATTTATTTTTAGTCTTTTTAATTAATTTTGTTAGTAAGTTTTTATATTTTACATATTTATTTTTTAGTTGAGAGTTGAAAGGCTGTTTTTCAAGAGTTTTTCGCATTTTGTCTCTAATTTTAGTTGATTTTACAATTCCACTAGTAATCCAAGGTTTTAAACGTTTGTTTTTGCATGTTATTTTTATTGTTTGTGTTTGTGTGCATGTGTTGATGTGTTTTTAATAGTGTTTACGAGTGTTTCGGTAGCGTGATTTGAATTGTTTATCTTGTATAATTCAGTCCAGTCTGTCTGTAATATTAAATCTGTGAGTTTGTCCGTGTCAGTTTTAGTGATAGTAAAACTTTTATCATCTGTCTTTGATTTGTGATTACAAATAATTAGTCCTGTAGGATAGTGATCAGATATTTTATTCTGTAGCACAAAAGATTTCACATAGTTGTTACTGTTTTTAAAGTTACTGTTTTAAAGTTAAAGGTGTATTGTTTTAGCGAAGTTTCAAAGAAAAATAAGGTTAGGTTTGGGTCATGAAGGAGACAAGTATAGGGGAGGTGATTTTTTTGGGAGGGGGGACTTACTGATCAAGAATAAATAAATATTTTTTAGGTTGAAGTTCGCTCGGATTAATATTCTAAAACCAAACTCGGTATAAAAATCAACCTTGGGTAAGGCACAAAACCAATCGAAAATCAAGGAATTTTTTTTAAATCGGTAAAATTATAGATTCTTCGCCGGAAAAAGGTCTTTATTTGTGTTTTTTGGGACGCTCAATCGAATAATACCAGTCTCGAACCAAAAGGTCGACATTTTGGTCGACCAAAACATGAAAAAAAGTAAATTTCTTATAACACAAAGTAAAAACCGAGTTTTTAACACATGGAGACATTTTATAAAAAATATTTATAAAATTTGCAGATGATGCAGCATTTTTTGCCTAATATACATATAAACATGTTTAAGTTTAGTAAAACAGAGTCGGGACCTAAATAAATTAAGATACGAGTCATAAATTCGTTTTTTTGCATCATTAATTATTTCAAGAAATGACTTAATTAGAGACAATTTTGTTCATTACACGTAAACATATTATTTCATTTTACAACTCTCCTGTAACTTACTATGTAATGAAGTTTATACGTTTAATTAGACGAGCTTAACTCATTAGATGGTCATCACTAAGCGATTACACTACAACATTAAAAACGTAATAAAGGACATACACGAGATAAATGACTCATTAAACTTATTAAGATTATTTAAAATAGATTATTTATCATTTGGCTTTCTCATCTATTAAAGAGGGAAAGTATTAAAATAGCTACAGAGTTACATTTTTTTTCTTAAAATTTACACGTTTTATAATATCAAAAAACAAATGACTGCAAATGTATTTTCCAAAGGAAATGCGCATAATCATCCAGTTGTTGTACAAAACTATCCCTCTAAAATTAGAAGTACGCACTATTATTTGCACTAGTTTAAAGCTTAGTTACTTATCTTTAAGCATATAATAAAATTGATTATCGATAAGTTAAAATTATCATTATATTATTGATTATTTAAAATTGATGACTGCATGCATGGGATTTGAGGTGTGTTTACGCTGTCACCAAAATAAACTTCGTTAGTTTCAAAACAAGAATCCCATTGTCTCCAAAGTCCACAGTTCCCAAGGTTCGTTGTCTCCAAAATTCGTTGGACATAATTTTTTTTAATATTTTTTTTTGGAACTTACGAATATTTATGACATTAAAGATTAATAACTGCGTTAATGATACTGTTTTGAATCTAATGAATTTTAGAGGCAACGGGCCTCTAAAATCTATTTTGATAGATCCAAAGCCACATAATATATATATATAACTGGATGCCAAGTCTGACAGAAATGGCATTTGTTTCCCTACTTGGTTTATATACTACTTTAGTCTATAGGATTATGTTTTCCCCTTATTTTTAAGGATTTAATAATGGTGCATCTAAAATGTTCCACTCTGTGTATTCTATGTCAATATATTATTTATGGAATTAGAAGGGCATGCAGAATCGATCCCCTTACTCCGTCCCTTCTATGCCGCTTTTATGACAGAATTATTAGCGTAGTTTGATTTCAAGTTTACTTCAAATAAAAGGACATCACCTGTAGCGACTTTCCTTCACCAATGGGATAGATGTTTTGGCGGGGGTCGAATTCTCGGACCATAGCCAAAACATTTTTCAAAGGTCCCTGATCAAGACAAACTCAGACGCGGCGGTCCACACACCGGGCGAATTTCCTTTGAAATGCGTGTTTCTGTGCTTAACAATAAATTTCTTGCTGAAGGTTCATAACTTAAGCAGTTACTAATCAACAACTAATCATAATCAGTTACTAATCAAAAACTAATCTTAACTTATTTCTTCTGTATTTTTCAAAGGAAATGCTCATAATTAGGTATCCTGTTGGATCCTGAGGGATCGTTTTGTTTTACAAAACGATCCCTCTTAAGGCATAATTGGCATTGCATACCATTATTTTCAATAGTTTCAAGCTCAGTTAGTGTTTATCTTTACAAGTTTTTGTGGATTTTCTTTAAAGATTACAGAAGGAAAGAGTTACAAGTAGTTGTTGATAGTTGAGTTACTGCTCAAGTTATGAAGAATAAACCGGAACTTTTTGCAAGAAATGGATTGTTCAGCACGGATAAAAGAATTCAAAAAGAAATTTGCCCGACAACCAGACCACAGCGCCAGAATTATTTTGTAGTTATAAACTTATATCATGTAAATAATATAACAAATGATCGTCCTTACCAGGATTCGAACCCAGGTACCCTAGCTAAGAGTACATTCAGTGCTCGTATTGACTCCGGAAAACGCTGATAGTGTTTTGTAAAAGCAGGAGGACTAATGGAACCAGAGATAATAAAACCTAACCTAAACGGATTCGAAATACCTCATACGCGTCATTACCTAAAGAAAAGTTAGCGACTTTTGAACGCTGTTCACTGCTTTAGACTTATCCCACAACAGTATCTTATATAATTTTGGGTTATTGGATAATAACTTATTTGTCCAAGAAGGGCATATCGGAGTGGTCGATGATTAATTTTATTTTTTTATCTTTAGAACTAACCGCTGAATGAAGACAGTTAATACAAGTTTAACCTGTAGTAACAATTCCTTTTTTCAGCGGTATTGTTTAAAATGGAAATAAGGTAACATGTATAATTAGACAGAGCAAGGTCGATGAAAGTGATTTACCTTGACGCTGTTAAAAACATAAATTTTAATAAAAAGAAAGTATTTTAAAAAGATAATATGGTGGAGTGAAGTGCGGTTAACTGTATTAGAGTCAAGTAGGGAAGGAATATAAGGAAGAGGCAATAATCTGATGGAAAACACCATAATCATATAGTTAGAGAGTAATAAGTTAACAAAACATTAGTTCATCATTAACTAGCATTATCTTAACATTTCATAACAGATGACTTTGAACTGTAGAGGATAAAGAGCTTTGGAAGTGCAAAAACTTTAAACTTAAGAGCTGCATTATCAGATTTGCAAGAAATTGAGCGTTACTCCTCTTAAAAGAAATTTGTTTAATTGCCTAACAATTTACTTATAATGCTCACTAAGGCAGGTTGGTTCGGCTCATTAGTAGTAGTGGGTCGATATGATGGGTATGAGAACGTTTTAGTGGGGAGTTAAAGTGAGAGAGGGCGTCACTGAGTAACCATTGGTCGTATCAGGCTCCGCCTTGGAATATTCATCAGGGGGAACAACTTCCACGCCCATCTGATCAGTCAGTGTTCTGAGTCCCGAGCTGTAGGGTGAACTTAACTTTTAACATAACTTCTTACAAGTTTCAAGTTTTGTATTAACACTTTTCGGCACGTATGGAAGGTGTTCCTTAAATTTTTATTTTTCTTTTAAAATAAAAGATTTTTTTTCAATCCGAATATGCTTACAGACGTGGTTCAAGTAGCTAGGATATCCGGTCCAACTCCTCCTATCTATGGAACTGCTCATTTAGCCCACATCAATAAGCAGGTAATTCTTAAAAACAATTATATACTTATTTTTATTCCATTTGTCTTAACCTTATTACTTTGCTAAGAGGAGTCGAATTCACTAAAAATAATAATCAGAACTGAGCAACCGAGGCAGCATTCAGAATTTACTTAAACGTTTAACTCATAAAATACTCAACATATTTGTTTAAGTAATAAGTAGTTTTAAGAACATTTAAATCTTAATATTCTTTTTTATTTACTACATTTACTCAGATACTTCAAATCTACTTGAAATAGAATTAGGAAATAGAAAAAGCTTCAACAAATTCACTTATATAAATCCTTTTTTATATAAGTTCATCCTAAAATTTATATTTGTTGGAAGTAGTTATAGATAACATTTCAATATTAATACTCTTCTTTATTTACTACATTTATTCGGGTACTCATACATTGTGTATAAGTATTTATACATCAACTTGAAGTATGTATAGAAAAGGCTATCGTGCAAACAAGACTTTTTAAAGATGGATTTGACAATTCAAGCTAGAGGAAGAGGTGGCTTGACTTGAGCTTAGTCGTGTTAAAACAGACACATGGTTTTGACTTGAGATACATTTGTTCAACGACACTAGTTGTTATTTAATATTGGGTTACTTTATTACCAAAACAAATTATTTAATTAAATTAAATTTGAGATAGAGTTAGACTAGGTTCTAGGTTTGTAGTAATAGATTTAAAGGAGAGTTTTTTGAATGGATTCCTTAGGTTCCTCAGGTTTGATTAGATTCCTAAGGCCTCCTTGAGAGCTTTAGATAGGTTTGAATGAGATTTTGTAAGAAGGGCTTTAGATAGGTTCGACATAGTGGGTGTATGAAGGGATTCCTTAGGTTTCTTCCTGAGGCTTCCTTGAGAGCTTTAGATAGGTTTGAATGAGACTTTGTAAGAAGGGCTTTAGATAGGTTCGGCATTGAGGGTGTATGAAGAGATTCCTTAGGTTTCTTCCTGAGGCTTCCTTGAGAGCTTTAGATAGGTTTGAATGAGACTTTGTAAGAAGGGCTTTAGATAGGTTCGGCATTGAGGGTGTATGAAGAGATTTCTTAGGTTTCTTCCTAAGGCTTCCTTGAAAGCTTAAGATAGGTTTGAATAAGCTTTTGTCAGAAGGGCTTCAGATAGATCCCAAAGAGAGCTTCAGATAGATGTATCTGAATATATAAATCAAACAATTAAAGAGTGTATCTAATGCCGCCTTCTAAATTTATGCCGCCGTATCTAAATTTGCGTTAAAAAGCATCATCAACATACATTGTTTACGTGTTCATGGAGGGCTTCAGATAGGTTTGACTTGAGATAGACTTGAAGGAACCGTTAAAACATAATAAGTAATTGTGTTTTGACATTGAAATTTAATATATATTTAATTAATGTATAAACTAATTTAATAAACTTGTATATTAATGGTAAATTAATAAGCCGTGTTTGGAGTGCTCTTAATAGGTTTAGATGACATACTATAAAGTGGAGGGCTTCTGATAGGTTTGGAAGAGAACGGGTAAGGAGAGCTTTAGATAGATTTATCTTAATATAAACTTATTTGTAATCAAATATCAAAGAGTATGTAATTCAATTTTGTCTTCCAATTAAGACATGGAAATAAGCTGGGTATGTTGAAATTCACTTAAATAATCATCGTCAAAATACATTGTAGAGGACCTTCTGTATTAGCTCGAGGTTATCAATATAGCCAGAAAAAGTTATTGGCAATAATTTAGTATCGCGCCAAAGTATTTTAAAATTTGGTAATTAATATTTGGCCAAAATTATCAGAAATGGATCTGTAAATTTAAACTTAACTGTGATTCATTTCCGAACATATATATTTTAGCATTTTCGTTCGATATTCGTAAATTTATAATCCATAGACATTTAGTCACATCAATTGAAAATAGACCTTTGATTCAAAGTGTTGGAGGGTTTGTCTATATTTTTTTAACAACATAATCAGTCAATACGTTGTTAGTAAAATTGATATTATCCGATCTTAATAATATGCGATTGTGTTGCTCGTATTGTAATGTTTTTTTTCTAAACAAATTAGTCTGAATAGGATGTCATCTATTTTTTAATATGGTGTTCAAATGCTCTTTAAAAATTCCATTTGGGATCATGACTGAACTCAAAGCATTAAATAGGTTCTAAAAATTAGGGTTTCCCCTGAAAAACATGTGTTTGGTGTTCTTTTAACTTATTTGGTCTATATGAACATAATAATGTGTATTAATTTTAGCAGTAAACCCTTACACGTGCTGTGGAAAATTGAAACCTTCAGGATATGAAAGGTCATGAATATTATAACATCATAAAGATTACATCAAGAACAATTCATGCTTGGCCTTAGTCATTTAAACTAGTATAGATTTTTATCAGTCTTAATCTCAAATCAAACTAATCTGAGATTGTTTAATTAGGATAATATGTGTTGAGTTAAAACAGAATTAATCTATGACATATGGTTTTAAGTAAAGATCTATAAAGAGAACAGTATGATTGTTACATAATATCTATCTTAATACACCAATATACAAACTAATTAGCCGTTGCCAATAAATGACCATGAATGACTGCTTATACAGCAAAAATAACAAATAAAATGAAAAATATGTAAAATACAATTTTTCTAATAATGACAATAAAATGGCGAATAAGAGCTAAAAATAAGCTGCATAACAAAGGAAAAAAAAGAAAGTGTGTGTGTGCGTATACCTGTGTGTGAGTGTATAATACTGTATTCTTCAATAAGATCAAAACCTACAAATTTTTCGTTATTACTGATTACCAATAGCACATATCTTATTATTAAACTTCTAAGAAAAATCAATCTAAACAAGTATAGATGATGTTGATTGGTTTCTAAATAAACCTATTTAAAGTAGGAAAAAAAGAATAATTGTAGCAAAAAAAGCAATAAGTTTTTTTGGGTGGGCTAATTCCAAACCAGGGGAGCTTCAGGCCCCCAGCTCTCTCTTTAAAATCGCCTATGGCTTATGTATTATGTATTAATTACATTCACATTAATTGTATAAGTCCACTAATATAACCTTGGAGTTCACATCAAGATCGAAGATTATATTCTGTATATTTTCTTCCGGGTTTGCCAGTATGATTTTTTTATTATTAATTTGTATAAATTTATTAAGTAATATTAATTAAATAATTTTTATTACTAAAATAAATTGATTGTATAAGAATTACTCAATTATAATGTTTAATGAACTTAGCAATAATTATTTTATTATATATATAATGTTATAAGAGTAAAATTATTTATTAAAAATTAAAAATAATTCATGCATATAAGTTGGAAAAAAAGTTAAAAGAATAAATCACTTAGAAATTACTAATAAATAGTAATAAAAAATAATATTAACAAAAATTACGCGCAATTTTCTAATAAAAATTATTTTCGAACCATGAATACTTAATTAAATAAACTGTCCGACATATTTTTTATAATAAAAGAAGAAATAGGAAGATAAAGGAGAATGAATAATTCAAACTTATAAAACTAATTAATACCAAGTTTTTTTTCAAGACAATTAAACAATTATAACCAAATTTTAACTTCATTGTAAATTCATTTTTATTAGTTATTAAACAATATTAACGCACCGTTTACAATGATTTTTAATGCGTTACATGTTGCTTTTATATTTCTATATATATTTTTTTGTTTTTATTTTAAATTAATGATCTGAATACTTATAAAACTACCTTTTGTTTTTTCAGCGGTTTGTAATTATTTGTTTGTTTATTCTTATATATGTCCAAAGATAATAAATATAAATGTTGTATTGGAATGAAATATTTAAAGTTGAATTCGTTTATTTAAAAATATATTTTTATTTATTAAAATTGTTTCAAGAAGGTATGGTTTTATGTTAAAAAAATACGTTATTTAAGATTGTTGAGAAGAGAGATAAAGTTAATAAAATTCTAGTTATTAAAATTGTAACAATTATTATATGTAAATTATAAATATATAATTATATGAATAAACTTAATTATGAACATTTACACCCACCAAATCTGGCATTGCTTTTGGGGCATATTGATGTCTTAGAATATTAAAATAAAACATTTTAGTTCTAATACAAATTCAGGGTTGGGCAATACTTTTAAATTTTATCATGAAAACCCCCGTTCATTAAAATAATGACAATAAAATGACTGATAAGTACAACAGATAAGTTAGGATTGAAGAATAAAATGGCTAATACAAGGAACACATAAATCTAACAATGACAATAAAATGTTTATAAACACCACAATGGCATATGATTTAGAATGAGCACCAGTAGGGTTGTTCATAATGAAAGGAACGAAGAAAGGAGTCTCTCCACAAAACAATAATTTATTCAGAGCGCTTTCGACCTCACATGAGGCCATCATCAGTGAAAGGTATAACACAAAGAAAAAACGGCTAAGATAAAGGCATTAAAGGTAAACACATGTCAAACCGTGGAATTAGTAGTTTTCCTTCTCTTATTTTTCGACTCGACGATGTTGGAAAACTGCTAATTCTACTGTTTGGCATGTTTACCTTTAATGTCTTTCTCTTAGCCGTTTTTTCTTTATATTATACCTGGCACTGATGGTGTTCTCATGTTAGGTTGAAAGCACTCTGAATGAATTATTGCTTTGTGGAGAGACCCTTTTCTTCGTTCCCTTAACAACAATGGCAATCAAACTATCTGAACATCGCCTTTCCAGCGTGGGAGATAAATGCATTTAGGTTCGCATTGTGTAGGTCCACACATTATGTCCATTAATACAGGTTTACTATAGTAATACCTTGTAGTACACATGATGATAATATTTACTTTGTTCAGGCGCGGGCTTTGGAAGGGGGTTTAACCCCGTGTTCGACCTCATAGGGAGTTCAACCCCTCGGCAGTTGTCGAGTGAACGGGATTGAACTCGAGGTTCAACCCTAAAACTCATTTTTTACGGTGAAAAATACTGTGTGAAAAGTCGGGGTTGAATCCCCAAGGGGGTTGAACACGGGGTCGAACCCCCTACCAAACCCCGCCTAAGAACAAATTAATTAATTACAATATTTATTTCGTTCTTCGGGTTCACAAATATGAAGATTATTTAATTTGTTAATGAATATATTATGTAATTAGTATATTATGTATATTGTGTATGATTATATTAATGTAATTAGTAATATTAGAAAATAAATATTTAATTTTTTAATTATTAATTGTGAATGAAACTCCTAGGTATGTCAAATTTAAGCATGTCAAGTTTGAAAATGTTTTGAAAATTCATGACAATGTCTTGCAAGATTGCGTTGATGACCTGACACAAAATCAAAGTTATGTTCGTCATCATTTTTCGATCCATCGATAAATTTCTATTCATTAGTATATAAAAAGGATCAAAAGAAAAATTAATAAAAGCTGTTATTATCTTTAATAATTCGCTGAAACTAATACTAAACCTGTAATATTGCATCACTTATAAAGATGTAGTTTCCAACAATATACAATTTTAAAATTGCCAAACGAATTAAAGTAATTGTTTATAATAGAATATTTAAGTTAATATGCCTTAATATAAAGTATTATTTATAATTCTTATTATTTAAAACAAACTCACTACTTAACTTTGTAGCCCGCATAAATATGTTAGCTTCTTAGTTTTTAATTCTTCTCCACCACCTATAAAATTTTAATTTGGTTTCATAATTTCTTTTGAATATTTTTTTTTTAATATTTATTTTATTGCTATTTATTGCAATTCATATTTATTCGATATGATCCGTTTACATTTTTAACCTATTTTGACAATTTTCCTGGAAATAAAGAAACATTTTAAAGCTGTTATATACACCTTTTATTAAGAAATACATTCACATAGTTTTATAGTTAGTAATAGTTTTTTAAAATCGTAACTGGTGAATAAACTTTTGATTTAAGTGAATCTTCATTTTATCTTAAAATGCTTATTTGACACTTGCATAATCTTATTATAAAGTAATTTACTTTACACAAGCATCCCCTTTTAAGATATGGTGCCAAAAATGCTTTGTTTCGCTCGCTCAGTTTGTGTACAACTGAAATCCTTGCCAGGCTTTAAGTCATTGCTGTAGTTAAGATAATCTAGCGGCTTTGTTTAATGCATTTTGTTGGATAACCAAATAGCTATTAGGAGGCTCAAATTGCAATACAGATAGGAAGCATTGTGTTCTGTTACCATTTATTTAACATTTTTTTATCTAAAAAAATATTTAATCAAGAACACCTGGTGTATAATGCAACCTGATGTTGAGTAGGTTATTTTAAATTATATGAATATTTAATATTACCATTAGGTACAACTGCGGTCTGGTGTTGATACCGCATATTACTATATTTAGATATCAATCAAAATATGGTAATATTGTCATTAGGTATAGTATAACTTTACTTAGCTGTGCCTATCTATTCATTAGATCTTGTCATTGTTAGTATATAATTTATTTGAATATAAATGTAAGTAGATAAATAAAAACCAAATTATTAGAACACAATTAAAGATTTAGCTATACTTTGCAGAAGACTTTATAAGGTACTAATATATAACTTGCAAAAATTTCAAGCCTTTTTTCTTAATTATTTTAAGCTTATAATTTTTTTTATCCACCAAACTGATTTTTTGGAGAAAATTGAAGGACCTTGTATGAAGTGGTATGTTAGGTATATACTTTAGGAGACTACAAATATTGGCTACACTGAAACTAACAATTTTTATAACATGTCCAAGACCATGTAGATATATTCCTAGAGGGGTATAGCCTACCTCGATACATTGAGGGGCCTGAAACATAACTTTGGAGCTCTTGGGGTCTGTGTAACCTCATTGAAAACTCCTTCAAGAGTGAGTCTGATTATAATAAATTAATTGTTTTTTTATTCTTGCACATGAACTGGACTGTGTTATAATTTGTATTATAACATTCTGTTTAAAAAAATTGTTCTGTTCATTTGATTATATTGATAGTTGAAGGTGGGCAGGTTACTTTTTCGATGCTTTAAAATTTAATCAATAGGGCTTCTCTATAGTAATAATATCTCAATGCTCGATACTAATAAATTACATCATTACTCTTTTACTCAAGTGACTCTTTTTCTCTCAAGTGAACGTTTTGGGTGTCATTTACCTTACAACACTAAGCAAAAGATGATAACGCTATGCTCGTTACTTATTTATTATTATTAAACTCGTCGATAGGGTGTTTTTTCAGTCCCCTACACAAAATAACAACTTATTAGCAACGTTATCAAACTATTTTAGATTTATTTTAGTAAAGTAAAATAAATAAAAAAGTAAAATTATTATGTCAGCAAGTGGTTAGAAAATTAACAGGAAAATTACTTTATTCATTAACTTTTCTATTACTTAACTATAGAAGACAGGAAAGAGACTATTTTTCAATAAAAAAAAGTCCAGAAGAAAAGGGTGCTAAAACGTCAGTGGAACCGAGCTGTCGTTTGCGGTTCCACGCCGTAACACTTACCAACTTTAAATTACTCAAAAATGCTCTTTTTGTACCCCACCTGACATTTTTACGACTTGTTTACTTTTTAAGATAAATTATGTATGTCATTCATTAAATGACTGAATTGTCCAATAAAAAATTTCAATTATTCAGAAACTAATAAACCATGTAAGAAGAGTCCATATACGATATTATTTCAATAACTTATTAATTAAATTTAAAACTATTGTTTTATCTTTTTGTATTTGTTAGCTATTTTAGATGTTTGTTGTCATTACGTAACACAATTTTTATTTAAATGTCGCTTTTTATTGGTTGATAAAGTGGTAAAAAATTAAACTAAATAAATAATTAGGTGATTAAAAAATTGATTGCGAAATTCGTAAGATATGGACCTCAATGTTAAAATTAAAAAGGCATAATATATGTCTATGTTGCAAAACGTTAAATACAACTTATAATGATAAAAGAAAAAGTCTCTCCTATAATTTACTTTTTTTAGCAAACAAAAGGCGGCCATCAGCCCCGAAGGTCATCACCAGTGCCGGTGAGGCACTGTTGTTAAGGCTGTTTATTAGATCTTTTTATAGTTGGGACGGCAGTCAGACTTCAAATGCAAGTGATGCAGGTTCAAATTTTTAAATAGAGTGTCATGGGTCTGTCGTAGATGTATAAGATTAATACTGAAATGTTAAAATTTTACGGCGATGACTTTGTTGACACGGAAAATGAAGTTTCCAACGTATCGTTCCTCTGAAGAATGTTCAGAGGTGCACAACATCGCTTTGTTGCATCGACGATATTCACTAAAACCAGAGTGTATCGCGTCGAGTCAACATCACGATTTTTTCATCCCTGAAGACGTTTTTAACAATGGAAACGAAACCTGGGGAACTTCCATTTCTTTATCTGTGAAGGAATTTTCAATGAATGATAAATCGCGCTAATTTTCTTTAAACCTCCCCTATTTAATTTGCGATAAGAATTAATATATATTTCTGAATAAAAGGTGCAATCTAGTTAATAAAACTTTAACCTTAGAACTAATTAGACTTATTTGATTTTGTAACTTTAGATCCTTAATGACTCGACTTACAAATTGCTCCAAATTAATTAGTCCTTAATCCTAATAAGGTTTATTTTGTTTACCTTTTTTATAACAAAGGACATAAAAGAATACTCATAAAAAAACATGTTCTAAAAAAAACCTTTTTGGATGAAATCAGATGCTGTGAAGGTAAACATTGTCACTGAAATTGGTTTCCTACTATGTTGTTGCTTTTTACCTGAATCTCATAAAATCACCTGTGTGACATATTGTCATCTTTCCACTCCATTAGACTCCTTAACTCCATTGTTTGAAGGGCTTATAAGTAAAAAAAAAAAACATAAAAGGGCCTTCTAAACCCAAACCGGATGGTATCCTCTTACGATGCTTAATTCAAGTGTCTTGTCAAGTAGTAATCTGATACTATCACTACTTAATATTGATAGTATTGTTAAATTTCATTCATAAAATATTTTATGAATGGTAAGATGTTTTCTTAGTGTAAACATAGTTTACAATAAACCCTTTTTTAGTACAAGTTCTCACTTTTCAAAATTTACTATGAATGGGACATCTTGGATGTATCCTGTTCGTATATTTTACCTCTTATCTACTCCTGATGCATTGATGCTACACTGAATCCTTTAATAGAGAAAAAAATAAATAGCTTGACGAAAGAAGAACTGATCTGGTTGTAGATAAGATTTAAAATTGAATAATTTGGCAAACGGACGTAGAACTGACCATTCATGACAACTTTTACTATTTTTGATTGCTTTTTTTTTAAAAAAAACAAACTTTAAAATAAAAATAGATACATGAAGAGTAGATGGGAATTACTTTTCATTTATTTGGTTGACATTTTTTTTTAAATTTTACATTCAATCATATTTACCTTTAAAAATGGTACTGTCATACTGACATTATAACTACTGTCTGATTATTCAAAGAATTATTTGTGTATTTCTGCACTTAAGAATAAATAAATATAAATAAGCCTTTTATTAGGACAAAAAATTATTCATTTAAATTGTTTTCTTTCTAATTGAGTTATGTCTAGTAAAATTTAGTAGCCAAAATGTGTAAAAGTAGCTCTAGCCAAGACAGTGAAATTTAATTTAATTATTTTTTTAGCAAAACAATATTTTTGAAATAACTTTTAATCTGAAATAATCTAGTGAATTAAGTTTTGTTTCATAAACTAGATCGACACTACCCTGTGTATTTAGTTCAGTTCCTAACTCTATAGATCGAAGCAACCCTTTATAATACTTTAGTTCCTGACACTAGATTGAAACAACTCAGTACATTAAGTTCAGCTCTAAACACTAGATCGAAACAACGCTATGATTATTTTAGTTCCTAACATTTGATCGAAACTTCCCTTTGTATTACTTTAGTTCCTGACACAAGATCAATACAACTCAGAGCAATAAGTTCAGTTCTAGTTCTGATGATGTGAGCCGACAGAGCCTTCAGGGTCTGTCGGCGCTCTAATGAGCTGGATGTAACGAAATAGAGTGTGACATGACATTATGTCGAGTCATCAATGATGACAAATGTCAAATAATGGAACAGTTCCCAGATGTAGCATTGCATTTTACTTGTTAATTTTTTTAGGAGTGTCATATATACAGATATCAACACTTGGATAAATTATTATTAAATTAAAAATAAATAATAAAATTTAATAAAACATTGAGAAGTGATAAAAAAAGACCTTGGTTGTCGGCTGAAATAATCAACTTGCCTCCTCGTATGTTGTGAATGTTAAATTATACAAAGCATTTAAAAAAGAATTGTAATGATCAAATTTATCGTGTAATTTTTATAAGTACCTACCTGATGTTTTCAACAGCATGTACTATGTTGAGTTACCTGTAATAATATACTTATATAAATATAATAAATATATATATATATATAATATATATATATATATATATATATATATATATATATATATATATATATATATATATATATATATTATATATATATAATATATATATATATATAATATATATATAATATTATATAATATATATAATATATATATATATATAATATATATATATATATATATATATATATATATATATATATATATATATATATAATATATGTATATTAGTGTATGTGGGTATGTATGCATGTGCCTACTTATACACGAACATTTTTTTCTTAATAAATTAAAATCTGTATTATAACTACACGGTTACACAAAGCTGCTCGCTAGTAAACTTTGAGGTATTGGAAAACAAGAAACATCGAATCAAGTATTTAAATATATGATGTCTAATATCACTGCATAATATTGTAACAAATTGTTTTTTTATACTTTAAATTTCTTTTCCTTCTTGTCTTAGTGATATTGTACATTTTTTTGTATTCATACTGGACTTACCGATTTCCTTCCTCTTATTTAAATAAACCACAGTATATAAATTGAATATCTTGTGAATTTAGCAGTGTTGGGTAGAGCTGGGAGAATTTAGCAGATGTGGGTTTAATTGTTCTTAGAACACGTCAAAATAACATTAATATAAAATATTTTTATTACAAACTTTTAACATTCTTAAATTAAACTGTTCTCGCTTAAATTGTTTAAACTTCCAAGAATTTACTTCCACCAAAGATATAAAACCATAAACTTATACAATAAATTCCAACTTATAAAAGATTACGTTTTCTAAAACAATTCCCAATTGAAAGCCGACCTACATAATGTCACTCTTGTATAATAGTTGTATAACCTTGTTCTAACCTTACCAAAGCCTCATCTCATCACAACAGATGATCCCACTGTTTTTTCTTAAGAAAATAGAAATTATTTTCTTTAGAAAAGTCTGAGTCAAAGTAGAAGTATCTGGGAGTACGGAGTATGTCTGGACTCAGTAATTGCACCCAAGGTACCAAGGTCCAGGTACAAAATTGTACTTCCAATATTTTGTGTAGAATGCTTCCTTTTCTTTTTTTGTATTATATATAACTCGTGTTCTTAAAATAAAATATTTGAAGTTTTATTTAACATTGATTCTTGTGATGACTACCTTTATAAAGGGTTAAGTTTTTATAGTTTGTCAATTTTATTATTGTAGTTAATTTTTATAATTTATAAGTAATCTAAGAGCTGTGGCTGGATGGAATTACGGGACATTGTCCTCTAGAAACGTATTTTATCATTGATTTAAGAGCCATATAGCATATATTATCTAAACCTTTTGCTAGAATACTTTTGGAAGAGCGTTCATGTGGAGACTAACATCTGCTTTTATTATACTTTCTACTGCATTAGTAAAGAACGAAGTCTATGTGTGAAGTACATGATTACTACTTGATTATACATGAAGTACTCTTGTCTTAAATCATATCTATGATGTATTAAAAACCTTAATTATTTATTTTAGGGAAAAGGGTGACCCTAGTTCTATTGTCTGGTTTGTTCAAAAGCAAGAAATTTCTTCCTTTTGGCCATCGAGAGTCCAAGATAACTCAATAATAATGCCAGTTTTAGGGCCTTTCGGCCCTTCAGGGTATTCGCCCTGCGGGAACAAACCTCGGGTGGGTCGCATCTACTATGCTCAAAGTACAGCTTAAGTTGGCGAAATCATTTTACATCAAATTCTATTCATAAAAACTGAGAGCATAGTCCCGGGCTGTCAACCCGGCCTTCGGTGCCGAAGTCCAGTTCTATACGACCACGACTACGGAGGCAGATTCCAAGATAACTTAAAAGGTTAAAAACTGGCGTAAAAATAAACATAGAGCTACTTTGCGGAATTGTTTTGTCAAATCTACTAAGTCAGATATATTCGACAGATGATCCTTGCGTTAACGTATAATAAAAACAAAACAAAGAATCTAATAACTTAACAATTTTTTTAGTGAATAAAAATTAACTTCAGCGGTATTCAAGAACATTACTTGAAATTGAGTGGGACATATGTTACGTGAGTAACATAGGAATGAATCTTGCATACTTAATCTCAAGTAGTGTCCTTGAACACCGCCTTTAATCCGTTTAGTATCTAAAACAATATAGCTGAATTCCGTTCTATTTTAAAAGTGTAAGAAGCAGGATTTAAAGACAATTGGTTGTTGTAGCTGGGAGTTAACTAGATACGTGATAATACCTGTCCCAGGAATCACGGCATACCCGGCATCTTGTACCTCAATTTTATACGTGTATCTCAACAAAAATGTTGTACCTGACTCAAAAATAAGACTTTTTAGTCATAATGGACCGAAATTACAATTTGTGACAGAACTTAACCATGCAAAATTGACTTCTTTGAATTCATAGTATTTTTATAAAAAAATAATAATTTCTGAAAATGCGGTAATATAATGATTTCTAATGCAAAACAAAACGACTATATGTAGATAAATTTGGTATAAAAAAGCCATCGATCTCCCCGCTCCTCTTTCTCTTTGTCATTCGAACAATCTTATAAGCGTCATTTTTGATATATATATATATATATAATTCGCTAAAAATGTGCCATTCTGTCAAATAATGACTAACTTGGTTGTAATATTTTAATTTAGGAAGAAAAGACAAGAACGTTTTGTGATTGCATATATTATTGTTATTAACTTATCCAAAACATAATGATCTTTTAAATTTTCATTGGTTTTATTTGAGTGAATATGACGATTACAACATGAACCGTTTTGGTCTCATAAAAGTCATCATATATGCTCCAATAACTTAAGGATGAGGAACTAAGGTTAAGGACTATAAGGAACTTAGTAAGTGATAACAAAAATAATATATTTGGAGAAAAATTACAAATATTATAATCAAAACATACTTATTTATATCTCACCAGAGTAAGCTTTGTCAAGTAGGGACTTTCGTAGCCAAAAGCTTTGGACCATATTTTACAATATATTAACGATTTAACGTGCCCGCATATAAAATGAACTACCCGGTATGTACTATCTTCAATTTAGATAACCTTATAATCTATGATTTGATAGTATTTATTACTATAATTTTTATTAATATTAATAATTTATATATTAATTATATATTATATAATATTTATATATTAATATGTATAATATATTACTATAATTTTTATTAATATTTTGTTTAATATATTAAACCGAAATTAAATGGAAAACTATCCAATAAGTTCCTTATCCGAAACAACTATTCGTAAAGCATAACTCCAAAAAGTAATCTTTAGAGTTTTAAAAAGTAAAAAAAAGGTTTTTTTCTCTGAAACCGTTGCGTGTTTCATTAATAATTGATAAATATAAAAGATAAATAGAAATAGAAAAAAATACTAAAACAAATGAAACCATGTTTTAGTTTATAGAATGAAAACAGAATAAGGGTTAAAAATCAATAATAGGTAGGCGGAATGCTTAAGCCGTTAGGCAGACGGCTTACCAGCCTTGCAAGCAGACTAAGCAAATCAACTATAAATTGTTAAAACTAGTATTATTTATTATAATCCTACAATTACTGATAGCTCTTTTAATTTTTTGTAATACTTGTTATTTTTATTTTTATACTATTTTTTATGTTTTTATTTATTGTGATGATTTGTATTGATTAAGTTATATTTTATTTTTGAATTAGGGAACAACAATGTGGTATTAAATATCAGAACAAAAATAACTTTTTTTAAAAAAAATTACTATAAACGGGAATGAAATAGCATTATTATTTAAATTTTTGTAATTTAAATACTTATTGTTGGGATTTAGAAATTATATATGGTATGGGATATGGTCAATATATGATAGTCCGTGACTAGAATATACCTTTACAATCAGGGTACGGAAAACTTGATTTTCATGAGTATAGAGGTATATTTCTATCTGGGGAATACCCTATTTCAATACATTTTGGCTTAGAAACATCTTATTGGGGCTCTCAGGGTCTCTGAGTAACCTTATTGAAACCTCCTCTAGAGGTTTTTTAAGGTTATATAAACTAATTGTTGTCCGCTTTTGGCACATTGTTTGTGTTTCTTTTTTGTATTATTTAGAGTTCTGTTACGTAAGTATTACTGTGTTTTTGTAGTATATTTGATTATATACATCGATGGCGGTCTGGTTCCTTTTTCGATGTTCTAAAATTTAGCCAATAAGGACTCTATAGTAATAACATATGTATGGAGAAAAGTGATTTATCATTTTTTTTCAGATAACAAAAACTTGGTTTATTTTGATAATGAAAGGGATTTTCTTCGTATTTTGATGCCCATTTTTTTTATTATTTCTTCATAAAAAATAATGGATTACAAACAAATAAATATGAATCATAATAAAGAACGTTACAAGCATGTTTACACATTTGCGAACACAATCTACAATGTGTCTAATTAAAGATCGTTACTTTGATCAAATTCTTCGCAAAATATTACGTCGGACAGTTTAAGAATTGTACCATTACTTTTACTCTGATTATAAAAGCACTCTTACCGTGACTCATGATGTATCTTTCGTGACAAATTATTATGTGATATGCACATTGAATAACAATTATAATGATCAGTAGTCAGTTTTGGTTTATGATAAGTTTTTATGATCTAATACGTGGTATGTCTTTTATTTGTTTTCACATTTAACTGAAACAATTTTGTACGTTTTTATGTTGTTGTGATTTGTGATCAATGTCGCTTTTTAAATTGCATCTCCTTTTTAACTTATGACAGAAATTTACATTTTTATGTAGTTTTGCGACTAGTCTAGAGTGCTTTATGCCTTTCTAGAGGGTATAAAATGTGTATTGTGTCTCATACTACACACAAAGAACTTTTTTAGAGTTCTTAACCAAATTTGATCTGCACTTTGTGTTGAATATTTTTCATGTATTTTCATAAAATTAGAAAACAAAAACCTTTAAAAGCTAATTCTGTATTTAGGTTGCAGTCAGTATGGATTAACCCAAGATGACTACCAAATATGGGGACTGTCAAAAAGAGATGTCAAAAAGAAGTATAAGTGAAGTTCAAAGGGTGAGCATCAAAATTTAAATTTCGACGTAAAATGTCGAATATTTAATTTTGGCTTGGCTCTTGGCTTTTCGGAAATTAAAAAGGTGCTGGGGAAATAGAATTATGCCTATAACTAAAATTTAGTTTTATAATAAAACATAAAAATTAATAAATGTTTTAACGATTGAGAATAATTTCTGTTATCGATAAGAACTTAGTTTGAATCCTTAACTTAAAAACCTTTTAAAATAAATAAAATTTAGAAATAAAAGTTTTTAACCCTCCACGCATAAGATAAAGAGGGAAATTTAAACCTACCGGTAGGATAAATATTATTATGAGTAGAGGGGTGAAAACTTATGCTGTATATAATTGGATTCAAATAGCACAGATAGAGAATTATCTGTTATATGACCGTTTACAGTCAGAGATCACCAATTGAACCTTGTGAAACACCATTGGTGTTCTGCTACAATTAATTTAGTCTATTTAAATTTTACTCTTAAAAGTTTTAAGTATAACCTTTTAGTTCCTAAATAAGTATACCTACATTGTTATAGGCATAATATCTATTTGAAAGCATGTAAATACAAATTTCACTTACTATTTTTACTAACACTTAAATTTATTAATATATACTAACTGCACCTAAAAATATTTCACTTAAAATAATTTGCACCATTTCATTGTAAATAGTTTCCTCACTAATTTAAAATATTTCTTATTAACTTCAATTAATAATAGTGTAAGAATAATGTAAAGTGTAAATAATTTAAACTTAGGCACTACTGAGAATACAATAACCTCCATATACTGTTACAGAACTATATAACATAGCGTATTCTAACTTAGAGATGTATTAATAGAGGGAGCATAGTCTATCTTAATACATTGAGAGGCCTGAAACATCATTTTGGAGCTCTCGGGGGCTCTGTATAACCTCACTGAAATCTCCTCCAAGAGTTAGTTAAGGTTATAATAAATCAATTTTTTAGCATCCTGAGCAATTTGTACTTAAATCCTTATTTAATATAAGTTACTGTAATTTTGTTCTTTTTATTTGATTATATTGATAGTCGAAGGTAGTCAGGTTACATTTTTGATGTTTCAAAATGCAACCAATAGGACCTCTGTAGTAATAATATAATAATTTAATATATTAATATAATATATTATAGTAAGTGAGTAAGAATATTTTTCATAAAGGGCCTGAAGAACAGAGAGTACATATAGTTTCGTAGGAGTATTAAGAGGTGATTTAAATTCTCAGAGGTGTTTAATCAGACATTTTAAATTAATAATAAAATTGGGAACAATGATCACCGACCTCAGGATATGTCATATACAAACTGCGGGAGCTAAGATAGTAAAAGTCTCACATAAACACATACAAACACTAGCGTACACATACAGACACACTCTCACACATATATTAACATACATATAGACAGATAACTAGGTAAAAACTATTCAGGAGGTTTTGAAACTCCTGAAACTGATGATACAGTAGAAATTACGATTTCTGATTCCTAAACATCTACTTATGAGCAAAGTCAAAATTAGTATGAACACTCATAAATTAACTAACAGCTATAGAGATTGGTTTTATTAAAATTAAAGGTTTTTCCATTTCGCAAAAAAGCTCAATAATCACTCAAAAATCACATGCAACAGGTAAGGTACAAATATGTCAAGATGCACTAAATAATTATTATGATTACATGGTTATTTGAGTTTTTGTCCCAGGGATTAATTTGTTTGGTTTACATTATATTCCGGCACTGATTACAGGTAAGTTTTTTTGTCGTACTTTTCAACACATTAGAACGCTTATTATAAGGCTTTTTTTGGTTTCAAAAATTGACTTTTAAATAACATCGTATCCTTAATTCTTAGAACAACCTTAACATCAGTGCGTGATTTTAATCAGAAAATTAGGGTAGTTTTTTCATCATACTTTTACTTTTTTAATTTCGGGGTTCAGGTACAAAGAGTTTTTTTTAATAAAAAAATATTTCGAACAATATGTCGGTTAAAATATTTTAAGGCTATAAAATTATTTACAGATAATAATAATAATTATATTAAAAAAACAGTAATAACATAATTTAAGATTTGGCGTGGCATAATGTTCAAGTAAACAAGGTCAGTTCATTGACAGGTATTCTTAGCATTTCTTTTGTCACCAGGGGGTCTAAAATTAAACACTTTGTTTTAGTATATTAAAGGGTTTTATTTTAGACCACAGCTTAAGTTTACTAAGGCTTGCGATTCTTTGATACACCTTTAATTCTTACTCAAATAAGTATTGTTCTTGCATAGTGCTTTACGTTATTTGCTAGATACTTTAAGGATATAACAGTCAAGAACGTTACTTTATTTTAAATAAACCTTACACATGTCTTTTTGATTTAGGTATAAATCTGACTCAAACTTAACATGTCTTTTTGATTTAGGTGTAAATCTTACTCAAACTCAACATGTCCTTTTGATTTAGGTGTAAATCTGACTCAAACTCAACATGTCTTTTCGATTTAGGTGTAAATCTGACTCAAACTCAACATGTCTTTTCGATTTAGGTGTAAATCTGACTCAAACTCAATTATGTTTTGGATTACAGCATTAGTTACTTGTAACTAATATTAGTAAATTACTCTGTAAGTTACTTATTAATTAGTTAACTCACGTAGCGACTTGTAGGGAATATTTTAAGAGGCAATATTTAAAAAAACTACTTGAGATCGAGTAAGACTTTTTTCTGTCGTATTAGCTTTAAAATTAGCGTTAGTTCTTTTTACTCACTCTAACGCATTGCTTTTCGTTATTCACATAAGTTGGTTAATTTTAATTGGTACTCTTCATCCTGTACATATTTTTAAAAAACAATGCATTATCACACTTACAAATATAATTATGTAGCACATAATATTTTTTAATAATTTTATGATCACTTAATTTAAAGGTTTCTTAAAAGTAATAAAAAAATAAACTTAAGTAATTTAATAACTTCTTAAAAAACCAACATCATTTATAAAAATTAACAATATCCGTTAATAATAATAATAATTATAATTATTTAATATAATAAAATAACCTATATTTACTAAGATTAATACAATTATCTACAATTATTATTATTTTTACGAAAAGTTAAGCGATACGTAACGAAATAGGCTCAGTGCTATCTTGATAATATTTTAGATAATATACTTCAAAACTAATATGATTTTAAACTAGTTTAGTAAAAAAAGTAATTAGACTCTTGGGGAAAATTGTACAAAAATTAATTTGAAATTAAATAAAAATAAGTGAAAATTACGAAAAAGATATAAAAATACTACGATCAGAATTGTTACGTTTTTTTTATATTTTATTTTAAAATAATTGTATGTAATTATTATCAGTTTTTGAAAAGGAATAATATTATATTAATCTGAGGTTTTTAAAAAAAGTAGAGGTCCGTATATAGAACCTTGCGGGACTCCTATATGAGTAAATTATATGAAAACATGTAAAATCGTGAAGGCGAGGAAGAAAGATGATTTTAGCCAATAACTATCACTGATTCTGCTAATTATACCTTTACTATGTCCTATAATCGGTTTAGTTTGAGTTTGCAATTGACGGTGATAGATTATAGCTACTTTGCTTTATTGTGTGGCAGCCCTGTAATATATTTTCATTTATTTTTTTTTTATTCAAATTGTCTGATTTGACGTTCTTGTTTTTAAAATCTAATATTAAAAGTTCTTGCTTAAAAAATAAACTAAATAAATAAAACGCTAAAAATAAAATAAATGAAAATATATTGTTTTAAAATTAAAAATATATGTAATAAAATGATTCCACGTTTGATGTACACATTTTTTTTTAAACTTATACCGTATTACTCTTTCTCGTTTGTCATGTTATTTAATATCAACAAAGGAACAAATTATTGTAAAAGATTAATGCAGTATAAAAGTATACTGCATTTTATTGTATTCTTCAGTTGTATGGAATAAAGGGTCTTAAAATCATATACATTTTCTTTAAAAAAAACTTTAAGAATAATGTTCTGATAGACGGTGTTTATCAAACATGGAAAACTCCATTGGATAAGAATCAGATGATTTTAATAATATGAGAACATAGAAGGCTTTCGGTTTACATATAGTAGGTGTTAAGGTTATTTTCAGGTTTTCTCTGTAAGGTTACACAGGATTGAAGATAAAGGTTATAAAGGGAGGGTTCATAACAAGATATCCTAATAAAAAATGGTCTTTTCGATATAACACTCGTTTTCTTGTTTTATAAAAAAAAGCTACAATAGTGGATTGTATTGGCGCGAGGGACGACGAGTTAGACGCCATGGTTGCCTTGACGACTCATGTACTGAGTTTACCGCGTGTTTGTGCCGCACCCACCGATTCCCCTCTTCTTGTTAAATTCCTGGATGCTTTTAATCCCCCTCCAGTTCTCTGACCGCACTTAATAAAAACTTGATAACTTACAAAACATTTATATACTTAATATTTCAACGAACCCCCTTACTAAAATGTTTTTCTAAATTTATGAAATTACGTCATAACTCCATTATATTAAATCATACAGTTCTATTATAAAGCTCATCTTCATTTTGATAGTAAAAATATTTTTATTTTAAAATTAATTATATCTTATTGGTGACATGGATTTTGCTGTAAAGTTCCTTAATAAAACCCTATATGACCCTAAGAACCTTCATTCCTTATGTTGACCTTTTATTTCACATATGCTACTAAAAACTCTTTACATAGATAAAAACATTTACCTTCTTTCTTGCGGAAGAAAGACGTTTGGACTCTTTACATAGATAAAAACATTTACCTTCTTTCTTGCGGAAGAAAGACGTTTGGACTCTTTACATAGATAAAAACATTTACCTTCTTTCTTGCGGAAGAAAGACGTTTGGACTCTTTTACATAGATAAAAACATTTTACTTCTTTCTTGCGGAAGAAAGACGTTGGACTCTTTACATAGATAAAACATTTACCTTCTTCTTGCGGAAGAATAGACGTTTGGACTCTTTACCATTAGATAAAAACATTTACCTTCTTTCTTGCGGAAGAAAGACGTTTGGACTCTTTATCTAGATGAAAACGTTTAGATTCTTTCTTGCGGAAGAAAAACGTTTGGACTCTTTACATAGATAAAAACATTTACCTTATTTCTTGCGGAATAAAGACGTTTGGATTCTTTACCTACATGAAAACTTTTACGTTCCTTCTTGCGGAAGAAAGACGTTTGAAAATTGTATTGACAATTAACTTGTCCAAGTATTGTATATTGTTAAATAGATTTTATTTATTTAAAATTAATTAATTAAAAAATTCTCATGCGGCTATAGTATTTTCATTGTACCCATTGTTGTTGAACTAAATATTATTAAATATTATGTAAAATTAAATTTAACATAATAAATTAAATTAAAACTTGTTAAATATTATTGTTAAGTAATAAACTAATATCTTCAATTTAACTTGCTGGTTGTTAATAAAGAACGCTTGACGTATGAGACTTTGTTTGACGCAATAGTTTTACATTATCTGAAGTAAATAGTAGCACGGTAGTAATACAAAAAATTTAATTCTAGAGTTCCCCACTGTGATATTCATTGGTTCTTAAATTTGTCTCGTACAAATATTGATAAAAACTTTTGGATCTTTTGGTATAAAAATTTGATACTTATATATGCCTAATATATATATATATATATATATATATATATATATATATATATATATATATATATATATATATACTATATATATATATATATTGTTATTAGTTGTAGTATTATATGCTGCTAGCGCCTTTAAATTAATTATTCTTGAAAAGTTAACAATATTATTGACACATCTGACATCTTAATACATTAAAACGTTTACTAACCTTTTTTAATGGATCGAAAAAAATATTAAACAACTTTTGAAGACTGTACCTTCAAAGAAAATAGTCAATGCCGTAAAAAAGACTGAAAAGTAAAATAAGGATATGAAAATCTTTGTATAGAAAGAAAAAATTGAACTTAAGGAATGGTTAGCGCCACAAGTTTAAAAGTTAACTTAAAAAGAAAATGGTTAACGCGGCGTTACTTAACATAAAAAGTTTGGGATCCTTACTTAAAAACCTTTCGACTAAGTGACATGAACTAATTGCATTTTGAGATGTTCTTTGTGGGTACTAGTGATGAGTTGGATGAATGCAGACGGTAGCGGCTAACCCGTCACTCATGATGTACCATAGATCAACTTGACGGTAAATTAATGAGCATTTTTTATTACTTATTTGACTTCATAAAAATGAATGAATCTGTGGTTATAATTTTTATAGCTTTATTCGGTTAAGTTTGATTTTATATATGTTTTTTAGTTATAGAATTTTTGTTCTTAAAACAGGTTGAAATTTAACGCACAAAATTCTTCTGTGCAAATCCAATTCAGTCCAAATGCAATGAGTGCAAACCTGTTTACTCCAATATGTCGTAAGAGTTTACCAAATCTTAATTTAATAAAAGAAATATACAATGTATATAAACAGTAAAACACTTTCCTCCCGTCTATTATTTATAAGTAAATTTCTATTTTTTTGTAAAATTGTAACTTTTAAAACACTTTATTCTAAAAACTAACGGAGAGAAGTTCGTTTGAAGTCTGAAGTTTCTTTGAACTTAAAAATACTTAAAAAAACATACTTTCTAACACACGCAATCATTCCGTTAACTAAAAACACCTTTAGATGGAAATTAAAAAAATACTCCAACTTTGGTAGATAGGCAAGTAAAATATTCAATCTAGCTGGGGAAGCATATAGACTGCGGCTTACAGGAAACCACTTGCCTGTGTTTTTATTAATCTAATATTTCCTTTTTTTCTTCTTATTTCTCTTGTAAATGTTACACTGTCTTAATTAAGTAACATGAGAAAAAAATGATGTTAATGTAATAAAAATATACTGGTGATTGAAAGTTTTAGGAACGTTCTTGCATACTTATGTAGTTCGATTAAATACATACAGCAGACTAAATATTATTATAGTATGCATTAGCCAATGAAAATATATGCTCTTCATGAAGCCGAAATATTTCAATTTGTTTAGTGCAATGAAGAGTTTTAAGTTAGCAATTAGTGTATTTTAATTTTTTCTATTTATGCTTATAAATGATTAAATATGGTTAAAAAATATTAGGGTGCTCATAAAATATTTTATTCAAACTTAAAAAAAAAAAATCATTTAAAATAGTGTAGGAGGGGAGTGGATGAGAGAGGAGAGAGAAACTGGAATTGTAGCGATTGAGCCTTTCAAAGGTATTTATGGGGATTTTAGGTAGAAAAGTCATAAGATTACAAGTTGCACTTCTCTAGTTTTCAATGTTTAACCTAACAATTGACATCAGTGTGTTGTGTGCCAGTTTTATGTGTGTTTTATATTGTTCGTATTATGTATTATTTATAGTTAATTATATATTTTTTATAGTATAGTTCAAAGTATGCTACTCTTAATGACTATTACGGGCCGACTATGCGGTTGTTAAATCCAATTTACGTAACACCATTAAGAAAATTTGAACATTTTTTGTTATTCGTTATATCTTATTTTCTTTCTAATATTTTATAGTGTATTATTTTATACCCATATAAGGATGAAACAAATAAAAAAAGTGCATATAATCTATTACGCTGGCTTATAACACAAGTGTTACATTATTATTAGACCATTATTTATCTGTTACGATAAAGTTTGTATATCTATTTTTTGGTTCTAATTAAAACGAAAGTAGACTAACTTAAACAATTTCAGTTTATTACTTAGACAATAAACTTATCATTTAAATTTAAATGCGTTACTGAGCTTACTCAAGTATATACCATTGTCCTCAACAGCCCTTTGTAAAACCATTTTAGTATTTAGTCTGATACAACGTATCAGACTAATAAACTTACGGTTGTACAATAAACGAAATAATTATTTAACATTATAAAAATAAATTTAAGTAAAGTAAAATATCTAAAGTCTAATATTATAGATAAAGCAGAAATGTTATCAGACGATAAAACAGTAATTAAAAATAATAGCTATATTTATTACCCACATTCCGTATTTGATATTGCTTATCACTTTTTTTTTTTAATTTTGTTTCATATATTTATTCTTATTAATATTTTTTTAAATTAATCCAAATTATTTTTTTAGATGCCTTAATACGGCTTAAGCCAGAAATACATTGATATATCAGTGAAGGTCTGAAATGTCTAATATATATTAAAGTATAGATACTTGTTTAGAAACTCAAGCCATTGTTCCCCGACATTATTAACCCCGTATTCTTATTCTATTGTTTTTATCTTTCAACCTTGTCAATTACCATTTTTCATATTTTTTATTAAAATTTCTTGCGATAATTTAATATAATGACTGAAAATTATATTTTAGATTAAATAATTAATGAAAAATGTATCTCCATCTAGCCAGTAACAACAGAACTGTATATTTATTTTATAAAAGCCATTTAGTATTGACATTTTGTTATTAGTTGGTAGATGTTTTATTTTTTAATATTTTTTTTTATTATTTATTCCGGGTTTTTATTTTTCCTCGATTGATTTATAAAATTTCATTGAGTTTTAAGTTATTCATCTAGTTTAACCAACATAACGGCACTTTTCCAGATTAAACAAATTCTTACATAGATACAGTTTAGCATTTGCAAACAAGATTTAATAACCAATTTATACACAAATTAATGCATACTGACTTATACAAATCAATACAATTACAAACTATCTTTTAAATACGAACATACTTTCATTTAAAATAATCCTGTATAATTATTTTAATTTAACTAATTTAAAAAATAAATTATAAACTTTAATTAAATTAATACATAAAAGGCCAAGTTAAAAAAAATATACAAATAAATTTACAATTCTTATATTTATTTACTGTTTTTTTAAACCATGGGCAAAACAATTTATATTGTCATAAATATTTATTTCATAAATGTATGTATTTAGACTTACAAGCCAAAAATACCATGAAATATAATTATTAATATGTAATATAAAATTTGAATTAGTTAATTAATGCATAAAATAACAAAATAATAATAAATAATATTTAAATAATAAATGAATCTTGCTTAAACAAAATTTATAAATGCATAACATTAATATTCTGCCAACAAGCTGCACCTTATCGTTTAATGTATTAAATATTAGTTTTAAATTAGTTCACGGTCTTTAAGTTTTTCAAAAAAGTAATAATGTTAAGTTGTATTTTTTGCAATTTAATAAAATAAAGATGTATTAAATGGGGTTTCAAAAAAATCTATGCTCAAGTAATGTTTTTAAAATTTCTAAAATTAATATAAATGCGAAAATTATCTTATTATTTAAAAAAAAACATAAAAAAGCCTTACAATTTATTGCTTATGATTATGTTTTTTTTAAAAAAATCTAATCATACATGTACAACTAAAAATATAATTATATATTTTTTTAAAAGGTGTAGTGTTGGCATAGATAATTGTTCAGAGTATTATATGTTAATATTTTTTAGTTATTTTGCATTTTTATTATTTTTATTAATTAGGCCTATAAAGTTATATAACTTTAATCACTTTCAAAAATCAACTTCATAAGAAAAAAAAATCAAAAAAAAGTTTTTGCAAAAAAACCTTATAGTTTATTAAACATTAGTTTAAAATAAATTAATGTGAAAAATAAAAAGTAAAAAAATAAATAGAAAAATCATTATATTATTAAGTGTAGAGCGATTATGTTTGATTAAAAAGTAATTTATTTTTTGTAAGTTGTAAATGCAATTTATTGTTAGTAATTGGTTGATATGTTGTGTTAAATTAAGCAAGTAATAAACTTGTTAAGTAACCATATGCCTGGGAGATCAAAGCACCCTGGCTATTTACAGTCCAGTGCTGCTTGTAATTTAATGGAGTTAAATTAAGTCCTTTAGATGTTATTTAAGTCTTTATGTTTTTGGAGGAGAAAATAAAAAAAAAATCAAGCTAAAATGAATAATAGTTTTTATGAAGGGGTTTTAATAATGATTTGCCTACCCTGAAACTCAAATAAAACGAGCCTCCAAATTTGGAAACTAAGTCGTCTTACCAATAAATAAATGCTCGTTTAAAGATCTCTCGATTCATCTTAGTATTCATCCTCAAGTGGGATGCATCCACACTTGGTGAATGCAACTGTTCATTCACCAAGCAGGCATAAAACACATCAGTTTAATGTCCCAGAATATAGATTTTTTGCTCTTCTCCATTTATATAATAAATGTATAGGAAAGTGTTGTGTTTGCAAAAAAAATCCAAAAACCGGGATGTCACCTAAATTATCCGTTTCAGGTGTTTTCAAGGCCTCCTAAGTGGTTTTCATAAAGTTGTCTGTTTATGTGTGTGAGTGTATGTGTGTGTGTATGTGTGTGTGTCTGTTACTTAGCGTAAAAAGTACTACTATGTTGCGTTTCAATAGTGACAAGTATTCATTGACTTTTGTATAAGATCATAAAAGTAAGCAGCAATGAGCGTGGTCAGTGCCTGCGATAGGTGACAGACTGGAAGATGGAACAGATGTAATTACTAATCTGAGGAGTAGCGAAAGCGAGTTCATAAACGTGTTGCACTCTGTGATTTTAATATTCTGAGTATAAGGGAAGCGAGTATGAAGTAGGTAGGGATGAGCGTATATGAAGTAAGTAGGGAGTATGAGCGTAGCGAGTATGAAGTAGGGAGTATGAGCGTAGCGAGTATGAAGTAGGGATATGAGCGTAGCGAGTATGAAGTAGGAGAGTATATGAGCGAATTAGCGAGTATGAAGTAAGGGTATTGAGAGTAGCGAGTAATGAAGTAGGAGTATGAGCGTAGCGAGATAATGAAGTAGGAGTATGAGCGTAAGCGAATACCGAGTAATAGAAGAAATTCAGACAGAATTCGTACACCGATTTTAGTTGTAGTTAAAAATAATGTCTACGGAAAAAAATGAACTGATCATTTTTATTACTTTTAGAGCCTGTTGCTACTGAAACGTAGATTTATAATAAATCTTGTTTCCTTTTTTGATTGACAATGAAGCAAAAAACTCACGTCCTATTCCTCTGAGATGTAAAAAGAATGCTGTACAAAGTGAGTTTATTTGATTTTAAAGTGACGTCATAAATCGTTCCTATATCTTTATAATTTATAAATAATAGTTTAATTTTAATATATCTACTTGTTTTTGTTTATAACGTGAGAAAAAATAAAATAAATAAAAAGGCGGGAACGAAGACAGGAAGACGAAGAAGAAATTAAAATATTTAAGGTTATATAGAGTGGGCGAAGACTGTTGTCTTAAATTAAAGATATGTCAGCTTTAGAAGTCTCACAACTTGGCTACCGTCTTGTGTTGCCTCGGGCCACAATCTCATGTTTTTTAAATACTTAGTTTGATGAACTCGCCCAAGTTCCGAAAACCTATCAACTTTTTTTTAAGGTTAAAATATTATCCCTCAGAATTATAAAAGAACAAGTGGCAAAATCAAAAGTTTAAAACGTTTTAATATTAATAAATTATTTAAAAAGTAAAAACATTTTTATTTTATACAAACAAAAATGCGTTTTGCAACTATGTCAAACGCATTTGATTTGAGAAGAAAATAAAATAAAATTGGTATAAAAAATACGTTATAAGTTACTTTATCTCTTGGTGATTTAGAATTTTATGCTACATAATAAGATGTATGATAAGAAAAATAAAGTAAGGAAATAAAAGTCCATAATATTTCTTCTAGTAGAAGAGTGCTGACATCTAGCGCAAAATCGAAAATACAGGCTGAAGACCCATTATATAATTTATCATTTTTAATTAATATTTTTGACACCCTTACTCCCTCTTCAACTTTCGTCATCTGTACTTATTAGCTCATTTTCTGATAAAAATTTGCCAAAAGTGTAATCTTTTAAAAATCGCTAAAATATTCTTCGTTCATAAACTGAGTAGGCTTCTTTGGTTATTGTCATAAAGATATAGGTCTTCCGGTGGTGACCGCGTCAATTTAGATGAAGAATCTGACGTTTTGCTTTCACTTTGGGAGGCATCTTCAGGGGTGTGAACATCGCATGGATAGAAACAGAATGCTCTACATAACTGAACTGAACTCAGTTAAAACTGAGTTCAGTTCAGTTCATTGTGTTTCCATCCATGATATTATGACACCATGGATGGAAACACAATGAATGAACACAAGAAAAGGCATCTTCAGGGGTGTATGCACCCCTGAAGATGCCTCCCACAGTGGAAGCGAAACGTCAAGTTCTTCATCTACATTGACGCGGTCACCACCGAAAAACCTAAATCTTTATTTTTTGTTCAATTGATATTTAATTGCAAATTATCTTAAAATAGAAAATAAGACAAAAATCTTGTATGTGGAGATTATTATCAAAAAATGCTAAAAATAGGTGTATGGTACAAATTTAAATAAACTCACTAAAAATTCCTCACTAGAATATTTGTGATTTATTTGATTTTTTTTCTTGTCTGTCTTGTGATGCTTTGTTATTAATACTCACATGTTATTCTCATGTTTAGTTTGTCAACATATTAAGTGTCTTGTTACGTTTTCCTTGTCATGTTTCGTTAAAAATATGTTTTGTTTTAAGATGAGTTTATGTCACTCAATGTTTTTCGATCTTTGTTAAAATTTTGTTGTACTCCTGTACTAGAAAATAGTTGCTGAGTTGTTAATAAGAGTAAATTATTACTTCCGATATTGATATTTATTTTGTTTATATGTCGTCACGCTTTATTTTATTCGAAAAGTTTTAATATTTTTTTAAAATTGGATATCATTACCTTATGGACGCGATGCCAAACACAGAACATAATTTAAAAATAACACCCTTACTTTTGTTGATGTTGTTAGACAAACAACGTCTAGTTTATATATATTATATATAATATATATATATATATATATATATATAATATATATATATATATTATAATCCACAAACACACAGCAACACACACACACACACACACACACATATACATATATATATATATAATATATATATATTATATATATCATAATATATAAAAACTTTAATTATTATCAATTTTTTTTCTATTAACGAGGCATATGCCACTCGTGTAAAATCGCATTTTGACATTATAATTCTAGCAGATCACAATTTATTCGTGTGTTATAAATAATTAAACCAGTTCAGTAGTTAGATTATCGTTCATCTAAACGATTATCTAAATCTGACCTTTACTTGTCTTATAATCTTGATCTGTATTTAGTTCAAGTATCATTTATTTATCATCTTAACTATTAAAGAGACATCATTGAAAACCTTAAAGATCTGGAATAAATACAATCAAATCTTCACATTACTCTAATTAATTGCTTCACATAAATTACCCCAAAAAAATTTCAAAAAGTTATTACGTTAGTAAATAAAACTCGTTAAAATTACAATTACTGCTACATCTTAACTACAATCCAAAAGGTGTTTTTAATTAATATAACTTCTAAATTACAAGTCTTATTTTAATACAATAATGACTTCGAAAAAATCTAGAACAATGTGACTTAGGTAAAATCTAAGGTCAAAATAATTACATATTTTTTTGGTCCCAGCCTTTATTAAATTAATTGATAAATTTTAAAGATTCATTTCATAACATTTAATTAAACTATTAAAGTTTTTACGAAGATGAAAATATCAATATTAATTATTAATATCATTATTTAAGGGACAGAAGAGGAAAGACTAAAAGAAAAATAAGGAATAATAAAAGTAATTGCGGAACAAACCATATTAATCTTAATAAAAACCTGATGATATAAAAATAAATTAAACAAAACTAATATTAGAAGTGTCTTAACATCAACAGTTATTTTCAATTATTAAAAATGTATAAACTGAATTTTATAAAAGATAATTATTTAGCATTTTATTAACACTACCATATTAGTTTTAATGGAGGGTTTTAATTAATTAAGCAAAATAACATGCGAAAATATGAATTTAGAGAAATGACTATCTTGATCTGCTAAATAACAGTTATTAATAAAAACAGCAAACATAAAGGCTTAGTGTTCAAGAGTTATAAACTAATACATTATCTTTGAAAATTGTTAGATAATTGTAATTCCTTCTTTCCTATTTCCTATATGAAAAAAGAGAAAAGATTGTACAGCAAGAAAAAAATACTGCACATATTTTTGCCATTAAAGATGTCCGCATGTTTATTTTTTCCAAACAAAATCCCTTTCTTACAGTTTTGTATAAAACCTAATAATAATGGTTTCCTTTGCTGTTATTTAATACTTATTAACTTAGAATACAACAGTCATTTAATATTTATCTAATAATTTTTTTACATGAAACATCTGTTAAATGGAAAAGTTTATACGATTAACTAGCTAAAATCGTTTATAATTTTCTAATTATTAACAGGTTAACAATAAAAATACAAACAGGACACCGTACACAAAGGATAAAAAATTTGACATTCCAATTTTGATATAATAAACATTATCAATAAACTGGTATAAATACTACAAATAAAAAGAAAAAAATGTTTAGTTAAAAAAAGGAAAATATATAGACAAATTAGTTACTAATTATCTAATAGCCAACAAAGAAAAAATCATTTAAACTCACCTTTTATTTGTCTACTTATTGTCGTTTAAGTCTATTTAATATTATTAATTTAAATTGTTAATTTATCATTTATTTCTTTACTATTTTATTGTTACCTTCAATTTGTTCCTTATATTAATTTGTTTAGTTTAATTGTGCATTTAATGCATGTTAGTTATATAACGTTATATAAATAATGTTAAATTATACATTTAACCGGGAAGCCACTTATATTCATTTTATAAAAATTAAAATTTGTTTTATACTGTTGAGTAAAAGTGTGTAGGCAAGCTAATTCAGATGAATACTGAACTTGGCCGAATAATTTTTAAAAAGATTCTATAATATAATAATCTATATAATTATTATAATTTACAGTTATTGGTTCCAATTTATAAATATTATCAACCTTTTTTTTATATACCACACTTTTTTACAACAAATTTTGTGTACTTATTTTAATAATTTTATTAAGATGTTAATGAACCCGTTGTATTTCTGATTTTAGCTCGTTGTGTAGTTTTATGGAAATTAATTTTATTTATATTTAAATGTATTTCTAGTTTCATAAATTTTAGTTTTCGATTAAATTACAACATATTCTCGAAAATATTTTATGGTGTACGTAAAACATTAAAGAAAAACAAAAACTTTTACTAAATAAATATTAATAAAAAAAACAATGTCAAAGCTAAAATTACTTTAATAGTATCTTATAATTTGTTTCGATTATTATCAGTTTATTACTTCTTTTATTGCTATTATTTTTTTCTTGCTTCTAGTAGTAAAACCGTAGTTATTTCTTTACTTTAATATTATAATAATAAAATAATAATGTAGTATTAAGTTTTTTAACAAGATAACGACTATAATGAAACTATATAAGTTTTGTAGCTTCAAGATTATTATATAGAACATGAAGAGTTTTAGTTATAAAAAAGTTACCAGTTAATGTAAGAATAAACGTTAATCTGGAATAAATTGGTCCACTTCCAACTCATTTATAAAACACGGATTTTAAAGAGATTAATAACGACTTGGTACAGGCAAATATAAATTTATTAAAATAGACTTAAAATAAAAATAAAAATAAGAACTTGAATTTTTTGATTAACTTACATTTAAAACACAATATAATTGTGCCAATGGTTCATGTTTTTGTAAAACTCGGTTGTATTAAATCATACATGATGTAAACTTAAAAATTTACGTTATGAGGTTTCTTCCATTTTATCTCTAAATGTCTTAAAATTTGAATTTAAGACTGTTTTAATATATTTTTATTTTAAGCCTAGTGGATTGACTACCACTAACTAAAATTATGGTTCACGCAAAGCAAATCCCTTTACGGAGTCACCAAAACTATGCAAAATGGCCTATTAGTTAATTATTTTTTTTATAATTTAGGAAAGAAAAAAAACTAAAAGTAATACTAAAAAATCGGTTACTTACGAACTTTTCCTCATTACATCGGATTCGCTACGCTCATCGCATAATTGTTCGCGTTTTATATTTTTTCGAAATTTTCGCTGATCATTATTGCGGGTTAATGACGTCATAAAAAATATTATTCCGAATAGCTCACTATGCGGTTAGTGGACTTGATTTTTGTACAAAAAATTTAACTCTTCTTGCGATTAAATACACTGGGCGCTAC
>JACMZG010001911.1:51797189-51808146 GCA_018340805.1 Microvelia longipes | reverse complement strand
AAAATTAAACAAACATGTAAACGAAATATAAGAAATATTATAAAAATAAAGCACGTGGTGGTTCTACAAGTCATTTCCAACTTTAAATTCATATGAGGTAAAGTCTAATTCTTTAGTTCAAATTTAATAATTTTTCAATAAAACTCAACTTAGCCTTTAGCCTATATTTGCAATTTTATGAGGTTTAGTCAAGTCTTACTGAGAACACTTGAGAATTGGCCTACTGCTTATATGAAGCTATAGTGTTGTTGGAAACAGTTTTAAACAGGTTCAACCACATTTGTAGAACAGCCACATTTTTTATTACTTTTGTGTTTTTCTTTTGTACACCCTGTATATGTATACTATCAATATAAATAACTTCATACTTAATATACTCAAACATAGTCTCTTTAATAGTAATTAAGGAATCAGCTACCATCGATACTTCTTGTTGGAAGGCAACACATGAACTCTTAAAAAATAAAGTAATATCAGTAAATATAGTTAGACTTAATAGTTAAGACCACCAGTGCTGCCCCACCTGCTGATGATGACATTAAGCCAAAACTAGTGCAGAGATATTCATATCCAACACGTAAGTATTAACGAAAGCTGATTCTTCAATTGCTTCTTTAAATTGCAGCAAATATAACTTTAACTTATATTTATTGTATTGGGTGTTATAATAATAGTATAAAACCATTTAACATATAAAATATTCAATTTGGTTAGAATTCTAGATAGACCATAAGCATTGAGTTATAAGCAAAAAAAAAAGATAAAAATACAGAAGTGTTTTTATCAGGTTTAATTAAAAATCCTGATTATAATAACAACTTTATTTATATTATTAAAATAAGAGTATTTAATATACCTGGAGAGATGAAAGTATTAGTAAAGACACTTATAAATACGTGCAGCACTCTATTAGGATGCCAAACGAGTTACACTCGGCACTCTCAAGGTGAAAAAGTTATTTTAACATTCATTTTTTTAAGAAAGTAGCTATTAACATGTGTTTTGTCCACATTGAAATTTATTAAATGGACAATTTCAAAAATACCTCAAACATCCCCTGAAAATTGTATTAAAATCCAACTAACGACCTTTCGAATACACTGGAAACACAAATTCGTACAGACAACAAATTCTTCTGTATTGACATAATTCATCATTGGTAATGACGATGATAAGATTTAAACAATTTTTTATTAAATAGAGTGGCAACTGTTACTAATTTTTACAATTGTACCGATAGAAAATAAAACTAACTGCAATCCCTCTAGATAACATATTTGCTTTATTAGAGAAAAGAATAATTTTCTATAGAAAATTTGCAAAAAGTAGTAAAACTACACTTTTCATAAATATGTTTACATTATAAAATTTACATTATCATGGTATTTTAAAATAAAAATACATAAATAAAATTGCGTTTTTAAAGGCAATTTGCTGTAGTGCATAGAGCGTTATAAGTAAGATACAAACAGTAAAAGGAGCAGCAAGACTGTTTCTAACGCTGTTTTAAAGTCATATTTAAGTTTATTCATTGCAGCGACCAAGCTTATTGCTGGCTTAGCCTAAAAATAATCTATATTGGAACACAATTATATTCCTATGTATATCACGGGCAAATAAATGGTTTATTAAATAATCAACCAACAATACATACAAATAATATCACAATACAAAAAAATAAAGAATAATAATTATTTAATGTAATTATTTGTTATTTAATTGTTAAATTTATTTTAAAAAAAATCATTACTTTGTCTATATTTTATTATATTTTTTTTAAAGAAAAACTCTATACTCTTTCACTGAAATGTTTTCACATTTTTTTTTTACAGAAAACTTGAAAATAGCATAAAGGAAAAATAAAATCAAGTGTAGCATGAAAAACTGTAATATTGGAACTGTAGACAATAAGAACAAATGAAGAAAAAAAGGTACATAAGCAATATAATAACAATAATAATCCTGTTTAGAGCAATGTGGCTCATAAGGAATAAACTCAGGTGGGAGTGGCAACTGCTCCAAGGGTCATAGATGTATATACTAGAGGGGGCAAAACCTATCTCAATACATTGAGAGGCCTGAAACATCATTTTGGGACTCGGTTTAACCTCATTGAAACCTCTTGCAAGATTGAGTTAAGGTTATGGTAAATCAATTGTTTTTGGCTTCCCGCACATTGTTTGTGTTTTAATTTGTATTTTAAACATTCTATAATATAAGTTACAGTTTGTTGAGTTTATTTGATTATATTGATAGTTAAAGGTTTTCAAGTTACTATTTCATTGTTTCAAAATTTAAACCAATAGAGCCACTCTATGCCAAGGTATTGTAAAGTTGTCAATAGTTTCTTCGAACAATAATGCTGTATAAACTAAGAAGCAAACATCAGGCCTGACCAGTAAGGTCAGTATAAATACTGATGCATTACCCATCTCGACCAAGGAGGCAGCATGGAAAAAAAATTACAATATTCATTTTACCTCTGCAAACGTATAAGGTCAGCTCTGTATTCCCACAATCATACACATACTCTTCTAAATCTATCTAATAAAACTTACTACCATATTAAGAGCTCAATTTTAAACATGACTTAAGTTTAAATTAACCTTTGAAGTCAAAAACAAGCATAAGCCAACAGGATTTAAATACAGGTCTATAAGCAAATATAGTTTTAAGTGTATAATGATAGTAAAACTGGCTTTTACCCCAAAAAAAAATTGAAATCCTCAGTATACAAACAGAAGAAAGAAAAAAAATACAATAAGAAACAAAAAAGTAACACTAGCTAATCAAAAACAAGGGACTTTTCCAGAGTAGCAACTTATTTGGGTGTTATCTTATGGTGGTTTTGGGTTCATCTGGTTGGTGCATACTTTAGATGTCACAATCAAATATTCAATTAGTATGTAGTGATTTATGAATGTTAAAAAAAATTAGCAAAATTTTAAAAAATATCACAACACATAATTGTTTATAATGTTTTGATGGATGTTTTAAGTATTGTATTATTTTTATTATTTCGTCTTCTGTTATTTTAGTACTGAGGATAAGGTTTATTTGGTTGAAAGCTGCTTTTACTGTCATTAAATGTTTAAAACTATATTTGTGGATAGACCTTGATTTAAATTCTTATAGTGTGGAATCCACTGGCGCTAATGTTTTTCATAATAAACCAACATTTGCTTCCAATATAAAACAAAAGCAGCGCTGGAAAGCCGCTTCGTGGCCACGTGGTTGTTGTATTTATCATTTTCATTTTTGACTGATTATGAAAAGATTCATAAAAACCCTCCAATTGAATTCACCTAGAACCTCAATTGAATCATCTCTATCACCTTGGCAAAATTCTCTAACTAATTATAGTAATGATATTTTATCAAGTTATTTATTATTGTTAGTAATTAATAATAATGTTTAATAAATTACTGGCCAAATAAAAGCCTAGTGGATTCTTTAAGGTAATTGTAACATATAGTCTGACAAAAAAGTATTTACTGTACCAAGAAAATTCACTGTCAGGGGTGCTTCGATAATGCAGTATTCATAATACATATACAGATAATGCTAGTAGCATATATATATATATATATATATAATATATATATATATATATATATATATATATATATGTATATATATTATTATTATATGTGTGTGTATATGTATATTAAATTACATACAAATAGTATCTACTATACCTAGAGTAGATACTGGGTAAAGTAGCTATAGTTTTTCGCAACAATGTTTTTTGCCGAAATTTATCTTAAACAAAAATTATTAGAATTATTCAAAAAGTTTAAGTTATCCTACTTCACATTTTATTTAACCAAAACATCTCTCTATGTACAATATATACACTTTGACTCACAACTAAATCAATCTCTCTATGTACAGTATATACTAAAGCAATCTTTCTATGTACAGTATATACTCTTTAACTTAAGATTAATAAGACTAAAAGATTTAATATTACCCCATTGATACACACTGATCTTATAAGAAAATTTCACATCATAACTAATAAAGCACAGTAAAATTATTTGTTCCTTTGGTAAAAAAAACAAGACAAAAGTCTTGGTATCACAAAAACCACAATAAAATTAAACTTTGTATTATATAAATTAAGTTATAAGTTAAATTAAAAGGATTTTTCCATAAAAATAAACACAACATATTCTAACCCAACATACCGCCATCAATTAAAAAATCCAGATTTTAAAATTAATCAGAAATAAAAAAGAACAAATTCATCACATAAAATAACCAATACAAATAATACATTAAAAATTAAATAATCTCAAAAAGTAAGAACGCTAATACGGAGGATGAACAAGGAGTGAAAAAGTATCATAAATGTGTACAAACGATACACAATACAGTCAAATTTTGTCCAATAAAACATGACAATTTAGATTTATATCATTCAAAATAGAAACTAAAAAAAAAAAAAATTCACTAGAAATATTAAATGGTCGCATTTTAAAAATTTGTTAGATGATTGTTGTTTATCTGTGGTTCAAGTAAATTTTACCACCACTTCAAAGGTAGAACCTTTAGGGTTCCAAACATTACAATTTATAAAAATTAAGATCTACAATTCCATTAATAAATATTTTAATTATTTTTTTTTTTTGCATTAGAAACTTTTTTTTAAATTATTAACAAAGATTGTAGTTCAACCGAGATTTTGTGATAATCCCACATTTTATATAATAAATAAAACACTATATTTTTAAAAACTTCTATTTCTTTATACTTGGTCTAATATCACAATAAAATAAAATTTTATTGTGATATTAGACCAATTATAATAGTTCAAGAGCCGGGCCTAAAAAATGTGACTCATTTTGTACTACTTCGAACCAAATTTTTCTGGAAATATACCTTAAATTATGAAGGAAAAGCATAGCCTGCCTATCCAAGAGGAGCCCTTTATATGAATGCGTTCGCTCAAAATATTAGAATATCACACAATTGTAGTTTTCTTGAAATAAGTGGTTCCCTTTGGTTCGTGCGCAAAACATGAAAAGAACATTTTTTAAAATTTATAAAATATTCTATAAAGGAGTGTTTTTTTGTCAAAATCAGATAACTAAAACTAAAGTTATGACATTTGTTAAATGGCCAAAAAAAAAAAATGCACAAATAGCCAATATTTTTCCAAAGAAATTTGCTGACTTTGCCTAAATTAACCATTTTTTCAGTGTTTTTAAAAGAGCCATAACTTAGGTTGCTGTTATCCGAATTTGATGATTAAACACTCGTTTTACAGAACATTTTATCACATTTAAAAAATATTCTTTTCATGTTTTGCACACGACCCAGAGGGAACCATTTATTTCAAGAAAAGTGAATTTGTGCGATATTCTAAAATTCTAGGTTAATTAATGAAGACTTCAGTCCTTAGAAATTTTATTTATATAAACATTAATAACAGACTCAAGTCTTCATTAATTAACCTAGAATTTAATTCTTAACAGTCCAATAACTATTTTGTTAATGATATTCTAAAATTTTGAGAGAACGCATTCATATGAAGGGCTCCACTCTGATAGGCAGACTATGGTTTTCCTTCATAATTAAAGGTATATGTTCAGAAAAATTTGGTTCAAAGTAGTACAAAATGAGTCACATTTTTTCAGGTCGGCTCTTGGACTATAAATAAAAAAAAATCTTAAAAATTATTTTTATTACATAAATGTAAAAAATTATTGTTTTATTACATAAAATGTAAAAAAATATTGTTTTATTACATAAACTGTAAAAACTTATTGTTTTATTACATAAAATGTAAAAATTATTGTTTTATTACATAAAATGTAAAAAATATTGTTTTATTACATAAAATGTAAAAAATTATTGTTTTTTACATAAAATGTAAAAAATTATTACCCAATTATAAAAACTACAACTAAAACTGTGAATGAAATATAATGATTTGACCAAATACATAAAAAACAAAGCAAATAATTTTCATCTACTTTAAATCTAAATTTTACTTTTACAAAAATGTTTTTTTTTATAATTATTTATTTATTATATAAAAGTTTAAAAAGAACTGTTATATTACAATGTTTTACAATCAATAAATGGATGGTATATGCAAGAGGGGTTATAATAATAATTTACATGGAACTTTCAATACATCCAAAATTTCTGTGTAGTGACATAAGAAGTGAAAAATTACCTCCTCGCCATAGTTCTACTCTTGTTTGCTCATTTTCCTTTGGGAAATTCATAGTAGAATACCTTATTTCTGGGAGAGTCAGACCACATAGTACATAGAAAATAGTTTCAGGTCAGAATGATTAGTCTCTGAATTAATTTCTTTTAAGTTGCATCACTGCTTTTTACATTTATGTCAACAGAAGTTTTGAATGTTAAACAGAAGACTGCATTAGCTACAACAACAAACGGCTCCAAAATTTGATTCAATATGTTATACAACAATAAAGAAATGAAAAAATAAGTTTATTTTTTAAAACATAGTCAAAGAAAGTTCAGGAGAGGATTCACTAAAAGATTATGTGGATAACATAGAAAAAGTATTTAGTTTCAAGTCATCTTCTTGAGTACTACACTACTTGCCATAATACCTGAATTAATTAATCTATTTTTTGTTCCAAAACACATATAAATCATACAATTTTTATAATAAAGTTTTCAAAAATTCACAGATTTATAAATCAAGCCAATTTAAAAAAATGCAGGAGAAAGTTATAAAGAAAAATATCTCTTAAGCTCTGCTGTCTGAAAATAAAATAATTAACATAAGTCTGAAAAAGGGGAAAAATCATTATGTAAAAATATGCCGAGCTCCTGCACAGCCTTAATGCCTTGCTAGCTCCTTCACGCCTTGGTAGCTCTGCTCAGGAATAGATAGATTGCATTTGTTAAAACTCTAGTAAGTAGCCCCCCCCCCCCCCATAGACCCTACAATATAGGGTTTTGATTGCGAATTCACCAACAATTGTAGAAAATAATTAGCAAACCATGTACGCCAATTAGTAATGATAGTAAAGAACTCCCTTACAGTTGTAGAACTCCACGTGCAGCCGGAAGCAAATAAAATAGATAAAATAGACCCGACCAGGATTCAAACTCCAGTCAAAAAGCAGAGCCTCAGACCCTCCATTATTTTACAGCATCTAAAATGACTGTACAATATTCTATATGGTTGTTTATAAACTAATGCAGTCATTCTTTTTAACAATCTAAAAATTAAGTATAAAAAGAAAAGTATTGCTTATATTATAAATTGTTTCTACTTTATTTTTTTACACAATATAGATTTTTTTCTTATTATTCAGCAAGTTTTAGTACAGAATATGAGGTTTTTATTTAAATTAAAAAAACAGTATAATTATATACTGAATAAGCTGTAACTGGTTAAAATTTGGTCATGTTTAAATCAGTGCATCTGTATCTTTTAGTCATCAGAAAAATTGGAAAAAACAATTTCCAAGTTAAAGATTAATTTATACTCCTCAAGCTATATCTTTCTACATTGTCATGTGACTTAAAATGCAATGGTTGTAACACAGTAAAAGGAAAGTAAAAAATCCCTACCAGAATAAATAAATAAAAATCTGATTTATTCTAACTAAACAAACATGTTGTTACCAGAATGTGTCTAAAATTGCAAAACAGTCATACATTTAAATTTACAATCTTTATAAATACAAAATCGAAAAATTCTTTAAGGGCATAAAAAGGATTTTTTAACAAATAAATATAATAAAACCTAAACGAATATTATGGTTGTTCTCTGACATCACTCAAGAACTTGTAGGTATTTTTTTTCTTTCTGAAGTTGAACAGCTGCTGCTTCTATTAAAACAGCTGTTTTTTTCATATAAAAAGATATAGCAAGAAGAATATTGTTCTCTTTAAATAAAACTTCAAAATGAAAATTACATGAGAAGAGATATAGCATATTTATACATGAGTGAGACTTACTTCTATGTCAAAACACATACATAAGTCTAACTCAAACTTAAATATTGTTCTAGAATATCATTGAAGTTTAATAAAGTTTACATCTTCTAGTAATCTTAAAGTATGCTATGTGGTAAAACCCATTAGTAAATATCTTCAGAATAAATAGTGAAGAAAACATATAAATTCAAAAATGACCTTTTAGACAAAAAAGAGCTCTGAAAGCTTTGTGTAAGATATATGCGGAATTGAATGTTGGATTAATCAACAATAAACAAATGCAGATACTGCATTAAGTACAACAATAAAAAACAGCTGCGTGTCAATCGTTAGCTTAATTACTAAGACAGCAATTCTCAACCATTCTGGTCCAGGACCCAAAAGAATTGACAATAAACGAAAAGTATACCTACATATTTTTACTTTTCCTCAATACCCTAGGTATATAAGAAAAGTATGGTGATTGCAAAAGAATCTGAAACTGGATGTCACAGAAATTATCCGTTTCAGGTGTTTTCAAGACCTCTTGAGTGGTTTTCACAAAGTTGTCTGTCTGTATGTCTGTTATCATCTCAGCTCTAAGTGTATTTATGCTAGAAAGTTGAAACTTGTACAAGAATCAGTCTATAGGTGCAATTATGCTATTCCAAAAATATTTTTTATGACGTCATTAATCCAAAATAATGACTTCATCAAAAATTTCAAAAAATCATAAAATGCAGAAAAATGTTGCGATCAATTAGAGATTTATTATGCATGTAGCCATGTATAAGACTAGCAAATGTGCTAAGTTAGTTTCATCTTATTATCAGCATTAGTTCAATTGTCATCAAATGACTTGTGTACGTTTTTTTTTAAAAATTGTAAAAAATCTGAATATAATCCAATTGAGTTGATATTCGGTACAAGTGTACCTTTATGTATTAAACAAGTACACTAAGTTTTGTTGCAAAACAACAAGTATATCCATGATTTTTGTTTGATCATAAAAGATTAAGCAGCATCGAGCGTTGTTAGAGCCTGGATGGGTTACTGCTGGAAATAAAAACAGAAGTATTTTCTATCTGAGAACAAGCGAACCCAGTCCCGAGGTGTCGCTGTATAAATTTAGGCTAAGGATAAGCAAAGCCAGTCTGAAGTAGTGAATCTAATGATATGAGCAAGTACCCCCTTTTTTTATATTTTATGTAAAAATAATGTACTGTTTCGAATAATTTTCTAGAGATCCAAAAATAATTGACAGCAACCCAAGGGTTGAGAATCACTGACTTATAATACTAAAATATTTGTTAATTATACAACTCTACCAATCAAAATTTTAATACTTTTGAAACAACGTTATTGTGCCAACGACACCAAGACATCATTCATTTCTATCTAATCATTCCTAGGTGTCTCTGGCACAATTATATTGTTTTAACTATTCATGGTTTGCAAAACTCAACAGTAGCAAACGACATCGTCAAAGAGCTGCACCTGAAAAATGTGACTCCTTTTGTACTACTTCAAACCAAATTTTTCTGAAAATATACCTTAAATTATGATGAAAAAGCATAGTATGCTATCCACAGTGAAGCCCTGCATATGATCGTGCAGGCTCATCATTTTATGAAATCACACAAATTTTATTTTTCTTGAAATAATTGGTTCCCCGTGGGTCGTGTGCAAAACAAGAAGAGATCATTTTTTAAACTTGATAAAATATTCTATAAAACGAGCGTTTAATCATTAAAATCGGATAACTAAAACCAAAGTTATGGCTCTTTTAAAAACACCAAAAAAATATTTAATTTATGCAAAGCCAGCGAATTGTTTTAAAAAACTATTGGCTTTTTGAGCTTTTTTTTGGCTATTTTTTGGCTGATTTTGACTAAAAACCACTCGAATTACAGGAAATTGTATCATCTTTAAGAAACGTTGTCTTCATGTGTTGCACACAACCTACAGGGAGAAAACCAATTATTGTAAGAAAACTGGAATTTGTGCCATTTTCTAATATTTTGAGAGAGCGCATTCGTATGATCTACTCTGCTGTTTGCTCTTCAAACAAACAATTGACGTAGGTAGTTTTATGAAAGAAAATGGTTCTCATAATGTGTTAGGCATAGTTCTTACAAAGAATAAACTTTAAAATTTTAGTATTTAGCAACTTGCTTTTAATGATATTTTAACTTCTGCTTTAACGGTTAATTCATCTAATTATTTAAATAGAGGAAAAAAAACATTAAAATATATTTCCATACAATAATTATTTGAATTCAGACTTATAATTATAATATAAAATAACAACAAATACATGAGTTATATACAAATTCACAAAAACAATAAATAAATGGTAATGATCAGAAGAAACCACTGAAATGATAAGTGCTGGTTTGGAAAATTTGCTAAAAGGGATTGATGAAGATTGAATTAATCATAACTAATCGAGTTGTGCCGACAGACAGAGAAATGCTGACACTAACTGAGTAGTGTCAAAACTGACAGAATTTGCCGACACTAGAAAGAGTAGTGGAGCCAGACAACCTTAAATGTAGCACATAAAGTATTGCCAGCAAAACTTGAGCATAACCTTCCTTCTCAGCAGTTTTAATTAAAAGTTACTAAATTAAAAAAAAACTAAGACACCACACACTTATAAAATATATAAATAATTACCATGGTTAAGTCAAACTAACAAAATAAATAATTTCAACAAACGAAATTAGTGAACACTAAAGAGTTGAACTCAAGTTTCAACACTATAATGTTCAACTTTCATTAAACACAAAGGTGTTAAACTCACATTTAACACTAAAGTGGTGAAATTAACATTCAACACTAAAGTGGTAAACTCAACATTCAACACTAAAGTGGTAAACTTAACATTCAACATTAAAGTGGTAAACTTAACATCCAACATTAAAGTGGTAAACTTAACATTCAACATTAAAGTGGTAAACTGAATGTTAAATTTACCACTTTAAAATTGAATGTTAAGTTCACCACTTTAGTTGATAACATAACATATCGCAGAAGA